>CM024724.1:20707708-20917745 GCA_014182545.1 Eucalyptus globulus
ACATGCTCGAATGTTTGATTCTTGAAATTGAGTTCAATTTCGTGGTTAAAATTGATCGGACGCAATTTTAGCGCGACCCAACCTTTCGGGTAACTTTTAGGGATTTTAGAGCGTTTGACCGGTGATCAATAATTGCGATCTACGTTTGTGCATCTTCGACTCATCGGCGACTCTCGGTTGTTGTAAAAATCTCAAGGTTTCAATTATAGACACTAAGTACAAAATCGATAGAAAATTGGGTTAACGTTGTTCGACACGAATTTTGCAATCAGGTAGAACCATCCACCATTTAATTATGCCATTCCATTGAATCGACCTATATCCAATCACTAATCGATTATAACAGCGCAATATTGGACCATTGCCGATTATAACGGCCGAGCAGTCGATTTCTAATCGAATTCTCAAGTCCATCATATTTATATCCCTTAATGGCTTCACCTGATAGATCAATTAACTCGTGAGTGATCCACTCCAAGAAAAATGACCATAGGCACGTCAACAAAAAGCCTATTTCGTATTATCGAGACAAAGTCGAAATTCAGGATGTCACACAAACTCTATCAAAGACTATAATCTTCTTAATCGATTGACCCTTCCAAGCTGTGATCCAATCATTTCAAGCCTCTTGCACCATTTTACCGGGTCTTTTTGTATCTCTAAGAATGCGATGATCCTGCAGATCATAATTGCTTCCTTGACTCTGCGATTTCCCTCGCAATGCCCAAGGCGTCAATTATTTTCATCTGTCACGCATTCATCCACATCCCTCCAACTTTTCTGATTAACCTGGTCATGCTTCCTTCCATTGCCCACGATCTTCCCAAACGTCGTAGACTTTGGCTATAAATAGTCTTTTTTCCTTGTGGGGTTCACTCATCCTCGCAAACTGCCTTCCTCCTTACTTTTAGAGATGGTTGAACCTCCAGTAATCCTCTTGATCTATATCTCTTTGGTTGAAGCTGTCGAGGAATGGAAGCAACTCTATGAGTTGCTCTCTGGAGGAGTGGCTTCCATAGCCAAAGACAAAGAAAAGGAAGTTGCCATGAGGAGGCTTCTTCCGGAGATGGACATGGTCCTAGTGGGAGGTTCCGAACTCCACCGCCAATATGACACCTTCTGTCTCCTTTTCTTAGAAGGTTTGGAGGCTTATAAGCTTAACCTCGCCCAGATTGAGGAGAAGGCCATCTTGGAGGAACGGGTTATCTCCCTTGACTAGCATACTAACATTGTTACTTGCACGATAAGTTGAACTGCAAAGTACTAACTTCGGCAGAAAAGAATGTGTCCCAGATTCGTGATTAGCAGGCTCGGTTAGGATGTAGGCTTACTAGAGAGCAGAAACGTATTGTTGCTGGGAGATCTCGCCTCAATACTGTGTCTCGTTGGGCTTAATGGGCGGCTGTTTGACATTGGCTTGGAAATCAGCATTCTCAATTACCTCATTGCTGAGGTAAGAAATTGTTCGTGTTTGCAGGATGGAAAGATCGAGGCCCTGGAGAAAGAACGAGACTACATTTTCGAGAGGACCTATGGATCCACCCACTGGTGACCCAAAGCGAACATGCCAACTCTCACATTTTATGGTAATTAGGTGATGATGCCAATGGAAATTCTAAGGAACAGAGAGAGGAGCCTGTGGAAGACACCTATAAAGAGAATCCACTTAGCAATAGTGCTAAACGGACTCATGATGATGGCAGTGCCCAGCGAGAAGACAAGGTTTCCACAAGGTTTCCACAAGTGATGATTAAGCTGTAAATGCGAGAATTGTTGGCGATGCGCCTCTTCATTTTTATCTGCTTGTTTTATTTTGAAATGCAGAAAAATCTCAAGAAACAAGGCTTGTCCATGTGGTTCAAAAAAGAGATACAAGTCCTGTTGCGGGTCGGACAGGAAAAGTCTCTGCAATTTCCAAGTATTTCTCGTTCTCTCTGTGCTTTATATGTCAAGTTATTGTTTAAGTTTGTTTTTGTTGAAGCATTTTTCCTGTTTCCCTGTGATTGGGGTTGATACTTATCTTGAAATTTTATGGTTTTCTTGAAATTTTATGGTTTTTGTGTCTAACATGGTATCGATTACCTTCCTTAAATTCAAGTCTGGAACATTTTCTCACTCTTACACTTTGTTGAATAATATGTGCACTTTGGGAAAAAAAAAGGTTAATACATGAGTAATTTAAATTTATACTTACAAAAACAAAGACAGCATTATCTATTTTTATGTCTAGATGTTGTTTTGCAGTGATCAAGCTCTTGAATTCAGAAAAAAGTAGAAAGGAAAAGAAGCGAGGCAAGAGAGGGTCTGACACATCTGCACTTCCTACTGGATCTGATGGAGGGCCACCTGATACGGGGGCTCTTTGTATCTGATCTTTTGCCAATGTATGTGCACCATTATCTATTGAATTTCAGATATCAGTATGTGTGCAGTCTTTCAAATATTTGATTGGATTAGACACAATGCTTTTCTATATATATATATAGCATGTATTTGATGTGTGCATCTCTTCTTCGATCTTTGGGATAAGTGCACTTTCTAGTTTTCCATCTGTTGCCAAATTTACTAAGATCTACAGGTACAAAATTTTCAATGGTGTTACTTTTCTCAGATAGTCTGCCTGTCTGATGCATTTTATACTAACAATTGTAATTTGGATATTCTTTGTGCACATAATTGAGGCACATGCACGTAACACCTACCCTGTTGGCATTGGCGTGGGTGAGTTTGGTCAGCAACCAAAGGGGTAAGAAAAGGAAATTCAGTTATTGCCATCCCAGGGTTAAACCTTTTCATGAATATAAA
Organism: Eucalyptus globulus; assembly: GCA_014182545.1. Taxonomy (NCBI): domain Eukaryota; kingdom Viridiplantae; phylum Streptophyta; class Magnoliopsida; order Myrtales; family Myrtaceae; genus Eucalyptus; species Eucalyptus globulus. The sequence goes on from CM024724.1 coordinate 20,710,514, forward strand.
AGAGACGTTCACGTGAATTTGACTAGTGATGGTTTAATTTTTAAATTCCCTTCAAAAGTATTGGTTTTGCTATAATTGAAGTTTGGGGTTCCTGTGAAGACAGTTATTCGTTTTCTTATTATTTCATTGACAAGAAATGCACTAAGCATTTATGCACACAACTTCTTGTAATTGATGAATGATGTATGGATCCAAAATGCACTTAAGCTTCATCTACAAGGATCTGAATGCAAACCATTTATAGTTGGAGACGACACAGATATGACATATGCTAGCTCCCTCATTCAAGTTGGTGCAGATTTCTAAGATTAAACAATTTTTATTGTTATGTTCGGTTATTTTGGCAAAAAAATTGTCTCATAGGTCTTTTGTCGGTTGTTATTAGTTGTTATATCATCATAACATCATTTAGACTAATTATAGTCTCCAAACCTCTTAAGTGATGGATAATGTGTAGATATCATGAGCATCTGCGAAGTTTTAGCAGTAGAATTTTCAGTTATGCCGCAATTTAAATCCTGACTTTTTTCTCATTGTTTTTGTGGAATTGCATTGTGTCAGATGTGGCTTGTCCAGTCCTCAAGAATCACAACAATATTGCGGGTTCATCATTGCATCCACTAGGGAGTGGGAGAGAGTCGAATTGTGAGCAGAAAACTAATGCTGAAAGAAGTCTATAACTCGAGTTATCTCCGGAGCAATTTATGAGGTTACTTATTATTTTTTTTCTTTGGCTTCCCTCAAACATAAATCTTTTCATTCTCTATTAGCAAACAAAGCGGATGTTCGTATAAGGCTATCCTCTGTCTTCAAAGGCTCGTACCTTACTAGTCTTGTATACTACTTTGTCCCAAAATGGGGAAATAAAAAATCCTTACTTCTTCATCTAACAGCTTAACAAGCATTGAACCTTTCATGTTGATGCTGCTCTAATAGTGTAGGGAGTTAAGCGATCTGTTAAGCTAATATAACTCAATGTGCAGATTGATTTATTCCATGTAAGAATTGAAAAACATTTGCTTCTTTTGCAAAATAGCAAGGCGTGCCTTGTGAGCCCCATTTTCATTCAAATGGTGATCCAACATATGGGAGGGCATAATTGCTAAATGATATGGGAGAATGTAGACATCATGAGAACTTTAATGCGATAAAAGCATCTTCGGCTTGGCCTACACTGTGATGTTCCGTGGATGTCTAGGCCCGTAAGTGGACTTTTCCCATCATGTGCCGTTGTTGAACGGGCTTGGTCAACCTGCTTCTTCATTGTCATTGAGAAGGTGGTCTGTAAAAGCCAGGAGACCAAACCTAGGTCCCTTACATGAGATAAGTGTACCTAGCCAGTAACTCAGTGTCTAGTATAATAGACTTCCTTTGTTTCTCTGCCAAAGAAAAAATAAAGTTCTGATTTTCAATCATTGATGTAGTTGTTAGCCATGTATTTAAGTTCTATCTTGCGGTTATGTTCAACCATTTTGTATTATGAATTTAGAAGAATTTTAACAGGTAAATACATTATGCATTGTATTCAAATTTCTGGTCCATTGATTTTGCAGGTTGGCTCCACCGGGTTCATTCCAATCAGAGTAAAAAAGGGCCAATATTAGATCAATGATAGTTTAGTTGGAATATAGATAGTGTAAGAGGATGATCATCGAAGAGTGCTAACAAAGTTTAGAATCGCCACAAGGAGAGTTGTGTCATATGAGGGACAAGGTCATGATGTTATATCACATGGTAGGATGTGTCGTGCAACAAGAAAATCAATTTCAAAATGTAAGTATCAAAGTAAAATGATCGGCATTTCATATGACCAATTTTTGATCCATTGGTTTTGTAGATGTGCTCCAGTGGGTTCATTCCGATCAGAGTACAGAAGGGCCAGTCTCGATCAACGATAGCCTAGTTGGAGTATCAATAGTATAAGAGGATGATCATCGAAGAGTGCTGATCAAGTTTACAGTCACCACAAAAGGTGTGTTGTGCAAGGAACAAGGTCATGATGTTATATGACACGGTAGAGACCTGTGGTGCAGCAAGCAAATCAATTTCAAAATTTAAACGTTGATATGATAAATTTAATTGACTAGTCACATCATGTCAGTGATCATGACATGATCATCAATTTGACTACCGAATAAAATATCTTTTTCAAATGAGAGGATAGTCTCTCAAAAAGTTTTCGAATGTTAGAACACCCAAACTCACAAGAACTTTGAGGAAACCTACTCCCTTTAAAGAACTGCTACTCATCGTCACCTAAAGTTGCAAGGACTTTCCAAGATGTACCATTGTTGATATACTCTTACTTGTTGCTAAATAGACATTCCGTCACTTAAGAGTCCATGGAAGGAATTTACTATGCTATTCGATGATTACTAACTGATAGGATCATCAAGACATAAACTCTACAATCAAATTTCTAACCTTAATAGAAAGTTAGCTTACTACAGGCGTAGCGATTATCATGAGGACTCCACGGAACTTACAACCGTCGGAAAAATAATTTACGATGCACGAATGCTATCAATTACAAATAAAGAGGGAAAATACGGTATCAATGGAGAATTGCAAAATGACAGCACCCTCAACTTAAAAATAACGAAGAGATGTTCGCGATGGAAACTTATTAATCATGGGCGCAGTATAACTTTTTGAGGATTTCATGTGAGTGACAACTGTTCTGGAATATTTACTGAGAAATTTCATTATTTGTTACGACTATTTGATGAAATTAACTAAATTAATTTAAGTCTACTAACGACTAAGATTGACATACGGGTATAACAATGATTATTTTTTGGCGATGAGTAAAGAATAAAATGCAGCCACAACAGGAATATGTGTTTCTACACATCAGTAGTGCTGTAAACCTTTTCTGCTTCATCTATAAACCGTGTGAAAAAAATTTGAAATTGCCCAACAAAGGGAAATGATCCTGGGAAATAAATATGAATATTGTTTCTTAAGGGATAGAACACACCATAAGTCCTAAAACTTACTACAAAAATACAATCAAGTCCTAAAACTAAAAACTAAAAAAGAAATGCAATTAAGTTTTAAAACTTATTCAATTAATATAATCAATAACTTCCATCAGTCCTGTCCAATTTGAGTATCAGAATATACTGGCATTGTCATCTTTTGATATGTTTTGAGCACACATCCCGAAGATACTCCAGCCATACATGATGCCTAGTGCTAATGAGCTGAAGTGTCTTGTGTGCCAAGTCACCCTCTATCTCTTCACATATGTTTGAACGGGACATGAGAGATTGAATTGAATGCCATCTGTTACTCCATCAACAAGATAGATGCCCGGGGCATCAAGAGACGTATTGCCAATCCTATTTTGTTTCGCTGGCTTCTCAATGACAGCATCCCTAGTTAAACTGCAACCCAGCATTGCTATCACTAGCCTCTCCCCAGTTGATCTTTCATATTCTTCCACTTCCTTCATTAGGTGCGGGAGAAATTTGCATAAGAACTCTCTATACTCTTTTTCACAGAGTGAAGCTGGATCCACTAATTGATTGTCTTCAAGCACAACCTTCAGATCATCAAGTTGCTCACATAATAGCACATATCCCAACTTTTCCACGGTTCCACTCAATAGTGTGAGTGTAAGGCTAAATTGTAAGTAATCCTCGTCAAATTCAAGAAAATCAATTGCTCCTTCCAACACTCCCCATAGCACATTTGGTTCGATATACTGAATCCACATCTGATCTGAATGAAATGAACCAAGAGTTCCTGATAGCACATTCCGTCTTTGGCCGTTAACATGGGGCATGATGTTGAAAAATATTTCCTTTTCTCCATCTTCTACATTGAAAACAACACAAAGAGCTAATCCCAGGAACTTATCATAAAAGTCCTGCGAAACCATGAAAGATATGGTACCGCCTTCAACAGGGACGAACTCCTTTGGCATATCTACTCCGGTGAGAATATTTATGTAGGAACGAGAAATTCTGGAATAGTGATACTTCTGTTATACCAGTAAGTTGTTAGACATGCTCAAGTTGATAATTAGTTCAAATAGAAGAGTTTGATATCTGAATTTTTTTGATAATTTAACCAAAGCTAGAGTTTTATAATAATTAAACATATCAATTTTTCCTTGCCTTATACGTAATACTCATGAAATCATTCACTTGCGAGTGTTGTAGCACATGTAAGTGCAGAATCACTTTATGTAAGATTTGCTTATTTGTATAGAATTTTTAGTTTTTGCATTATACAAACACAGTGCCCCCGACATACACCAACAAATAAACACATGCACTTATGAATGTGCGCGCATAGAGAGAGAGAGAGAGAGAGAGAGACCTCAACTGAGAAGTTAGGCATGATGTTGCCGCCCACGTCGCCGACGTCGTCTTCTTCCATTTCACTTATGCGGTCTTCCTCCGAGCTTTTTTGGTAATTATCTTCATGTTCTATCCACCGCTATTACATGTAGGTGCAAAATCACAATATATTAGCTTGTTTTGTTTACTAGCATTAGCAGCTTTTGCATTATACAAACACAATGCACCCATATCAATCAATCAATACACATGCCAAAATGAGGTGGGGGGGGAGGGGGGAGGGAGGGAGGGGGGAGAGACCTCCAAATGATAGATCGGCCGAACTTTCTTCCTTTGTGGTCATTTCTTTATCATCATGCCAAATCTCATAGAACAAACCTGGATCTAGCAACTCATCATCTTGATTCAAAGCCTCCAAATCGTCCTCTAGTGGCTTGCATATTAATCGAAATCCGCACTTTTTTACAATTGCATCACCCGATGTTCTAATGCCTAACTGGAAAGAACTCGAGTCATTTGGACCAAAAGGGTCTTCTCCCCATAGGTCCTCCATAGCAAGACACGAAAGCCACACATGATCCGAACGAATGCGATGGAAATAATAGGAGTTCGTGCCTACGCTCCGATCTGCCATTATTGTATGGATGAACAATAAACCTGACATTTTGTTTCCCTTCCTTTAGTCGAAATACAACACACATAGCTAATGCTAGGAACTTCCTATACAAGTTCTTTGAAGCCATGAAAGATATATAACCCTCTTTATTCGGGAGCAACCATTTTGGCATCTCTCCTCCAAGTAGAAGAATATTGCAAAAATGTGTATTAGCAAATTGCTGTCATAGATGTAAATTGTTAAGACAATATTTCAAATTTGGCACTTGAAAAGAGTTTCAATGAATTAAGTGGGTTGGCAAATTTAGCTGTAGTGAGCAATACATGTACAGGACTCTATATTCATGAGAGAGAGAGAGAAAGAGTCTAACCTCATCAGAGACCAGTGTTTGAAATAATAAGTAAATGTAAGAGGGAATTTTACATAGAGATTCACAATTTGTTGCCAATAAACCTCGCAATTGGTCTGGAATCTTGCCAATCTCTTGTAGTTGTCGGCATTCCGAAACATCCAAATGTCGTAAATTATGTAGCTGCCCACATGTTGGAAGCTTAGCAAAATTGTTTTCGGATAAATACAAATGTTTTAAGTATGGAAAACATGAATGATTCTCTAGGAACTCTACTTCTAGTAGATTGCATCCCCCAAGCCTTAAGATTTGGAGGTTAGGAAATCCCATCTTGCTATGTAGATCACTCAAATCCTCCTCCTTCTTTGGAAACTTGATTAGTTTTGAACAACCATCAAGTATCAAGTTCTTAAGATTTGGCAAATTGTGAATGCTAGATGGGAGGTTTTCCAGTTTCTTGCAATTACTTAAATTCAAATTCTCCAAAGACACAAGATTTTCTATGGACGCAGGTAGTTCCTCAATTGAAGTTCCTTCTAAATAAAGTTCTTTCAAACCTTTGATTTTATCTGGAATATCAGGGAATCTTTGCAACTTTGAGCAACCAGTGAGATTGAGACATTGAAGATTTTTAGATTGGAGCACATCAGGGAGATGATGAAGATTAGAGCACCCTTTTAAATTCAACAATTTTATCTTGGCATGATGTGCAACTGATTCGTGAGCACACTCCAAATTTTTGCACCCATGGAGATCTAGTTCCTCAAGATTTGGAGTCAAATGAGGTCTGGCATACAAACCACTGACGGACATTCACTGAAGTTAAGAAACTTCAAATTTTAAAGTCCTGCAATAAATATCCAGATGAAAAAAAAAAATGAAGATAAAAATATTTAATGAAAAGCACTTTATCATCGTTTAAGCATCGTGTGATCAGAACTTAGTTGGTCATATAGTGTCTATAGAGCAGTCCCTCTCCCTTTTTAAATATGAGTTTATTAAGCAATCCTTGGCCGAAAGAGAAGATTAGAAAATGAAAATACTCGTAATTCCACCACACACAAAACCTCTATCAAGTGACATACAAGAGAAATCATTCCAATGCTAAGTGGCCTGGCTACTTCTACAATGTATACGTTCAGAAACAATACATGTAATTCAGAGAGGGGTAAACTGAAGGGAGTACATGAGCCACGGTCAAATCCTTTGCCAACTAATTCATGACATGAATTTAAGCTGACATGGATGGCATTTGATGGATCTACAATCTTATGCAAAAATACGCAAGACTACCATAAAGGCGGTGGAAGCTCAGGAATCTCTTGCGTCATTTATTATTAGGTCATGCTGGTTGGTTGATGGATTTTTGAGAATCACACATTTTGTGTCATGTAGTAGACCCTTGATGCATTCGTGTTCTTGAACTTTATATTAGTGAAATTGTGCGCCTACATGGTATTCCAAAGACAACCCTTATGTCAAGTTTATCAGTCCCTTTGGCATACATTAAGAAAAATGGGGACTCAAGTCTCAGTTTAGTTCTGCTAGCCATCTTTATAAGGAGTTTTAGTAAAACATGTAAAACATTGGGATATGTTATTGGTTCAAGAAAAATTTTCATATAATAATTGGATGAGTCAAACTATTGGAAAATGCCAATTTGATGTTGGGTAGAGAAAGCATCTTTTAAGTCTTTGGATTTTACACCATTATCCGCCACTAATATGAAGAAAGAGCTAAGACAATCAATAAGTTACATGAGGAAATGAGGAAGAGAAGTTTGAAGCAAACTGGCAAATATCCCAATCAAGCGAGAAAACATAAAAAAAAAAAAAAAAAAAAAAAAAAAAAAAAAAAAACATAGAAATGCCTACTGTTTTTAAAGAAGGTGATCTTATCTGGATTCATTTGAGAAGAGCGCTTTCCACCAAGTCGACATGCTACATATGGTTCTTTTCTAGTTTTGGAACGTGTCGACAATAATGCCTACAAAATTGAGCTTTGTGGTGAGAATGGTGTTTCCACTAGTTTCAATGTTGCTGATCTTTCACTGTGAAGTTGGCCTCAAGGAGGAGTCTTATAAAGATTTCAAGATTCTCTCTTGTGAATAGAATAATAGGGATAGAATATATTTTCTTGCTCTGTGGGTCTGTTTATACTTTTTAGGATTGCTTTAGTCTCGATTACAGTGTGATAATATTGTAGCCTATTTGAATTTCGTACTTAAGTTCATTTTCTTTACTTGGAGGTTACTCAAAAGTATGTTAGGCTCCTACTTATAATTGCCCTCTCGGTCTCTCATGGTAAACACAAAGAATTTATTAAATGAAGTTCCATTCTATCTTTTTTTGGTCTTTCTCTCTGTCCTTTTGGGGGATTCATGAGTGATCAAGAGAGTGCTGCATCCTTGGAGTGGCCTCCTAAGTTGGTCTTTTCCTATCCTCTCCATAGTGCGGTTTTTCCACTTCATCAAGATTGAAAAACCCCTTTTATTTATTTGTTCATTCAACACATTCCGACATCAGGGTGGCCGACGAGCATGACGGCAAAATTGAAAGCCCACAAAGTTTGTCTCATAGGAGGCATAGGAAGAGAAAAATATAAGAGTATGCACAAGAGTTGAAAAAACTGATAATTGAAAATTTGAGCAAACTCACCAAATTAGAAATATTTAATAGAAAGAAATTGAAAGTAAATACACAATACACATACATAGAATATATGTAGGATATTTCGAGATTAAAATTTGCAATAGGAAATTTGTTATAGGATAGAAAAGATTAATATTTAGATCGCGAAACATGTGAGAGATCAAATAAATTACTAGTTTACACACCTACCTATGAATAGAATATTTGTAAAATAAGTAATCGAGACATTTCGGGTAAGAAATTAAATTGAGATCATGTGGAAGGTCACCTTTACTTTGTACAGTAATATAAATATGAATATAAATATAAAAATACATACATAACTTTAGATTTGATTTAGGTTTAAATATATTTAAATTAACAAAGCGCCCCCCTTACTTCTCTTTAGAAAGCCTTATTAGTCATGCACGAAAGCCGTCGCATGCTACTAGCATCCTAGATGTAGTGCGCTGTTGCCTCTATAAAGTAGGACTCTTCCATGGAATAGTCCAACACAAGCCTTGACTTACAAAGTGGGAGAAGGAATGGCTGGTCAATCTATCTCCCCTAGGAGTTGCTTTTCGTCCCGTGATTTTCTTACTTAGGAAGAAATGGAGTAAGGATGGTGTCGAAAGGCTTCATTGAAAGGAAAGGAGGGGAACGTGTTACATACTTGGAAGGAGAAGGAGAAACTCCCACTTATATTTGAAATGAATATTTGATCCATAAAGATGAAGAAAACATTCTAGGAGTTCCGTACATTCCTCCTTCTAAAAATAAAGACTTGTCAGAAATCGCTGGTTAGGTCAGAACAATAAAAATGAATGGGACTTTTGGGACAAATTTACAGTAAAGACTTTAACTCCTTTAAAGATCCTTTACTACATAATTTCTATATATCTCTTTCTTTTCATTATCGGCTGCATTCTGTCATAGAAACAACAACGGGAGATTCAATCAAAAGTACTTAGCGTGCATTCACTTCAATGTTAAAGTAAATAAGCAAGAAAAATCTCATTCTATTTTCATATGCAACTTCGAAAAAATCTAATAAGCTCGTCTCTTATATAAAATATGGAATCTTTGATAACATTTTTAGTATCTATCATTTCAAAGGCATACAAATTGAATCCTCAGTTCATGTTTATCAAAATACTAAGCACGTTCATTATTCAAATGTTAAATTATGTCACCAATAAGTTCTTGTTCCAATTTTCGGTATTAAAGTTGCTGACTAATAAGTCCATTCTTCTTATATTTTCAGTACTTCTAACATTTGAAAATGAGATTGAACTTTTTTAGTGAGTATCTTTTGTTTGAATTGACATTAAAATTCACATAGGAAAATGATTAATACTCCCCTAAAACGGGAAGAATCCACTTATGTTGGTTCATGCAATAGATCGACATCTTGTTTTTAATGCTTTAATCAAACATAAACATTTTAATAGATGCAAATGTTTCTTAAGCACAATAAACGAGCAACATCAAAGTTAGTAATTGCTGCATTCAAAGTTTTCAATAAGACATATGCATATATATAATCATAATTATATGCATACATATATGGAGATGTAAGAGATAAGTAAATAAGGACAATTCATTTGAATGCACACCTTAAATTGGTCCACCACGACTTGAATGTTGCTTTTCCGCAGATCAAGTTTGACTAACTTCTTTGGGCCAGGGGGAAATTGAAGAACCGAAGAAGGACATTCAGGCCATTGAAACCATCTCAGTTCATTAGGAAGACATATAGGGCCTTGAAAAGAGTTATGCACATTAATCATGATGAGCAACCTCAATCTTCTCATGTTTGTGAAAGCATTGGGACCTATGTATATTGCTTCAGTCTTGGGTAAAACCAAAACTATAGCTTTTACTGCATTTGTTCCCTGCATTTATGGAACTTGCATTGCAATTAGTACACGAAGTCAGAGAAGAAGAGAATAAAATCAGTGTTTAAACCGCCAAAACTTACCATATCCTCCGATAGAACATCATGGACATCTTCATAAAGCCATAATCTACTACGTCTTCCAGGATCATAGCGACATTCTTGTTTAACAATATCCATGCCCATCAACTGAATCAAGTCATGCATTTGTATTTTCTCCATTTCTGTAGTTATTAAGGACTTCTCGACAAGAACTTGTACTCCAATAGTTGTGTCTAACTCACAACTGTTAAGGACTTGCATAATGTACTCTATAGATTGCCCCTTGAAGAAACATGCAATATCAAGGAATATCTCCTTTTCATTATCGTCTAGTCCATCATAACTTAACTTGAGAACATCATTGATGGTTTTGTCAGGACTTTTTGCAAGTTTGTTCATGGCGCTTTCCCACTCTTGTTCTCTTCTACCACGTAGGAAAGAGCCCAATACCTCAAGTGCTAAAGGAAGTCCATTAGCATAATGCAAGGCATTATACACAAGATCCCTCCTTACCACTATTTTGTTATTTCTAAAAAAAGCATGTTTATTGAAAAGTTCAAGAGCTTCCCTATATTCTAGAGGTTTAACTTCGTAGATATGATCTTTATCTATCTCGTGGAAAGTAAATAGATGGTTATCTCTTGTGGTGATGATGATTCTGCTTCCTTTACCAAACCATTCACGCTCTCCAGCTAAAGCATTTAACTGTTTTATGTCATTGACATCGTCGAGAACAAGAAGGACCTTTTTGTGGCAAAGTCTATCTTGGATCAAATTAATACCTCCATCAACACTAAACACTGTTAATCCTTTTCCTAGTAGTATCTCGGACAACAATTTTTCTTGCAAAGGAACTAAATCCTTCGAATCTTTTGAACTTTCTCGAATATTTGGCAAAAAACATGAAGCCTCAAATTGTCTGAAAATATCATTGTAAAGAGCTTTAGCTAATGTTGTTTTTCCCACACCCCCTAGTCCCCATAACCCTATCATGAGAACATCATCATCAAACTCAAGATTTAACCATGATTCCAACTCTATAACACGTGGATGTATTCCAACCGGATGCTCGGCAACATGTAAGGGTTTTCTGTCTAGCTGCATAGAGATCTTCTGTACAATTGTCTTGATAAGATCCACTTCATCTCTGACAAAATCCGGAAAGGTACTTGATACATCAATTTCCAAAGATAATTAACTTTCATGGAAAAAGAAAGAGAGATCCAGCATATAAAAAAGAAATAACAAGGCAGTGTCACATCAATAACTACTTAATACTTACTTATCCTTCAAATCCCACCCGGGCAAGCTACCAGCCTCAAAGAGAGCATTTTTCCATCTCTTCACTTCATCCGAATCTCTCCCAAACTCTCCCTCATGCTTAACCATAGCTTTTTGGTAGCTCTCTCTTAGTGTCCTCACTTCTCCGGGTTCCACTTTGTAAAACACTGGAAAGACCATGAGGTCTCTTTGCTCCTTGCACTCCATGATTTTCATCAACTCTTCCAAACAACACGGCGAGAAAGCATAGTTCTTGGAGAAAATGACGATTGCGATATGTGAGTACTCAATCGCCTTCATAAGCGCCGGCTTTATTTGCTCTCCTTTTCGGAGCTCCTCACTATCAATATAAGTGTTGACCCCCTTTTGAACAAGAGCCGTGTAGAGATGACCAAGAAAGTTATTTCGCACGTCTGTACCTCTAAAACTTAGGAAGACGTGGTAATTGCCTATCAGATTCGAAGAAGCAGCCATTAGAGGAGATGAAGGTTGATGTGCTTACACAGATGCTTAGCGCCTAGTCGGGTTGCAGTTTTATCTCTCATGTGTATATCACTTTGTACTAATAAAGAAATAGAAACGAAAACCAAGATCATATTGATGTTCCAAGTCGATAAGCATATACTCCACTAGCTAATTTAACAAAAAGCAGCATTTTGCATAAGGTGCATGGAACCATCCTATAAAGGTGACTTGACTTGCCTTTTTCATTAATAAAAGAAATGGAAAAGAAAACTAGCAATACTCCGATGCTCCTGGTGCTAACATACATGAGTTAATCGCAAAACATCGCCGGTTAGAATATTATTTATAATGAACAATCTGACTTTTTTTTAAAAGGGATTCTGCAAAAAGCAAATCACAAAATAAATTTTCCTCACTTTTCAAACTAAAATTTTCCATACTATATCTTGCCTAAAATTATTGAGTCGTTACCCCCTCAGCCATGTCACTTTGATCTCACTCCTTAATTTATTTTTATTTTTGACATTTCACATTAATTTTAGACTTTTAAGGCCACATTTAGAATTTCTCAGTTAAAGGGTTATCCATGATCAAATAACTATTTAGGGAATACTTTTTCCTCTTATTTCATTTTTTTTTTTTTTTGAACTTTTTATTCCATGTTAACACGCTTTTTTTTTCCTACCTTCTTAGCAAAGATTATCACTTATTCATCTGAAGGTGTTGTCATCAGTGATCAGATATTACGAACCAACTATATTACAGCATCAGCCTTATCTTCCGGTAAAAACTGGAGCCTTATGACTTTGAATAGCAATGACATGCAGAGGATTCATGAAATGGAAACTTCTGCTTCAATGTCTCGGTGATATTATTTAATGTATGTATAGCTGCCTTTCATCTATGGTCTCATGCAGGAGCTTTGGACAATTCTTGCAAAAAAAGGATTGTAAAAGGTCGAGATTTTATTTTGCATGGGTCATAGTTTGATTGGTGGATGATGTTGCGAGAACTTGCGATCTATGAGTGATATTCAATGTTTTTATTCTCCTTTCATATCAAATGAGAAATACTAAATTCTTTGATATAAAGTTTGTGCGTTCTCTCTTTGGATTGAATCACTGAATTCATCCAATACTATTATAGTATTTTGGTGCTCTGTGGAGGGCCTTATGGAAAGTTAAACATGGGGCTCATTTTGATGGTTGCCACCTCACTTCCGTTTGCTTTAATTAATTCATCCTTTTTTTTCTCCATTTCCAAAATAACTTATTAAAGTACTTTATCTAAATGAGGATGTTGAGATGCATGTGGGGAAAAGTACAAAAGAAGTCTTAAAACTATTGCATTAGTACTAATTTAGTTATAAACATTGCAATTAGACAAATTTATCCTTAACCTTATTATATCGGTATCAATTACGTTCACTCAACTAATTTAGGTTGAAAATTACTAATTGGACACAAGTAGTTCTACGTGGCACGACTAGCACCGACGTGGAAAAATTTTTATAATTTTAAATATTTTTTCAATTTTATTTTTTTAAAAAATCTTTTTTCTTCTCTTTTCCCTTCTCTTTTTATTTGTCCCTTCTTTCTATCCACGCTAGTCGCCACCTCCATAATGGCCAGTGAAGATCTCTGGCCAATCGGGAGGGTAAGGACCGGGATGCCCTCGCTTGGGTGAGAGCCCTTGCCACCGCTAGAGGCCTACAAGGTTTGCCCCTCGCTAGCCTTTGGTGACGGCTAGGCAAGATTCCCTTTGCAACATTTAGTGAGGGACGACCTCACCTAGATGGCGAGGGGCCTCACCCAACCCTTGCTAAAGGTTAGGTAGGGCATCTTGGCACTTGCCCTTCGTCAGCCATCACGAAGGTGGTGATTGGAGGCAGAGGGAAATAAGATAAAAAGAAAAAAGAGAAATGGGGAAAAAAGAAAAAGAGAAGGAAAAAAAGAATGTCACAATCTTCCCTTTCCGTCTAGAGGGGAAAGGGCAATAGTTTAGGGGTGCTACCTAAAAGATGAGCTTACGATGTTGATTAGGCGTGGGCTCTCACAAGCCTTTATCTCACGCAAGGTTGGGTTATTCGAATTGAGCTTTAATTGACGTTTTTTTAACAAAGAATCACCACTAGCCAATTAGAGTCAACTAGAAACCAAATCAGACATAACAGTGTACCTCATTGTTTATGCAACCAAACAATCTAGAGTCAAGAACTTGATTGCATTAATTAATCAATTAATGCCATTTTGATATCAAATCCTTGATTATTTTGAAAAAAAAATTATCAAGCAGTGTGGATTGATTTTAAGCCTATCTACTAACATGTGAAATAATGTTGCAGGTATGCAATAATTAAAATAACAATTGACAAACGAGGAAACGTTAGATGAATTGCATGGAAAAACAATAATCTAACGTTACCAAATAAGGAGCAAGCCATTTCTAACTAACCTAAAGGAGGCCATAGTCATCATATTGAAAGTGTGCAATTAAGAGTGTTTGTCTCTAAAAATAATCGAGACCCTATGATAAAATCCTAAAAGTTTGTTCAATTTTTTTAACACGATTTTTTATGAATAATTTTCCCACACTTTAAGAGAAAACCACCCAAAAATACTATTAAGAGAAAACCACCCAAAAAAAAAAAAACAATACTATCTTTTAAGCTTGTTCCGAGGAATTCTCTTTTTTTTTTTTGAATTTTTCTGAATTTTTTAATTTTTTGAAATTTTCTTTTTAAAAAAAAATTATTCCAAAAATATAGACCCGGGCCGAGCCTCATGGCCCAGCCCGAAAATGGGCTTATGCAGGTCACACAAATCCAGGCTTAAGGACACGAATGGGCTTTACACATTAAAAGGCTTTAATCGATTAAAACGAATTTGGCTCAACTCATAGAATTAACCCCAATTCTTCCGGCATTTAACTAAGCCCAATCTTTTGACCAAAAACTTAGCCCAATCCCAACGGATCAAGTCATCTAACATATCCAGAACCCAAAACATACTAAGGTTCAAAGCCAAAAAAAATAATTTTAGGAAAATATTTTCCGGATTTTAGGCGTTCGTTTCACGAAAAATGAATTTTAAGGGAAAATATTTTCCATGAAATGAAAAAAATCTTCTAAATTAAGGAAAAATCTTTTTCACTTTTGAAAAGTGAAAAACATCTTCCTCACTTGATTTCTCTTATCTCACATCTCTATAAATCATCACTTCCTCCTCCCCTTTCTTTTTCTTCTTTTCTTTTTTTTTTGAATTATTTTTTAACTTTCTTTTTTTCTTTTTTAATTCGAATTATTTTTAATTTCCTTTTTCTTTTCTATTTCTATTTCTTTTCTTTTTCTTTCTTTTCTTTCTTTTTCTTTCTTTTTCTTTTTCTTTTCTTTTTTTTGTTTCCCATCTTCTTCTTTCTTAGCTAGTCGTCGGTCATTGCTAGGCAAACCTCGAGCCCGTCGATCTCAAGCTCGCGCTCTACACTTTTGCTTATCATTTTCTTTATTTATTCTACCATGCAGTTGTACATTGTTCAAACAAAGGGTTTTACATGCTTTGTTTCTTTTTTTTCTTTTGTTTATTAGAACACAAAAAACACAAGGGGAATAGGTCACTCAACTGGAAGATTCTCATGAGGGCTGTACATACTTTGATTCTTTTCTCTTTTGCTTCTTTTTAAAAGTCGTACGAACATTTTTTTACAGTAGATGAGCGTTTAGCGACAATGAGGGAACAAAGATATAAAGTAAGTTTGTCTAGATTTAAAACAAGTTCCTATTTGATGGATTTATAAGTCGGTAAGTAATACATGCCTAAGTGGTGAAGTTTTAGAAAATATTTTCCTTATCAAATAATGGAAAATATTTTCCGAAACATTTTCAGATTTTGGCCGAATACCAGAAAATATTGTTATTTTCCTGAAAAATAATATCCGAGAAAATATTTTCCAGAAATAATCAATTTTCCGCGAAACGAACGGACCCTAAGGCCAAATGAGCCCAAAGCCATCGAAATCCAGCTTCGGCCCCTACTTCCACGACATGGAGAACTTCCTTCTTCCCTTGTTCTCTTCATCCTCCCCACTCCCCATAACATAATTACGTCACTTCTTGATATTAAAACTTGCGATCAACAAAAGAAAGCGCCGCTTATGGACGGCCGGCCATTCCAGCATTAAACGAAACCTCACCGTCGTTTACCACCACCTTGTCGCCAGACCAATCCAAGAATATTCACAAGGACAGTATCAAAGCACCAAGCAATGGCGACTGAAAGTTTTAAGAGATTCGGACTCAACGGAAATGAATTTTTTAACTTACGCACTCAATAATCAAGAAAAATCTTGCATTGAACAGAGCAAATTCGAATCTGTTTAGGCATTTCCTCAAACATATAGTGGGCAGCGAGTTGGAGAGCGAATACGGACCTATTCGGAGCTCGAGCTCACACCTAAACTCAAAGAGAAATCAGCCAGCAACGTTCAAACTTAAGAAAAACCGACTCATTCAGGTCCGACGCGAGTGAGGACTAAAGAAATCGAGCTTGCTTTGGTCTTTTGAAATCAAGCAGGAAGAGGCAAAAAAAGTAAAAAAAAGAAGGAACGAGCATTCAATCATGGGGGCCCTACCTGGCTTGATTCCGTGGGCATCGTCGGCGGCGAAGGTTGAGAATAGCGACTCCAAACTCGTGTCTGGCTTCAGTCGACTCCACCGAGGTCAGGGACCGCGACGACGAACGGCAGTGGGCGGAGGATGTTCTGGAGGTGGCGGAAGACGTCGATCGGCGGTGGCTCCGAGGTTTTGTGTGGGTTTTCAATGGCGACGGTTCCCGTAGTACAGAAAGACGAAGATGCTTTTCTTTTTTTTCTTTTTTTTCGTGAGATTAAAGAAGTAGGTGACGGTGAAGGAGTAAGGTAGGGTTCCGGAAATGGTATGCGAGAGCAGTCGCCGGCAGGAGGTAGTCGGACGGAGATGGTGGAGGTGGCTGGTCGGTTGAGTTCAGGAGAAAGGGTGAGGAATGCCCTTTTTTTCTTTTCCAGAAAAATGTCCCTGAAGATGGTGCTCTCCTCTTCCTCCCTTTTCGTGAACACCCTGCCTTTTTTTTGCTTTTTTTATGGGAAATTATGTCTTTTTGAGAGAGAGCGTGAGAGATTCCTAGAAAGAACTTCCCTTTCAGATTCGAAGAAGCGGCTATCATAGAAGATGAAAGTTGATGTACTTACTGCTCACGCAGAATGCTGTCTGGTTGGGTTGCAGCTTTATCTCCCATGTGTATATCACTTTGTTCTTTTTGACCAGGACTTTGTCGAATCAGGCGGCGGTGATAATCAAAGAAAACCATAGAAAAGAAGTAAGGGTGAATTAGTGCACGCGTAATTTCCACGGAAGGTTCATAAAATTTAGGGCTAATACCTTAAAAAATCTCAAATTAGTATATTTGTGACAAATTTACTTCAAATTATTTTTTTGACCACCAAAAATCCCAAACTGGTATACTTTTGACAAATTTACCCCAAACTGGTACACTTGTGACAAATTTACCCTCTGTTAGTTTTCGTTAAATTTTATTATCAAATTATTAAGTTAAATGACACGTGACAATTAATTAGTATACCAATTTAGGATTTTATGATCCGTTTGTCATAGTTTACAATTTTTGTGATTTTTTGTGATATTAATCAAATTTAGCTAATGGTATATTTGTCACAAATTTATCAATTTGGGGTTTTTTGTGGTTGAATAAATTAGTTTGGGGTAAATTTGTCATAAATGTACCAGTTTATGGTTTTTTATGGTCAGTTGGGGTAAATTTGTCACAAGTGTACCAGTTTGGAGTTTTTCATGGTCAAAAAAATAGTTTTTGGTAAATTTGTCACGAGATGTACCGGTTTGGGTTTTTCAATGTATTAACCCTAAAATTTACGCGCGTCCTTTCTTTATTTTCCTCTGTTGACTCGACTTGCTTTTCTTACTAATAAAAAAATAGAAACAAAAACCAACGAATCATTTTTGATGACCCGAGTCGGTAAGCATATTGTCCACCAACAAATTTAATAAAAAGCAACATTTTGCAAAAGGGGCATGGAACCATCTTATATAGTGCTCCTCGACTTAACTTGCATTTTTCATAAATTAAAGAAATAGAAAAGAAAGCTAGCCATACTCCCATGCCTTTGGGGCTAATATACATGAGTCAATCACAAAAACATCGTCCGTTGAAATATTATTTATAATGAACAATTTTACTTTTTTTCTTTCAGAAAGGATTTTAGACAAGCAAATCTCAAAATAAATTTTCCTTACTTTTCATACTATATTTTTCAATACCATATCTTGCCTGAAGATTATTGAGTCATCACCCCCCTTAGTCTAGTCACTTTGATCTTCCTCCTTAATTTTTTTCGACATTTTACACTTATTTTATACTTTTAATGTCAAATTTAGGATTTCTTAGCTAACAGGTTAGGAAAATGCTTGCGTGATACCACCGGCCGCGGTGACTCCGCTGGATAAGGCTGTGCTGATCTTCAGCCTGAAGGGTTCAAAACCCAAAGAAGGCGCTAGGTGTATGAAGTGTAACTCAAGGGATGGTGGATCATCCCGCTTACATGTCACATAGGAGTTTACTGGCCGGCAAATGTTTGCCGCAGTTCTGCTCCTCCGTAACCACAAAAAAGAAAAAAATGCTTGCGAGACCATCCACTGCAGAATGACAGTAGAACTGTCAAAGGCCAGCCACATATCCTTCCGGAGGAAACCAGTGGACTTCTTGAATCGGTTTAATCATTGACTCCATGTTTTGTTCTTCTTCATTTTTTTGACTTCTTTATTCCTTACGGCAACCTCAAATTTCAGAGACAAAATCAGAAGGCCACATTGAATCATTTTTCTTGAAGATTATGACTTTCATTTGTTTCTTTAAATAAGACAAGAAAATCATTCTGGCTTTTTTATATGGCGAATGCATTTTTTTTCTCTACTAATTGTTTTTGGAATTCTCTACTAAATCATTCTTCTTATTTTGATCTTTTCTTTACTTCATTTTTTTTATGCATAATCGATATCAATTGTATAAATTTTAGGTCGCCGGAGAGTCCTTCAAAAGCAATTTGGTTTGAGCGATAGGAATGAAGAACTATTTCATTGTACAATGATTTTATTATTAGTTGCGAAGTTAATGTTTTAAGTGTTTTTTGCATTTTCTAAAAATTTAATAGATTTTCATTATGACATTAATTATTATTTTAGTAAGCTATAAATTTTTTTTACTTATAATTATTTTTATTTTGGTATTTATTTTATTTTTTCTTTCTTTATATTCAAGAAATTTGATTTCGTGGGCCCTTCTTATGATTTTGTCTCTAAATTTGAGCTTGTTATCGGTATTTAATTATTTGACATAGAAGTCAAAAAAAAAAAAAAAAACAGAAAAGAAAGTATGGGGTCACAAATTAAAACCGGCTTCCAGTTTCCTCCAAAGGATTTGCGGCAAGCCGTTGACCGACCGTACCACCGTTATTCTGAAGTGGACGGTCATGCTGGCCACTCCCAAGCAGCCATCAGAGGAGATGAAGGTCGACGGGCTTCCGCAGAATGCTTGCTGTCTGGTCGAATTGCAGCTTTATCTCTCTTGTATATATCACTTTGTTCTTTTGACCATGACCTTCTCAAATCACGCGGCAGTGACAATCAAAGAAAACCATCGAAAAGAGAAGTTAAGGTGAATTATTGCACGCGAAATTTCCACGGAAGGTGCATAAAAATTTTCGCAGGTCCTTTCTTTCTTTTCCTTTGTTAACTTGACTTTGTTTTTTCCACTAACGAAGAAACAAAATCGAAAACCAACTAGGGGTGAGCAGCGATCTAGCGTTGACCCTGAACCAACCCTGGACCAGCCCAACCCTACCGATCCTAGTCCGATTCCCAAGGGGATTGGATCGGTCCTTGGTCCTAAAATTCCAGGACCAATACTATGCGGGTTGGTCATCGGTCCTAAGAGTTTTAAGTCGGTCTAACTCTAGACCAATCATGTATATTATATTATATTATATTATATTTTTTAATATTTAAACCTAAGTAAAATGTCTATTATACTATATTATATTGAGATGTTTTATCAATAGCACTAATAGTAATTTCAATTTAAAACTTTTGTTGAGTATTAATTATGTCGTTTGTTTTGTTTTCAGGTGTTTAGAAGTTCAAGCAAATTAACAAGATGTGAAGTTATATATTCATGATTTATATTAAGTATTTTGAACTTTTTATGATTTAATTGTATTTTATTAATAAATTTCAGCTGCACTTTGCTTTTTTTTTTTTTTTTTTTTTTGGTAAAAGTAAGAAGCACTTTGCTTTTCAATTTGTGTCAAATGGTAGAAGTTTTTAAAGAGTAGAGTAGTACTGCGTTAGCTTGCTACGGTGATTTGCTAGTCAAGTGGTGTGAAACTCATTTTTTGGTTAAGTTGACTCTACATGATCAAATGCTAGTCAAGTAATGTGAAGCTCATTTTTTGGTTGAGTGGATTCTACATAATCAAATGCAGGAAAACCCTTTTCATATGGTGTTATGAATATTAAAGATAGATGATTACAAAAACTTTTCATCTTGTCACATATCTCGATGAGTGGTTAGCAGGTATGAAATTTCTATTATTGTGTCATCTTAAATTTGCTAAATATGTATTGGTATTTATAGTTTAGTTGCATAATGCCGCATTGTCGATGAATGTATAATTTGAATTTGTAGGTTTGCTTTTTTAGAGAATATAAAAAATAAGACGAAAAAAATTATCGATCGGTCCCAAGTTGACCCTGGAACCAAATCGAACCCATTGGGTCGATCTAATCCTTGGTCTCAGGTTTAATAGAGTCGGTCCTCGGTCCTAAAAATTGAAAATCAACACTATATGGATTGGTCCTAAGATTAGAGAGTGGCCATACCAATCCGGACCATACTCGCCTCTAAAACCACCATCATTTATGATGCTCCGAGTTGA
Organism: Eucalyptus globulus; assembly: GCA_014182545.1. Classification (NCBI taxonomy): domain Eukaryota; kingdom Viridiplantae; phylum Streptophyta; class Magnoliopsida; order Myrtales; family Myrtaceae; genus Eucalyptus; species Eucalyptus globulus. The sequence continues at coordinate 20,731,101 of CM024724.1, forward strand.
TTAGCATATTTTCTGCCAATTAATTTAATAAAAAGAGAGAGCGATAGAAAAGAAAATCAAAGGACAATCAATGCAGGTGTCACTTCCTTGGCATTTTGCAAAAGGTACCATGTGGTGATTTTTGACTTGACTTGACTTGCCTTTAACATTAATAAAATAAATAGAAAAAAAAACTAACAATACTATCTAGGATATGTAACGGGAATCACTGGAATCAAGATTGGACCGGAGCAATCAGTTCTGGACAACCTTAAAAGGTGCTGGTCCGATTCCCAATTCTTATTTTTGAAAACTAATGACTGATCGGTTCGATCCATATTTCCAAGGTAGGAATTAGATGGATAGGACCGGACCAATCATTCATGCATTATTTTAATTTTTTGGAAATTTCTGAATGATCCCCCATTAGGCCAATTACTTTTCCAACTCTTTCCCATTATGCCGTTACTTTCCCATGTCTTTCCCTTCCGCCATTACTTTCCCCATTTCTTTATCTTCCACTTCTCTTTTGCTAACCTTGTGGTACTGGTGGCTTTCTTAACCGTGTGAAATCAGCCCTTTCCCAGTTTCCCTCTTGCAGGCACAACCTCACCTCACGCCTTGGTCTGAGTGAGTTGCTCGACTCTCGCAGCCTCGCCTCCCTTTTTTCTTTCCCATGTCGTTATTCTGAAGTGAACGCCCTGCCTTTTTTCCTTTTTATGTGAAATTGTGTCTCTTTTAAGAGAGAGCGTGAGAGATCCCTAGAAAGAACTTCCCTTTCAGATTCGAAGAAGCGGCTATTAGAGGAGATGAAAGTGGATGTCCTTCCGCAGAATGCTTACCGTCTGGTTGGGTTGCAGCTTTATCTCTCCCGTGTATATCACTTTGTTCTTTTTGACCATGACTTTCTCGAATCACGCGGCTGTGCTAATCAAAGAAAGCCATAGAAAAGAGAGTAAAAGGTGAATTATTGCACGCGTAATTTCCGCGGAAGGTGCATAAAATTTGCGCGTGCCCTTTCTTTCTTTTCCTCTATTGACTTGACTTGTTTTTTCCACTAATAAAGAAATAGAAACAAAAACCAACAAATCATTTCTGATGCTCCGAGTCGGTAAGCATATTGTCCACCAACTAATTTAATAAAAAGCAAAAACCAACAAATCATTTCTGATGCTCCGAGTCAGTAAGCATATTGTCCACCAACTAATTTAATAAAAAGCAACATTTTGCAGAAGGGGCGTGGAACCATCCTATATAGTGCTTCTCAACTTGACTTGCCTTTTCCGTAAGTTAAAGAAATAAAAAAGAAAGCTAGCTATGCTCCCATGCCCTTAGTGCTAATATACATGAGTCAATCGCAAAGAAATCACCAGTTGGAATATTATTTATAATGAACAATTTGACTTTTTCTTTCGGAAAGGGTTCTAGACAAGCAAATCTCAAAATAAATTTTTCCATACCATCTTGCCTAAAGATTTTTGAGCCATCACCTCCTCAGCTTAGTCACTGTGATCTTACTCCTTAATTTTTTTCTCAACATTTTACATTTATTTTGTACTTTTAATGTCACGTTTTAGGATTTCTTAGCTAACAGGTTAGGAAAATGCTTGCGTGACCATCCATTGCAGAATGACAGTAGAACTGTCAAAGGCCAGCCACATATCCCCCGGAGGAAGCCAGTGGACTTCTTGAACCGGTCTAATCATTAACTCCATGTTTTGTTCTTCTTCATTTTTTTTTACTTCTATGTACCTTACGGCAACCTCAAATTTCAGAGACAAAATCAGAAGGCCACATTGAATCATTTTTCTTGAAGATTATGACTTTCATTTGTTTCTTTAAATAAGACAAGAAAATCGTTCTCTTCTTATGGCTTTTTTATATGGTGAATGCATTTTTTTTTCTCTACTAATTGTTTTTGGAATTCTCTACTAACTCATTATTCTTATCTTGATCTTTTCTTTACTTCATTTTTTTTATGCATAATCGATATCAATAGCATAAATTTTAGGTCGATGGAGAGTCCTTCAAAAGCAATTTGATTTGAGTGAAAGGAATGATGAGCTATTTCATTGCACAATGATTTTATTATTAGTTGCGAAGTTAATGTTTTAAGTTTTTTAATTTTGTTAAAAAATTTAATAGATTTTTGTAATGACATTAATTATTATTTTAGTAAGTTATAATTTTTTTACTTGTAATTATTTATATTTAGGTACTTATTTTATTTTTTCTTTTTTTCATATTCAAGAAAATTGATTTTGTGGGCCTTCTTCAGATTTTGTCTCTAAATTTGAGCTTGATGTCGGTATTTAATTATTTGACATAGAAGTCAAAAAAAAAAGAAGAAGAAAAACCAAAAAAGGAAATATGGGGTCACAAATTAAAACCGGTTACCGGTTTCCTCCAAAGGATTTGTGGCTAGCCGTTGACCGTTCCACCGTTATTCTGAAGTGGACGGTCATGCTGGCCACTCCCAAGCAGCCATAAGAGGAGATGAAGGTTGACGGGCTTCCGCAGAATGCTTGCCGTTTGATCGGATTGCAGCTTTATCTCTCATGTATATATCATGTATATGTCACTTTGTTCTTTTGACCATGACCTTCTCAAATCACGCGGCAGTGATAATCAAAGAAAACCATCGAAAAGAGAAGTAAAGGTGAATTATTGCACGCGAAATTTCCGCGGAAGGTGCATAAAAATTTTCGCGGGTCCTTTCTTTCTTTTCCTTTGTTGACTTGACTTTGCTTTTTCCACTAACGAAGAAATAAAAACGAAAACCAACCATCATTTCTGATGCTCTGAGTCGATTAGCATATTTTCTACCAATTAATTTAATAAAAAGCAGATAGCGATGGAAAAGAAAATCAAAGGACAATCAATGCAGGTGTCACTTACACGGCATTTTGCAGAAAGTACGCGGAAGCATCCTAAGTGGTGCTTTTTGACTTGATTTCACTTGCCTTTAACATTAATAAAAGAAATAAAAAAAGAAAACTAGCAATACTCCCCAAAGGTATGTAACTGGAATCGCGCGAATCAGGATCGGACCGAAGCGATCAATGCTGGACAGTCTTAAAGGGTGCCGATCTGGTCCCCAATTCCTATTTTTGGAATTGGTGGCAGGTTGATTTGATTCCCATTTTCAAGGTAGGAATTAAATCGATAAGATTGGACCAACCATTCACGTATTGTATTAATTTTTTTAAAATTTCTGAATGACCATCCTGCCATTAGGCCAATTACTTTCCCAACTCTTTCCCATCATACCGTCACTTTCCCGTGTCTTTCCCTTCCGCCATTACTTTCCCCATTTCTTTCTCTTCCACTTCTCTTTTGCTAACCCTAACCGTGTGAAATCAGCCCTTCCCAATTTCCCTCTTGCAGGCACAGCCTCACCTCACGCCTTGGTCCAAGTGAGTTGCTCGACTCTCGCAGCCTTGCCTCCCGCTCGCTCGACGTTCTCTCGTGGCGTCACCTCAGGCCTCCTTTCCCTCTTGTGGCCTCGCCTTCCGCCTCGCTCGACGTTCTCTCACGGCCTCACCTCACACCTCGCTCGTTGAGCTTTCCCTCTCACCTCATAGCTTGATTGTCAATGTAATGACAACAAGTGATTTGGTCCATTGAAATCGGTCCAGTCCGATTCTCAATTCTCGAACCCATTGGTCCTATCTACTATCCCAAAAAATGGGAATTAGTCCTCTCGATCCAATTCTCGATTTTAGATGGGATTGGATTGGACCAAGAACCAATCACCCCTAATACTCCCATGCTCTCGGTGCCAATATACATGAGTCAATTGCAAAAACATTGCCCATTGGATTATTATTTATAACAAACAATATGATTTTTCTGTTTCATAAGGGATCCTAGACAAGCAAATCCCAAAATAAAATTTCCTCACTTTTCAAATTAAATTTTTCCATACCATATCTTGCCTAAAAATAATCAAGTCATTACCCCCTCATCAAGTCACTTTGATCTCACTCCTTAAATTATTTTTGTTTTTGACATTTTACATTTATTTTATACTTGTAATGTCACATTTAGAATTTCTCAATATATGGGTTATCTACAATCGAATAACTATTTAAGGAATACTTTTTTACTTTTTATTTCATTTTTGTCGACCCTTTTATTCCATCTCAACACTTTCTTTTTTCTTAACTTCTCAGGAAAAATTATCACTTATTCATCTGAAGGTATTTGTCATTAGTGATCGAATATTATGAACCAACTATATTTATATATCAACCTTATGTTCCAATAAAAATTGGAGTTTTATGACTTTGAATAACAATGATGTATAGAGGATTCATGAAATAGGATTTTCTACTTCAATGTCTTGGCGATATTATTTAGTGTATGTACAACTACTTTTCGGCAACGTTCTTATGTAGGAGCTTTTGGACAATTCTTGTTGATAAAAGGATTGCAAAAGGTGGAGATTTTTATTTTGCATGGGTTATAGTTTGACTAGGGGAAAAGTATCAAAAAAGTCCTAAACATATGGTATTGGCACCAATTCAGTCTCAAACCTTTTGATCTGAATCATTGTAGTTATAAACATTTTACATTGATATCATTTCAACCATTTGGCCAATTTGGCTTGTTGATGTTGACGTAAATGCCAACCGGTGCTAGATGGCCAGTGAACACTAATGTGGCAATTTTTAAATATTTTTATTTTTTATTTTTTCTGATTTTTTATTAATTTTTTCCTTTTTTTTTCTCCTTTCCTTTTCTTTTTCCTCTCCTTCCTCTTGGCCTTCTTCTCCTGCAATGGTTGACAAGCCTTTGAGCGAGGGCTATGAATCCCTCGCCACCTGTCAGTGAGAGTCAAAGCCCTCACCTAGGGTTGTGGGCGTGGCTACCTCTCCTACGGCCTTGCCCATGGCTAGGCCATGACAAGGCTAGCCTCATCTGCAGCTTTGGGTGAGGTTGGGCGAGGGCTGCAAAGCCCTTGCTAGTAGCTGGTAAGTCACCGGAGGCTTGCCAGCCACTGCAAGAGAAGAAGGCCAAGAGGAAAAGGAGGGAAAAAAAAGGAAAAAAGGGAAAAAATTGAAAAGATTAAAAAAAAAATTAGTATAAAATTACCACGTTAGCATTCACTAGGCGGCTGGCATTTGCATTAGTGTCGGTCAGCCAAAATTGGCCAGATTGACTGAATTAGTACTAATGAGAAAATATTTGAGATTAAATTAGTCCAATTAAAATATTTAAGACTGAATTAGTACTAATGTCATAATACTTTTTTTTTTTTGTACTTTTCTCATTTAACTAGTGGATGATGTTGTGAGAACTTGCGATCTATGAGTTATTTCGGTTGTTTTTTTTCTCCTTTCATATCAAATGATAATTACTAAATCATTTGATACAAAGTTTGTGTGTTCTATCTTGGGTTGAGTTATTGAATTCATCTAGTACTATTATAGTATTTTGGTCCTTTGTAGTGGACATTATGGAGAGTTTGCATGTGGCTCATTTGATGGTTGCCAACTTACTTTCGTTTGCTTTAATTTGTTCATCCTTTTTTTTCTTCATTTCCAAGAAATAACTTATTAACTATAAGGAGTACTTTATCTAAACGTGAATGTTCAATACATGTATGGAAAAATATTTAAAAATGTCATAAACTTATTGCATTAATACCAGTTTAGTTTTAATTTTTTCAATTTGACTAATTTAGTATAAACATTTTCACATTGGTACAAATTTAGTCCATTGGCCAATTTAGATAGAAAATTGTTGACTTAAATGTCGAAAGTCCTACTTGGCAAGGTGGTATTGATGTGGACACTTTTTTTTTTTTAATATTTTTCAATTTTTTATTAATTTTTCTTCTCTTTTCAGTTTTTTTTTTCCTTTCCTTTCTCTTTTTTTCTTTTTCCTTATTTCCCTCCATCACTAGTCACCACCTCCATGAGGGTTGGTGGAGATCGCCAACAGCCAAGGAGGGCAAGGGTCGAGACACCTTGCAAGCCTTTTGGCAAGGGCCAGCAAGGGCCGGTGACACCATCATAGGCCTTGCTTGGGTGAGAGCCCATGCCACTGCTAGAGGCCTACAAGGTTGCCCCTTGGCAGCCTCTAGTGATGGTCAAGCGAGGTTCTCTTCGCCAAATTTGTTGTAGGACAGCTTCACCAACCTTAGTCAAAGGCCGACAAGGGCATCTCGGCCCTTGCTCTCGTCGGTGATTAGGGATCTCCATTGGCCGCCATGGAGGTGGCGATTGGTGGCGGTGGAGGAAATAAGGGAAAAAGAAAAAAAGAAAGAAAGGAAATGATTAAAAAAAAGGAAAAGAAAAAAAATGGGAAAAAAATAAAAAAATTGTCCATGTTAACATCCGTTGTACCATATAGGATAACTAGAGTCCAAGGCAATAATTTCCAGCCTAAATTGACCAGATGAATTTAATTGATACCGATATGAAAAGGTTTATGACTGAATTAATCCAATCGAAAAATTTAGGAATGAATTAGTACCAATACAATAAGTTTATGACTTTTTTTTGGTATTTTCCCCCTCTTTGAAGATTTGTCCATTGAATCCTAAACCTATTATTTGGATAATTGGTTGGAAGTATTACATTAGCAAATTGTCAAAAGATTTAGGACTAGGCAAATTGCTAAATTTTTTTTACTAAATTGACATAATTGAAAGATTTGAAACTAAATTAGCAATGTCGAAAGGTTTAGGATTAAATTGGCATAATTGAAAGATTTAGAACTGAATTGGTCGCTATACAATAAGTTCAAGACTTTGTGGACAATTTTCTCAAAATGGAACATTAACGTCACTTTAATAATGTATCTTTGCCTTAAAGAGCACCCATGCAACGATGATAAAATTACATACAACACTAATTTCATCAGTAATTTAGAAACCCTTAAAAAAGTTCATGTGTCTTTTTGTCGAAAACAAAACCATTTCATTTCATCAAGGTTAAGCTCAGTGCCAACTAAAGGGCTTCGGCACATACAAGATTCCAAAGGGTTCCGGAGGGTTAAAGACCCAATTGTAGGGCAAAGATTTGCATCTTTAGGCCTTAACAATCTGGCTGCCACTTGATTTACATTCGTATTACAATGGGCCAAAAGAACATTAAGAAAATGGGCCAGCGGAGGCTGCATTCAGTAATAAGGGAAGTGGCTTCCCACGGAAAAGTATCTAAGACAATTTATCAAGGTCAGGTCAGGTTGTCGGATTATAGCAAGTACTTCACTTTGTCTTCTTCCCTTTGAGCATAAAGTAGCTTCAGAGTTTGAAGGCAAGCCAGGGTTTCCACATTCATAGCTGAACTTTCCTTCACCAATTTAACGAGCCCATCTGATCCTGCCCGAGAAGTTGCGGCAAACACCGGCGATGGAACCTTTTGTCGAGCCTTTAGGCTGATCAAAGAGTCTTTACATGTTACAGTCATACAGAGACCCTCCTAAACCAAGTTTATAGCTAGTTACGCATGATTGCTATCATATCTTCAAATATGTGGATTTTGGAAGGCAATGTGACCAAACCTCCTATGTATATTATTCACCATATTTTATAATAGAGTAGCAACAAACTTTAGTATAATCATTACTATTTAAGAAGTGTACATAATATATTGAAATTTTTTTATCCAAAAGGAACTTTGCTTAGAGGGGCTTGATCTTATTATGATTGCTGAAAGCATCCATTTCGAATGTTGGGTAAAAATTTCAAGATCAACGTCCTCTTTTTTTTTCTTTTGTTTTTTTTTTCTTTTCAATATCTATGTTCTTTTTTCCTGGAAAGATCTTCTGCTAACTTATCCAAGTCACCATCAAATTTGTTAATTCATATCAAGATACATTGACGCCACACCCTTATTTCGTGCAATAAAGCAAAATTTGTGCTCCACCCACTGCACGTCTCAAATTTTATCTCCTCCCAAATATTGTCCCTCAATTAGAAGCTTACTTTTAGGCCAATGATAAATCCTAGATAGATCAAGTAAAGAACATGGAAAACCTCTTTAAAAAAAAAATCATATTTGCCAAGGTTGAATAAAGAACAGAAAAATTAAAGCAAATACCGTTGGTGTAAATGTTGTTCACAAGTGGTCTTACCAACTACCGCTAATGTGAGGAGGGTTAGTGAAATAATCAAAAATTACAATCCCCAAATTAATGAGGGATAAAATCATCTATCGAAGTAATTTTTAACACTAATGATGTATGTTATGATTAACCATTAGGTCTTATTAATTCTACGAAAAAGTTTGTGCATACATACACACCATGCTTGGACAAAAACTTGCGGTCAAACCATAAGCACACTCTATCCTTGAGCCATAAGGACTACCGACACAAACAAAAATCATCAATGTCAATCGTTGGATTTTTAAACTCGGTTACATGCATGCAAATTGCTTTCGGTCATCGTTTTTTTGCTTCTTTTTTTTCTCGATTTCTCTTAGCTTGAGGAATTCCTCGACTCACAATTATTATTCGATTTTATCAGCTTAATGACTTATTTTTACTCTCGTCTGTCATTTTTTTGCTTCTCCCATTGTCTATGAAATGGATTTAACTTTGATTCCCCCGAATCAACTCTCTCCAGAAAGAAAAGCCTTGAAACTTCGAGGATAGAAGTCCGCGCGGCGCCGCGCAATTGGCCCTGGGAATCACACAGAGAGAAGGTTGAAAGTTAAGACCCTTTTCTCCTTCATGTACGCAAGAAATGTCAGACGAGAAAAAACGTGAGTGGCCGTAGTCAAAGCCAAGAAGGCGAAGGACAGAGAGAAAAGAAAACGGTTGTCGTTTTCGGGGGGTGTTTTTGCGTGGGGGGTGGTAGGCGGTAGCTTCAATCGGCATGTTAAGAAGACTGGAGCCCATCACGATGTTAATATTACATAGGCCTTTATTACGCTGCTTGTTAATGCGAGAGCCGAGAGAGCGATAGAAGTAAATGTTTGTCGAGCGACTTCTTACAGCCATCTTTCATCATTCTCATCTCTCTTTTCATCATCTCTCTCGTGGGATGGTGAACATATAGATTTGTGCGCTCTTCCTAGTTCCCACACATCTCCTGTCTTCTCGACCAGTCTAGTGCATACATCACTTCTCAACACATCTCTTCTTGACCCCTATGTAGCTGGTGCCCGCCTCTCCCAAGGTTTGAAGCCTTCTGGATGACGTGGAAGATTGGAATAGAAATGGATATAGACTAACAATCACATGAGTATTGCAATTTCTTTCTGAAAATCATTTCTTTTTTTAATCTTTTTATCGTCTTCAGAGGAATGAACACCAACAGTTTTAAGATATGCTAAAGGCAGCCCGAAATGATCTTGACGAGATCATAGTTTTAATTAAGTTGTATGGAGTTTTGGTTGCTGAATACATTAGATGAAGAAGACATATTCTCATTGTTAACGCTGACAAGCTTTAATGATAGTGGTAACCTTGACCGCATTGAAATCGGCAACGTTGGCTGCCAGAAGGGGCTGACTCCTCGCTCATGGAGGCCAACTAAGCTTCTGCTTCCCAGCCAAGTCATATTTCTTTTGGTCATATCGGCCTAGTTAGGCAAAGGCATATTTATCTTTTAAGAAAAGAGATCAGTCTATGTTAGTTTCTATTCCAATCCTTCAACACCATGCGGAAGGCTTTGAACCTTTGGCGGAGGTGGGCAGCCCGCTCCATGGGTGGTTGAGAAAAGAAGTATGCACCAACGTGTCAAGACCTTGTTTATCCAGTGAAAAAGCTATCAATCTACGCGGTTTGCTAAATCCGAATTACCCGATCAGACGTTCTTCACTCACATTTCATTTTAAATTGTAATTTTATTTTTCCTATCTCAATATTCGTTACTAAGGCAATTTTCTTTTTCTTTCGGGAGAGGGGAGGGGGGTTGAAGGCGGTTTGGTTTGCTTGCCTATGCGAGAGCTCCTTTTCTGCGTGAACGAGTTCTGCAAGAACAAGACTCACTTGTTCATCAAATTTACGAAATTATTGCACAAGTTATGCTCTTCAGTTAAGTATACCTCCATTATTCCATTATTTCTGTTTACCGGGCCAAGATCTTTACAAATCGAAGCGAGGGATGAACAAATTGCTCACCCTTCTGGGGAAGGTTTGCTCTCAGTTTCCTATATTGGCTTCTCTTGGCCTTCTATAGCTTCTCCTTTAACTGTCTTCAATGCCGCATATGAAAATCTTAGCCTCAGCCTCAACCTCAGTGGCTCTAAGATTCACTCCTTTATGTTTGAATTCTGATAGAACATATTCTGTGAATGCAGGCACCCACTATCGCAGCTGCTGCAAACTTGAGAATGGCAAGAAGGTCTCCAGTTCTCCCATCTACCAGATGGCATCTAGTAATCTTTCTCATGCAGAGAAATTTTCTACACATGTTGGATCCATTGCAAGTGTTTTCCATGTCTTATGCTTCTGTATAATTAATGTTTCTTATCGGAGGTGAAGATAGAAGAAGGGAAAATTATTGATCGGAGGGACGAATCCCAACCCTTGGTTGGCAGGGGTGCTAGACATCCTCTTCATATTGCATGCTGAACATGAAATGAATTGCTCAACCGTGCTGCTAGGCATCTTGCATTGAGGAATTCCGCTTTCAATGCCGTAGGTGACAAGCTCCACAAGCTAAGCGCCGATGCATTTGCTGACATAAACAACGACGAGTTTAAGGACCGCTAGGACTGGTAAAAATGCTTTGTTCAGGTACGAGAATCCGAATGTGGTGCCCGCGGCCCTGGAATGGAGGAAGAAAGGAGCTGTTATGGGCATCAAGGACCAAGAAAGTCATTGTAAGGAAAATAAAACTGATGTTTCGATCCTACAGATATTCACGTTTAGGCGGGTAATCAATGCATATTGCTATTATGTTCTAGGTCCAACAGACATGATTGAATGATCGTAGCTACATGTAGTTAGTACATTCCGAATTTTCCAATAGCATTTAGGCTCTGTTTATTTTGTGAAATATAAATAATTAGAAAATATATATATTTTTTAAATTATTGCTTGAAATAATAAGTTAATGGAAAAGGTATTCATCATGCACAATAATTTATGTTTAAATATTTTATGAATGGTGAAAATTTTCTTTCCTATTTTATTTATATAAGTTTTATGAACGATCATTTTTTTTTTTATAAATCATTTATTTTTCACTAAAAAAAGAGTCTCGGATTAGTTGACTTTTATGGCATGTGTGATTATGCTGCCTCTCAATTAATCAAACAGGAACTTGTTGGCCTTTCTCAACCGTGGCAGCCACCGAGGGCATCCACCAGCGTAGATTACGAAACGGGGGCAAGCTAAGGTGGCCTCTCCAATTCTATCAGAGCAAGGACTTGCGGGAAGACGGAACTTGCGAGAAAAGAAGCCTCCCACATGGCTGAAAACCACGGGCAACAAAGTCATGCCTGCCAACAATGAGGCCACGCTGTTGAAGCCCGTGGCAAATCATCCGGTGTTGGTGTCCATTGATGTCGGAGGGTGTAATTTCCAATTCTACTCCACCGCCGTCTCAAGACGGCGAGATCAATTTAAATCACGCCGCAATGGTGGTCGGCTATGGTACGACAAGGCTGGTGAAGAACTAGCATAATTAAGTTGGTGATGTGTTTTATGGGCCAAGCCATGTTTTGACATAGTTGCATAGTAAGTAAAATCTATGGAGGCATAGTAAGTAAAATCCGTCAAGGCCCAAGCTGGTGATGTGTTTTATGGGCCAAGCCATGTTGTCTTATATGGGTCGAGGCCCATACCTCTGTTTTGTGCTTTTGTAGAGCAAGGCCATTGTTTCTACGCAATTCCACTGTCTATTTCTAGTTCCACATCTCAACACCAAAACCCACCCCCCACCGGGGGAAAATTGTTTCTTCAGAAAAAACCTAGAGTGAAGGTGCCCATTGTGGTGTAATAACGTCACTCTGATGCCAGCTTTTGTGGTTCAATTCAAAGAAAAAGACTAGGGTTGAAGGGGATGTTGGAGATTTAAGTTCAGTTACCTTGAAACAGAAAAATACCTAAATTAAAAGGGAGCTGACCTAATATTGAGCTCATGCGTAAAATGGACAAAAATGCCATTAAGAATCTTAAAAGAAAGTAGGCCAAGCAACTTGACAAGCAAATGTCTTTTAGCCTTGGCTGCACAAGTCAATGGTTTTTCTCGGTTCAACTTCACGAACAATTTACACGTCTATGACACTCTACAGAGACTAGTGTCTCATGACCTAAAAGACGTTTTCTTCAACAGGGGTTTAGTGCAATCAGCCTGTGATTCAGTCCAATGTGGCTAGGACCCTTATGAGGCAAATACTATATAAATTGTTTAACATGAATAAAACTGGCCCTGTTCTACAAACTTTGGCATCATCAGAAGGGAATTGAAGAATACTCAATTCATTTAAACAAAGAATAAATCTCGACTTACCAATTATCTCAGATTTTAGATAAATAAATATAATGTTTATTCATAATTGTCATTCTGTGCTAATTCTCGCAGAGAGACTACAAGAGCCATCTTTGGCAGTCTTGAAACAACCATCCACCTAATTTAAGCTCGGTATGCTTCGGCTTACACTATATAAAGGGGAAGAAGGGATGCGTCCTCTGAGAATTTTTGCCGCCAACATTTTCTCTCGATGAACTTGTGCCATGTCAGTAGCATGATAAGGTAGCCTGCATTTCACAGTGATTTTTACTTGGTGTCAAATGATGCAAGCATGCAATGACTCGAAAGTTCAACTAGAAATGAGGGCAAAAGATGAACGGAAAAGGAAGGCGTGGTGAGTAAAATCTACTGGTCAGCAGACCTCATAGTTGCTCCCTCAATTAAGTTGTTATCAATTCGACAGCAAGAGTTGCAATCTGACACTGGCATAGTTTTTGGTGCCATAGAACTCGGGGCCGCGGGAGTCATGGTTCCGAGTCCCGACGCCTTCTAGGAGCGTGAGCTTATAATTTTCCTTTCATAGTGTTTGACTATCGGTGACTCTAGCCATCTGACCATCTTGCTGTACAAGCTGATCATCTTGATCCAGATCTGTTTGACTTGGACCATCTTCCTACGTAAGTGTATTCTCTTCCTCTAAATCTGTTTGATCATCTTCCTCTGAGTTTGTGCTAGTTCAAGACAATCCTGATAAACCAAATTTAACACCAGTGACTGATTGTCATGAAGCAAAGACCCTCGGATCATCCTCTTGTTGCTTGCATATTAGTCCGAACCCCCAGTTTCTTACTGTTCAATTTGACGCTTCAAGACAACCCGAAAATGACTGCAATCATTTCACAGGAGCTTTCTACTTCCCACAGCGTACTACGTGGGGATGCTTGAGCCGCACATGGTCCATTCCTAATGAATAGAAGCATCCTATGTACCAAATCACCTTTCAACAGACCTTGCAAGAGAGGCTGAGCTCAACTCCCCCCTCCAATCCAAAAACAAGATGGACTGCTAATCCTAGTATTCTTCACACAAGTCCTGGGGTATCAAGAAAGATATCGAATCCTCTTTACCGTGGAGCCATCATTCCGGCATCTATCTTCCAGCTATTACAATGCGCGCTTTTCCCATGTTATGGAATTCCTGGTTTGCAGGTAACGTCCATATCAAGATAAAAATAAGGTGGAGGGAGGGAGGTATGGAGGGAGAGACTAACCTCGTGTAACGACACATCTTCCACGTTCAACCCTATGTGGAGTGGTTTGATAAATCCGGGACTTTTTTGGCAGAGATTCGCAGCTAGCCGCTTTTAGAATACATGTACTTGATGGAAGCTGCAGGATTTCCAGTAGTTGCTCGCATTTTCACACTCGCGGTTCCTATAAATAATCATGCTCACTGACGCATGTTGGAAAGCTAGTAAGATTGTTTCCACTTCCCAGATACATATGAACATTCCTGTTTGCTATGGAAACTCGACAGGATTAGAGCAACCTTCAATGTCCAGAGTCGGTTAACTCAATGTTTAGAGCAACTTCGAACTCAATGTTTGCATTTGTAGCCCTTTCTCTTCACCTGTCAAGGACTTACTGACAACAAGAACATGTACTTCAATGACCGTATGAATATTGCAGCAATTAAGAACTTTCTTAATGTAATCAATGGTCTGCCCCTTGAGGAAACTGACTAGAAAAATCTCCTTTGCGTATTCCTCCGGCCAGGCCATCTTAAGCGCATCATTGATGCTTTTTTTAGGAGTTTTGATGAGTTTATTCAGTGCACGTCCCATTCACCTTCTCTTGTACTGCACAAAACCGAGCCCAGACACCTCGAGTGCAAAAGGAAGGCTTTTAGCATTATGCAAAATGGTATCCCTTGAGATTCCTCTTTATTTCTAGGCTCTCACCTCTTAGAAAAGCATGCTTACTAAAGGTTCAAGGAAAAAAAAAAAAAAAAATGATCCTTTTTCCCTCTACCAAGCCACTCACATGCTCCAACAGGATACGTTCGTTTCGCGGAAAATGAGCCATTTCTGAAAAATATTTTATCAGAAGTCATTTTCTAGAAAAATGACAATATTTTTTACGATTCAAATTTAAAACCCGAAAATGTTTTAGAAAATATTTTACGATGTTCGGTAAAGAAAAATTGGCCGCGATCCTAGATTGGCTCGAGGCTCGATCGGAAGCGTGAGCTGAGATCGACGAGCTTGAAGTTTACTTGGTGATGGCTGACAATTAGCCAAGAAAGAAGAAGATGAGAAACAAAGAAAAAAAAAGGAAATTAAAATAATTTGAATAAAAAAAGAAAAGAAGAAGAATAAATGAAGGAGGAAGTGATGATTTGTAGAGGTGTGAGATAAGAAATATTAATCAAGGAAAATGTTTTCTACCTTTCAAAAGTGTAAGACATTTTCCCCCAATTTGGAATACTTTTTTTTTTTCATGGAAAATATTTTCCCTCAATAATTTATTTTTGTGAAACAAATGCCGAAAAATCCAAAAAACGTTTTTCAAAAACGTTTTCCGCAAAACGAACGAAACCTAAATCATTTCATGCTATCAACATAGGGAAGAGTGTACATCTAAATAATATGCCTACATGGAGTATACATTATTTCATTAGAGTGTATCTAAAAAATTCAATTAATGTCTGTTAAGATTATCGAATCCATCATCCATCCTAATTATGTACATAATCAGTTACTTCTTTGATTGGAAAATCACTGATAAAGAAATAAATAAAATGAAAATATTTTCTTTGTGCTTGCCATTCCAAAAGTTAATTGGACAAAACACAAAAGCCGATCCTAGATTGATATTGTAAAATTTCACGTAAAAAAAAAAAAAAAAAAACTAAACAACTAAACGAATTATCTTTAACTGTACATCTAGGGGACCATCTAATCTAAAAATAAGATTCGTACAATCATAGTAATTTTTCGATAAGTCACGATAATCATTTGTGATAATCGTGGCGCAACCGATTGATGAAATTTGGATATACGACGGGTCCTAAAATTGGCGGCAGCATTGGCGCCGTCGCCACCGCAGGGTCGGCCGCTAAAATATCTGTTTGCTCGTGCAAACAGATAAAACCGCAAAAAAAAAAAAAAAAAAAAAAAAGAGAGAGTGTAAGATCATCTTCCTTCCTCTGTGCCGTCCGCTCTCGACGGTTTCTCCGAACTCCGGCGGAAACCAGAGAACCTCTCTCTCTCTCTCCCTCCCTTCTTTCTCTCACTTCAAGCAGAGTCGCCTGCGAGCGATGGACGCGCTCCTCTCTCCGTCGCTCTCGCCGACTCTCCCTCGCCTCCGCTCCGCCGCTTGTCCGGTTCACCGGCCGCCGCCCTCCGTCGTCCCGTCCGCCGGGCCCGGCCTCCTTCTCAATCCGGCTTCAGTTTCCGCGAATCGGGCTTCCGGTCCCTGCAAATCCCCCGCCGTCGCCTTCGCCGCCGCCGCGGGCGGCGCTCTCGCGGCCAATCCCGTGCCGGTTCGCTCTCTCTCTCTCTCTCTCTCTCTCTCCCCCTCTCTTGTTTTGTGTTTCTGGTACTTGGTGCTTGCGATCGGTTTGGAATCTCTTGATGTTGTTTGTGCTTCGTGATTCTTTGGTGGAATGTATTTGTAATCTCTCTTGCTGGGGCTGTGCTTGTGATGTGCTACAGGGGATTAGTGAGTCTCTCTCGTTCAGCAATCGGAAAAAGTTGCTTCCTTTAGTTCACTGAGCGTTGCAAATGACTATATTAAGTTTCTCTTCCTATAATTTGCTGGGATTGCAAGCTTTTCACTCTGAAATATGGTCACCTTTCATGGATGAGCACCACCCCCTCCCCCCCTCTTTTAGAGCTGATTCAGTGGCTATATCGAGATGGTCTCCTCCTCTGGTAGATGTTGTCTTCAGTTGCTGTGTCGGGATGGCTTTAGCAGCTGAGGGCAGGCATATTCATATATTGTGGATTGGAGCACAAATAGAACAATAAGCTACATTTGATTAATGCATACTTTGTGATCAACTCCGGAAGCTTTTTGCAGCATGTTTTGATACAGCACCAGAGCTTATGCCTATTTTTATCTTGGAAAAGGAAATGAATCAGTTGAACACATGAGTATATAAGTAGCAGAATTTCGGACTATCCCCAAGCGGATCTTGAGAATGATTGAGCTGCCTAGCTTGCACAGTTTTGCTAGAAATCAGTAATTGGATGCTTTAGTCCAGGGATTCAATCGATCATGTACATAACACGCTTGGATTAGGTGTTCCTTTTTTTTCGGTTTATGTGATCAAGATGGAGGATGTTGTGTCTGCATTTATTTTATCATATTATCCCTGAGATTCTTCAAGCTATACAATTGTTCTGCTTGTACCATCTTTGGAAAAATAGATTGTGCATGACATCTTGTTACCGAGAAATCTCCTTCTGATTTGGTTTGTTATTTTAGAGCCCCATTGTTCTTACCTTTGGCTTATTAATTGGAGTCATATCTACAAACCTTCTAGGCATCAGTCAAGTTGGGTTTCCTTTCCTTTGGCTGCGGGAACTTGGTAGAACTACTATAGCACCATGCACAGATGATCAATGCAGAACTTAAAAATGTTGAAAAAAAAATTTGAATATAGTTTTCAAAACACACATTTACCTATTAAAGAAAGAAAGTTTTCAAAAGCACGCATCTTCTAAAGAGGCATCTTGGATTATATATCTTTAGCTTTCCCATAATGACCTTCAGAGTTTCATGGAACTAGTTCATTTGTGCTGTTCTGTGGTAGGAGAAACTATGAAAACAGGAGAGATAGATAAATCTTCTGGCTTCATTTAGCTTTTGTAACATTTGCTAATCTTCTGTATCGTAATTCCATTTTCATCTTTGATGGCTACTAATGTATGATGAAATGCACTACCCTGCCCGTCAATCTACCTTGTGAGTTGTGACATGGGAACAGAAGTTCCATAAGTAGATGAACATAGTGAATCCCATAATGTTTTGTATCTGGTCCTCTCTAGACATGAATGTTTTAGTTCATGCAAAGTACACTACATTTTCGGAATTCATTATGGATTCCCATGTCTTCAACAAGTGCATTTTGGAATTATACTATCCAATAAGATGGCTTATGTCATGTGTC
Source organism: Eucalyptus globulus (assembly GCA_014182545.1). Taxonomy (NCBI): domain Eukaryota; kingdom Viridiplantae; phylum Streptophyta; class Magnoliopsida; order Myrtales; family Myrtaceae; genus Eucalyptus; species Eucalyptus globulus. The sequence continues at coordinate 20,748,637 of CM024724.1, forward strand.
ATCCCAGAATTTCTGTGGAGTATTTACATATTTGTTTTCCTGTTTCAACCAGCCAAAAAGTAGCATATACACTGTTGGTGACTTCATGACAAGAAAAGAGGATCTGCATGTGGTAAAGCCATACACAACTGTAGATGAAGGTATTTCTGAATATCATGTTTCTGGAAATTTTGAAGAAGTCAGGATTTTTACTCATCTTGTTTTATCAGCATTGGAGATACTTGTCGAGAACAGAATCACTGGTTTTCCTGTAATTGATGATGACTGGAAATTGGTATGCTTCTTGTTCTATCCTTTTCGTTAATTGTGGCCTTATTGATTTGAATATTGCTGCTCACTGATCAGAAGCCTATGGCCATGTATATTTTTAGAAAGGCAAGTTTTGAGATGCTTTAATCAAACTAAAAATGGTGCTTAGTTGGTGAGGCTTGGCACCATATTTTCATTTGCAGATAAGCTAGATTCATTGGATTTAGAGAGAGGAGAGCGTGGTTTATTTCCTGATTTTGTTGACCCACATGCCTAGTGCTTCTGCTAGCTTAAATAGGCTTCAAATATCATTTATATGTTCTCTGTACCCATTTTCCCTCCACTCATTTCCCAAGTATGGCGTTAGCTGCTAGCTTCTTTACAACAAAAATCTTCAACTTCTAATTATTGATCTATTTCTTTCTTTATATTGCATTTAACAATCAGCACTTTTGTGAGTATAGCATGTATGATAGTATGCCTTTTTTCTACTGTGTTGATCTTTCTTCTAAGTCTGGTTGCTCATTCTGTGACATCCATTCCCTGTGATAGGTTATTCATTAGATTCCCATGATAACTGCTCATGAATGGCTATTTTTGGCAGGTTGGTCTTGTTTCTGATTATGATTTGTTAGCTTTGGACTCTATATCAGGTACCATTTATGTTTTTTGCCGTCTTCGTCCTTGTTAGACATTTTAAGAAACTCCTCAAAATTCATGTGTATCATTAGCAATTTCATGAGGTCCTTCTAAGCTGTTGGCAATTTGTGTTTTCTCTCCTTTACGTTAAATTTTTAAATCTGGCGAGTGTTATAAGGCAAACTGCATTTGGCATCAGTGATGTTAACTCGGTATTTGCAAGAAACTTGGTTGGAACAGATTCAGAGAACTTAATTCTTGCAAAAAGAATATCTGAAATTGTATTGAGTCTGCATCTATAATCTTTCTACAATGCCTATACCTTAACTTGATCAAAGGAAAAATTACAGGAGGTAATGAAGCTAATGGGTATTTAAGGGGACTCAATGATATTCTTAAGTTGAGAGATAGAAATCAAAGCCTTGAGATGATCTGTAAAACTATTGAAATACTTAACTTACCAGTTCCTCTCATATGGGTGTAATTTGTGTACGTCTCTATGGCCGTGCATATAGATGCTCTCTCTGAGTTGAGAATGATTCTGCTGGACTTCTGCAATTATTGTTATGGGACCTTGTTGTTACTATTTTTTAGCCCCATTGTAAAATCACTGGATTCACGATTTGAACTGCACAATTCGTTTTAGTGCACCCTTCGAACGATTTGTCTTGCACTCATTAATCATAAGAGTGGATGAATCGTCAGTGAATTGTCCAATGTGTCTCAGATTCAATACAAATCATAGGATTCTGCAATTCTCTACAGTTCAGGAGAACAACCACAATTTGCGCTATTGGGCTTTGGAATAGTGTTTTGGCTTAAAAGTATTGGGTTCTAAAGAGAGAAATTTTCAAAAATTGAAAAGAACAAGTGAAGAAAGAAAAAAAAAAGAGAAAATGTGCAAACATGCCAGAAGACTGCTCTCAGCCCTTAGGTTAGCGAAGAAACTTGAAAAGCTGCTAGACTGCTCTTTGTTGGTTCTCACCTGGCTGTCACCGGCTCGATACCAACCGTTGCCACCTCTGGCGATGATGCCAGCCATCACCACCTCCGGCACTGGCCATCACGTATCTGTCAATCCTATTTTGCTTGTTTAAATCGCATGCTTGGACAAAAGTCACCGATTGAGTATTTAAGATTGCTCTCGTCTTTTTATCTGGCTTAAATAGACTATAATTAAGTCCTTATCATCTTGTCTATGTTGAGGTTTATAAATGTGGTTGACAGTTTTTTTGTTTCTTGTAAGTGTTTTGAGGCTGTTGGATGCCTTGTTTCCTTTTTGCACCTCTATAACTTTCAGCAATCAGAAGTTAAAGTGGGTTTTGACAATAGAGCAGTGTCAGTTTTGGGTATAATTTTATCAACAGTATTTACTATAACATACTTTTTGTGTGCTTTTGCAACTAGTAGCTTCATTATAGTGAGAAATGCTTATTTTTTGGAGTTCCTTTACAATTTTTACTGAATGTAACAATTCAAGATATGGAAAATACCGTTTGCGATTCACAATTTGAATCTCGACTTAGCAACAGTGGTTGTTTGTAGAAATGTTGACTATCTGCAGATGTTACAGTGCTTCATGAATTTAGTGAGTGACTGATGTCATCTGCATATTTTCATTAGGTGTTGGGCCGGCTGACAACAGCATGTTCCCTGAAGTTGACAGCACATGGAAAGTGAGTAAGAGCACTCTCTTTTAAAGATGTAATTACATAGGTTTGAGCATATAATGATATAGGGTTGTGGCGGACATGAAATCTTCGCCGGGCGGGGAGAGGAGATAAAGAATTGGCAACATCTCAGTTCATTTAGCAAATAGAGAAACCTCACATCAAATTTCATTGTACATTATTTAATCATCAAAAATTTTCCCTGAGCATCTAGTGGCCAGTCAGCACAACTGCCCCTGTCAGATCCTCCCCCATCATTGACGGAGGGTATCCAGGAAGCAGTTTTTGAGGAACTGCTGCTGCTAATATATGGATGAAGCATTCTTCATATTTGCCTTGGGAGTACCTGATGATATACACACATAATGACATTGATCTTGCAGACCTTCAATGAAGTGCAAAATTTGCTCAGCAAGACCAATGGGCAGGTAGTTGGCGATTTGATGACACCAGCTCCTGTAGTCACCCGTGAAACCACAAATCTCGAGGATGCTGCCAGGTTTTGTCTATATCTTTTGCGTCAATCTCTCTGCCTCTTGCTGATGTTTTTCCATTTTTAACTCTCCCGCCATGCATTCAATGTCAGGATATTGCTTGACACAAAATACCGACGGCTTCCAGTTGTAAATGCTGAGGGAAAGCTGGTAAGAGATAATTTGTTGCCTCTCAAAATGTCGTATTGATTATGGTTTTTGGGTTTATTAACCCGGTTTCTTATTATGAAGGTCGGCATCATCACGAGAGGGAATGTTGTAAGAGCCGCCCTTCAAATAAAACGTGCCAATGAAGTGTAAGCTTAGTACCTGGAGATCAATTGAAGCATTTGAGGCAGCTGGGGTGAAAAGGAGGATTCGGTTTCTCCCGCAGGTCAAAAAGCAATGCTGCTTCTACTTACCAAGTTTTGCTTTGTATGATAGGAACTGACCTGATTGGAATCATATAGAAATTATATATAAGAGTATCAACCAGGAATTGATAAGTGTTTGTCACCGCATGCAGCGTTCTTGGTTAGTGTTCTTGAAAGACAAAAGGAAAGGTAAAGGAAAGAAATGACAGATTTTAGCTTGAGAACACTGCTGGAGTTGGTAGTGGCTGAACGGAAGTAGGACTACTCGATCTCCTAGCCTTTGTCTGCTCGTTGAACTTAGGCATGAGGTTTTCTTACCTTGTAGCTGGTCTTAGTAAGAGCGTGAGATCAGCGAAATGGTTCTAAATCTTCTATGGTGAAAGATCGAGGAATTCGTGGAAATACTTATGGAATTGAGAAATGTCATTGCGAAGTCAGTCAGAAGGGGTTGGGTTGCTTTGGGTAAGAGTTTGAAAGACAAAGGTTGTCAAAATCTGGATTAACTATCGGTACAAAAACCTTGGACATTCATCCCTGTAATTGAGTCGTAAACATGTTAAGACAATATTGGAATTAAGTAGCTATACATTGAGCGCCTAATGAAAATATAAGTCAATCATAGTCTACGGTTCCTAACACAGTTAAAACAAGAAATAGGGAAGGAATAACATTAGCAGCAATCCAATTAGGTTTATCAGTCCATTAACAACAAGGACACATAAAATCACTAAATGGCAACTTATGAGCAAATAATCTGCCTGTTCTTTTATCCACTCCTTCATCAAGGCAGATCCAAAATCAATACGGCTGCAAAATCGATGAAATCCAACGTTTCCACACGATCTTACTGATTTCATCGACATGACCAATTCAACTGGCGATTTGCTTATGAATTGACTAGTGTTTTGATTGTGGGTGCGAGTCAATTCGTTTTAATCAAACTTGAGGCAAGAATCGTACTATTTCACGATCTGAATCGTGTTTTTTGACGACATTGGTGAACACCGACAATATGTGGGTTGGTTGCTCCAGGCTGTAGAAAGACCGGCAGTCTTCAACCAAACGACCAAATTTCCTACGAAAGCACAAATTTATGCGTTTGACCCCGCACCAACTTTCGAATGTGTCAAAATAAAGCACCAATTTCTAGTCCAGGTCTGACCTTGCAGGTGCTAAGTTGCTGTCCATGAAGGTTAAAAAGCTAACCACCTGTCATCGGATGCACACTGTGCACGTCATGGACGTTGCCGAAGTGCACTATTGGGCTGGAGACTGTCGTATCGTTAAACTACAAATAGGACTGTCAAGAGATCGTTCCCAGGAGCAAAGGGATCGCCCAATTCCACAATGAACGATGTGGTCTCCCGCTCAGCAATGCACGTCAGCTGCGTCCGTGAGTTGCTCGGCGCACATCAGATGACATGTTGATCAGTTAACGTCGAAAGTGGATGGCGGCTTAATAGGTCCCGGCTTTGGATCTCGATTAAGATATTGATGCCTTTTCTTCTTGGCACATTACTCGTAAGTTGGTGCTCTTTTGGGGAATTTGGCCCCGAATCTATCGGCGCGTGTCGTGATGTACGTTCCATTCGTTCGCATTGCGGATGGCAATATCAAGATAATGACAATGCTCCTGTTTCAAACACCAGCAACTAACGACAGCACTCTGATCACTTGCACAGTATAAAGCAAATGCTTGGATGAAACCTTCCAAACTGGTCTAAAGCTATATCCGTTGTTGAACGAGAAACAAAACATTTGTTGCTGCTTTCGATTTCGAAGCAAACAAATGACACACTAGAGGAACCGTAACAAATAGGGAAAAGCCCATTTTTTTCTTAAATTTAAAGAAATAGGATATAATGGGTATTAAAGTAATCACATTTTGCATAAATACACTTTGGTCGTCTTTATTGGATTGATTACACTTCTTAAAAGTCGAGGTTTGTCTCATTTCCCAACTTGTTTCATACTAAATACAATACCATGTTCTCATCGTACCCCAAAGTTTTTATCCAATAGCAGAACAACTGGGAACTTTTGTTACAGCTCATGTTGTCGGATCTTCCCTCCAATTTAATAAGATAGTACACACTCCACAAAGACATTCAGAGAAATCAAGTCTAGTAATACTTCAAGGAAAAGCAAGGTTCACATTGAACCCCATAGCAGAAACATATGAAGTCCAACATTCGTTATACTAATATGAACTCAATCCGGATATTTACCTTATGTCTTCTCCAAATTATTCAGGTCGAGTGGCCCGCAACCCACCCATCTGATGTTGCAATCACAGGAGCTAAATCTTCTAGATATACCGGGTTTTTGATATACCGAGTTTTTGATTCGAGTAATGCTAGAGACGCAAAGCCGCCGCTAATCGGATCGCCACAGTAAATTTTTTTGTTTAACGTGTTCATATTAGCCCGGGTTATTCAAATTTGGCAGCACCATCATCAGTACCCTTTGCAAATAGGTCAAGAAACAAAAGAAGACAAGACAATCTTGGGGTTTGCAGTAGAAACGCAGCCCCATGCACCAACCAGTGCCCACAACTCATCATTAGCAGCAGTTACAAAAGGTCTTCTCACATCCTTTTCTGCTTTAGCAGTTTGAGGCGTGCCCACTTTGCTTCCAACTGCTCCTTAGTAGGCCACTCCCATCTCTCTCTCTCTCTCTCACCTGATGTTTAGGCACATCCATACCGAAAAGAAGCAAGCAAGAGAGAGAAAATAGAATGATACCGCCTGAAGAACTGTATACCGCAGACAAAATCATGATCAGTGAAGAAAGAGAGAGAGAGGCATAGATTAGGAAGAAGATGACTCTGCATCAAACCCAGCTAATTAATTTACATTTCACCTTCTCTTTCCCTCGTACACCATCAAAATTCTTTGATGATCAGAACCCCAAAAAGCTAACTAGAAAGGGGCTAACAAGATTGATTATAGTACTACTATAGACTATCTAACTCATCTAATATAAGCCTCATCATCTCCTTAAGCCATTCACAACCCAGTGAATTACTAGCAGCAAAGTAGCATCTAAAACCCTCGTTACAACTGCATGCAGAAGGCTGACCTAAACCAAGCGCATGCCCCGTGATCGTAATTCGAGAGAGAGAGAGAGAGAGAGAGAGAGAGAGATCATCCTCTTACTCTCTAACCCCAGCACGTCCTTTTGACGATCATCACGAGTCCTCAGGATCCTCCGGCATCTTGTTCAGATCAACCCTCTCCAAAACCCCAACGCACTTCTTGAACTGATCATCATCGCCCCCCTCCTTATCGTCAGCCTCTCGCTTCATCTCGCTGCTTATCAGCGCGGCGTCGACCCGAGCCCCGACCTCCGCCGCCTTCTTCCTGATGGTGTCCGCCGACATGTCGCCCCCTCCCGCCTCCCCCTCCTCCTCCGCCGCCGCCGCCGCCACGGACTCCGGGAAATTCAGCCTCGCCGACGGGCCCCGGAGGTAGAACACCGCCGTGTCGTAGGCCCTGGCCGCCGCGACCGGGGTCGAGTAGGAGCCGAGCCAGATCCTGGACCTCTTGTTGGGCTCCCTAATCTCCGCCACCCACTTGCCCCACTTCCTCATCCTTATTCCCTTGTAGGGCCTCTCCACCGCCACGCCCCTCTTCCTCTCCCCACCTCCTTCACCTTCCATGACGACCACACCTCCTAAAGAAGAAGAAAGGGTCTCCGGATATTTATCTCGCCGAAGGCGAAACCTTTTGCAGAAGGCGATGCAGAAGAGAGAAAAGGCGAATTTTCATGGAAAAAGAAACCGAAAAGAGAGAAAGAGAGAGAGCGCTACCAAGAATCAGAGACACGCCAAGCTAAAGAGGGTAGGGCTTTTTGGCTTGGGAGACTCCGGCTATCTTGGCAACTAAGGTTGTCATCGAGGGTGTGGTAACGCCACACACGGTTGAATTCCACCGAACGATATAATCCTCCCCTCTCTCTCTCTCTCTCTCTCTTCTTTATTGACAGAAACAAAAACAAAAACAAATCTGTAATAATTGAAACACGCAAAAATTTTCACCGACAAGATCTCGGTGATCTCTGTACGAAAGCGAGCGGGCGGGGGGCTTGTTCCCCTTTCCTTAAATACGCAACGAGTAGCGATCGTGTGGTCGCGCACGGGCGGAGGAGGGCCTTTGGCTTCACGCGGACTTCATCAGCAAAATGGGTTTTCTGCTTCCTTTCTTGCTTTTTCTCTCGAGCAGTTTATATAATATGTGGGTCGGCGTTGGTGGTGATGTGCAGTCCGTCTGTGGTGGTTCCAGTGAAGTGGAAAGGTAGAAGTTTGCTCCCAAAAAAAAAAAAAAAAAAAAAAGTGGAAAGGTAGAAGGGCTTTTGGGGAAAGAAAAACTTGAAAGAGGGGTCATGCCACTCGTCATGGGGAAAAGGAAAGGAGGAGGAGCACGAGAGGGAAAAAGGAGATTAAATTTTTCTTGGCATATTTTCTGCGATTCTCGCGGGATTTCTTTATTAGGGTTTGATTGATTGATGCTCCCTCTCTCTCTTTCTTTCCCTTTCTTTTAAAAAAATTATTTACTTTTTAATTTAACTTTTATTACCATTTTTTTAACTTGATAATAATTTGATAAAAATTTTCTATGGACTAGGAGGCAGGAGAGCGACAGAGATGGGCAGGTCGGTGGTCGGTGGATGGATACCGTTAGGAATTGACTTTCCCTCCACGCAACGACGAGAATTTCTTCTTTAATCGCACCCGAATTCCATTTCTTGCCCTTCGTCCGAGGGGCTCCGGTCGAGGCAATCGAGGGGTGGGATTGTCATTTCACGGCCATGGGGCCACTCCATCGATATTCCTATGATAGGTCCCTTGCTCATGGTCCGTCCGGAAGATTATTATTTGTGAATGTAAAGCAGCAGATGGGACTTCTAATCACCGAAAAAATTCCCTTGTTTTTTTTTTTTCCTTGATTATGTGGTATGTGGGGGTTCACATTAGATTACCAAACTGATGAACGACCGTGTGAGAGATGAGGGGGAAAAAAGAAACAATATCGATAGGAAAAGGATAGCTGACATAATGGGTAACTTGACGTTTTCTAATATGGACAGAGTTAGGACCGACCGACGGCCCCATCCTTGGCCAGCCCCGGTCCTGGTTGCTTACATTGATTTATTTTGTTTTTATTGGAAAAAGGTCAAAAGCTTTCAAATGGTTTCTCATTCGAGTATTGGAAATGGTATGTGAATCGATGAGAAACGCTTGTTCAATTGAACATGAATGAAGTGTGTGAGTATGTTTTCAAACAATTTGAAACAAAAATGACACATAAAGGTGCCTCAATAACTAATGCGAAAATTATACATGTGATAAAGTTAGATAGATTCAGTGTTTTCGATGCCGTGTCCCTTACTGTGATTTAAAAGGTAGAAAGTCGTTGTTCTCTTATTTGTGTCGGGCACGTTCAATTGGAGTCAATTCTAGTGAAAACCGATCATACTTTACGACAATCATTTCTAAATTTTTTGGGGACCAGTTATACTTATTGTCATTCAAAATCTGTTGGCTACTAGTATGCGCGGATTACGATGGTACCATAGACGCTAGCGGGGTCAACAAGTCACACTTGAAAGGAGCAGCTCTCCTCTTCCTCCAAATCAGAAAGTCAGTGTTATCTTAGACAATTCTTGTTATGTTAAGACGAAGAGCTACCAGAAAGCTGTAACTGTAAGGTGTTCTTCTCCAACGAAGTAGAGATTATACAGATTTCTGGGCATGCTCAATGATGGCGCCATCCGTGTTCATAGGGTGGAACTCATGATATTGAATCGACTAGCATATGCAACATATATATTCTAAAGCCAATTTCTCTCTATCGCCAATACCCCCGGGACCTCTATACACACGCCACAAATTTCATAATATAGAATAAGGAGAGTTTCAAGCCCCTCTAACTTGAATCACGAATCCAAGAGAGTGGACACTTAAACGAGTCCTCATCAATTTTGAAATGAAAACAATTATCAAATTTTTTTATTGTGGAAGTCAATATTTGTTAATTTTTCAGTTTCAAACTTGTTAAACATTTTGGATTAAATAGGGTCAAATTGTGTCACAAGAAAGATAAAGAAAAAAAAATTAAAAGTAAAACGAAAAAGTCCAACCACATGTAGAGCTATTCTAGCTTAGCTTATAGCTAGGCTACTCAAAAGTGAGCTAGATTTTGTCCATGAGCACTCTATTACATTGATTTCAAAATTTAAAATATTCAATTTGAGTAGACTATGAATCTCAATTCAACTCGAGCTAAATGAACTAGAGGATTTATGCATTTAACTAGAGTTTAAACTAAAACTAAATTCATAAGCTCGAGAACTTGGAAAATCTAGCTCAATCGAGTTTGGGCGAAATGCCATATTGTATCTTCAAACATAGTCATAAAATCTCATGGAAAGCATGGGTGACAGGTTCCCTCTTGGGAATAGGGAGGCGAGGGGTTCAACCACTCTCATCTCCAACTTGCCCAATGGAATGATTAATGAGCTATGGTGCTATTTCACTCCTATACCTTTTGGGCACGTCTTTCAATCGTCCGTCGGTATCTGCAGCTGTCGGAAGTGAGGATGACTTGGAATTTTTCCACATCGTGTCACGATTTTCTTGCAACTAATACTCTAGCGGAGCTTGACACTGTTTTAGGTACTCGTGTGTACTGAGAAATTTCAGGTGACAACGATTTAATTGAAATGGCTGTATCTTGCTCAAATTCTGGTTGGAGGAGATTTGCTTCAGCTTCAACTCTGATTGGGTAGATACAAAGTTTTTGGTATCACTCACATCAAATGGAGGAAGACGTGGCCTCACCTCAAACACAAATAGAGACCAATAAAGCACCTAATGGGGAAAAACGGTGAGGATTTTTATGACTATTTTTATAGAGTTATTTTACCTATTTTATGTAACAAATAATATAATATCTATAAGAAAATATTCGAATTTCCTTCTAATTATTCGAATTTTCCTTGTTCATGCAGCATAATGAGATTTGCAGAAAATAAGGAAAAGATGACAAAAATTTGGAATTCAAATTATAAAACCTTGAAAGATGAATATCAAATCAAAGATTTTCTAATTTACTTCACAAATTTATGCAAAAATAAGTAATTGTCTAGGAATAAGGGTCTTGGATGTCTCATATAAATAAGAGAACATTGAATGCCTAGGGGGACAACTCGATTTTTATATGTAGATCATTTTTTATTGTTCTACGAGTTTTTCAAGCAGTTTGGAAAGAAGACAAAAGTGGTAATATAATTCTTATTTTTTGATTCAAAATATTAGATTTTTTATAATTTTGTTTCTTCTTTTACCATGTTTTCATTTTCTTTTATTAGGATTATGATATAGCGACCATGAAAATATAAATTTCATAATTATTTTTTTTGCTTGCAAGTGATTTCATTTATATGAGTTATATGTTATTGTGCTTAATACTTTTAAATGACTTGCCACCACTTAAATAATCTAATGTGCATGTTTGAGACTTAGAAGTGATAATATGCAATTGCCATTTATAATATATAACCATGAATTAAACATGAATAGATATATACCATATTATTTGTGTAGCTTTCGGTGATAAGGTGATCCAAAAAATCATTATAAGTTGGGAATATTCATGAATTTGAATACACTTATATTAATTAAATTCACATAAAGATATAGTTGATTATTAAATTGAGTAAGTTTGCTATACCTAGAGATAAGATGGTGAATAGATTAAGAAATTTCTACTGTCGCATATTTGATATTGTTCTTGTACACGTAACAATCCGAAAATCATATTTAGTGGTTATGATGAAATCAAATTCTCTAACATATTTATCTGATTGATTTACTACATTTGGTTTCCAAATTTTGTTTTTAAGATTTTTAATTTTAATTTATTCTTGATTTATTTTTATCCGTTATATAAATTTTGAATTAATCTATTTTTATATTTAATTGGTTTTTATTCATCAATCTCTATGGGACAATATTTTTTTTATCATCATTCTATTACCTGTTTGACACGTTCACTTGCGTTTAGAATATCATGAACAATTTTACAAAAGTAAAAATTTCTAGTTTTATGCTAATAAGGTTCCCTTTGCAAGAAAAAAATAATATAATAATAATAATTCAAGCGGGAGCACCGCAAAATTTAAGAATTAGGGTGCAGATTACCCAATAAATAGTTGGGAAAAGATGTCTATTTATTCTGTTCGGTAGTATATCAGTAAAGGAGGGAATCACTGCACGAATATAGCTATAGGAACTTCCTATACAGTGGAAGTGAAGATGGAATGAATATTAGCAAATTTGCTGATAAAATTCTATGCAATGTGAAGTGGCTGAATGATTCTATTTTTGCAAGTTACTTGAGGAATAAAAAAGTTATGAACGTCACCCACAATCAAACTTAATAAAAGAAATAAATCAAATAAATATTACAAATTACGTGATTGGCTGAATGTAAGATTGGCTGAATAATCAATTCCCCAGTCCAAGATTTGGTTCGGGATAAAATTCGGGATAGCAAGTCGATAAAAATGAGGTGGGATAAATTGTAGGACCATAAAAGGAAAGTTATTTTTCTTGAATAACAAACTTATTAAATTAAAAAAATTGAAATTATATTTCAATATAAATAATATTTGAATTCTAATTTAAGAAAATAAAAATTTATTTTTAATTAATCTTATTTTAATTTCTATAGTCAATTTTAATTATATTTTATAATAAACATTCAACCTATAAATTAAATATTTATATTTATTATATATTTTAGGTATTTTTGTATTTTAGGTATGTTAGTACAATTTACTATTTGATAAATTTTTATTAAAGAATGATGAAAGGGGAAAAAGAAATAATAATGAAAATAATATAATAAAAAAAGAGAAAAAATAAAATAAAAAATAAATGATAAATAAATTAAGGAATAATTTTACGAGATATTTTCATCTTTATTTATGAACATTTATGGTTCATTTATAATTATGTCGTTTGCCGGTTTGGACCTTTCCCCACTCGTGCCTAGTGAGGCTCTAGTTAGACGGCTTTGATCAATCCACTTGGTTTAGGGGGCTGGTTTGATGTTTGCCAGTTAGCTCTTTCAAGGGGGCAGGTGAGTAAGATATGACTCAATCCTATCTAAACCTTTTTTTCGTGCAAAGGCAAGTTCAAGAATATAAAAGGAATCGATGGGCACCTCCACATAGCATGCGATTTTAAGAACATAAATAAATCCAAGAAAAAGAATAAAGATGAATAAAAAAACAAAGGCTAGAACAGCAAGACAACCCACGTAGGATCGTAGCTACGCTTAAAGATAAGTATTGCGTCAGATGAAGACAGACAGACAACCTGCTTTTCTTTTTTAATATAATCTAGGGTTTCTCAATCATGCATCCCAAGATTCCCTCCACAAATTATGTCGATGTGTCTTGGCTACTTTGACAATCTTTTCCTTAATGCATTTCGGAAGGATTCGAGCTTCCAGCAAAACTTTTGTCCGCAATCAGTGACAATTGTTAATCAAATCCTCCAACCGGGAGAGAGAGAGAGAGATTATTAAACAATTGTCACGTCAAATCAATTCCCTCCACGTTTCTTTGCTGGTTAATCTGTTTCGGCGGAATTCATGCTAAAGCAAGAACTCATTTTATAACACATCAATGAACCTCATGTTTCCCATAGAAATGTGAGCAGAATCGTGTGCTATACAGTTCTTGTACCGGCGAGTTCGTTCGCAGACCGTTGAACCAGTAAGTCAAACTCTTCTGCGCAGCGGTGTGCTTTGTGGGTTTAACTTTCTGTTTGCTGCTCTCAGCCGAGAAGATTTATGTCCTTTCTTTAGGAGAACGATAGTCAACTAACGCGACTTTGTAACATCTTGTGTCCCGGACGGGTCGGGACCTTTCATATTGCTATGCGTCGTTCGTTGAAAGAGGCCCTCGCATGTTAAGGAAGGTGATCAACAAAAGGAAGAAAAGTGCATGATGACGATGGCATGATGAGAGTCGGTCGCTCAATTGCAGAAGTTGCTTATCTTTGCGAATGGCCTCGTATCTGATTTTCTCTGCCGACGTTCCTAAATCTTGTTTAGTTTTCTGGTTGGTGATTCTAGACAGAATTTCCGCTCTGGAATTGAAGACTTTGCAGATGGTTTCATACTTCGTTCTGGGCCTTTGATGTGTGTTTTGCACACAAGAACAAGACCAGGAGTCACTTACTTCTTCGAATGCGACTTCTTAGTCAACTTTGACATGCATTTTTTTTTTCCCGAGAGTTATGGTCTAACAATAAATAGAGTGGTTGGAAGTTGGACATTGAGTTTAGTTGGGCAAATAAGATACTTGAACAAGTTTGCTGATTTTCATAGGCTGCAGCTTAGACTAGCAACCGAGAAATGTCATTTATGGCTGAGGATATGAAATGACGCATTCACATTTTTCTCATGCAGTTGATGGAATAGTGGAAGCGTTTGTGTGGGTTGTTCAGCAGAGACTTTGAAAAGGGCTAGGCTAATTGGAAGAAGGGAAGTGTGTACTGATGTGCATCGCGGGACATTTCTCTGAAATGTAAAACTTGACCATAGAACCGAAAATTAAAGAGAATGATGGATTCTGCTTAAAATGCCACATCCTAGACTCATGCCAATGCAAGTTTGCCAAAACAGTGGGAAAGAGTTTAAAGTCTTGACACTAAAAGTGAAGAAACCTTGCTTATAATAGCCTAATTTAAATGTAGATATCCCTTATCGGGCAAGGCTAATATGCTTAGAATAAAGGTCGCCATGAGTTATCAGAGTGCCAATCTAGTCCTCTAGAGGTCGTGTGGCATGCACATATTCCATACATAACTCGTTATCTGATAAGATGGTGGCTTGAAAAAGTGACAGCTAGCATGATAGGTCTATGTCCTTAATAAGAAAAAAAGAACGTATGCCTCGCATCATTTAGCGACAAGTTAAAACTAGTGGGCCAAGAGGGCGGCGTGAATCTCGGCGGCGGCTCGTAACACCGTAAGTCCAACGCCATCGGAGTGCACAAGAACATGAAATCTGGTGTCAAACAAAGGCTGGGCATGGTTCAAAATTCTACGGACCCAAGGAGAAAATGAACCCATGCAATGCTAAAGTCACAGGGCCTGAAGCACCTCCGATACGACAGCACGTGGGGGCAAGGACCGATCAACATTCCGAACCATCTCGAAACGACACCTTGACTGGAAACCGAGTCGTGAATGAATGTGGAAAATATGGGACAGAATCACTAAGTTACTCGAATCAGAGCAGCAGGAGAAAAGGGTCAGATGCATGAACGCATCCCCCCCCCTTAAAGATGCGATCACACCGCACAAGCCAGTATCGCCGCGCAATTATTTGGTCGACAAAGTCAAAGTAAGATTTGTTTTCTAACGATGATTATGATGTGTGGACTTTTTGTTTGGTTTGACTTTCGACCAGCACAGCACATTGCGTTCATTGACACTTTGCTGTCCTTTTCTCGAGGATATCGAGGAGCAAGTATGCACATTACCTACGTAACCATATTATATAAAATGTTTAATGGGTGCGGGCACTCGTTGATTTATTCGGAAATGTGAAATTCACCATTCAAATTGGCTTTCTTGAAAAATATGCCACTTCGATCGTCTCGAAATGTCTAGGCAGAGGAAAGGTAGTTCTTAGGGCTACTTAAGTGCATAACATGAGATTTATTAAACATGTGAAATTCCCCGTAAAATTCATTGTTGGTGATTGCGATTGATTGGATCCTGAATTCATTGTAATCAGATATGTTCTACGTACCATATTCCTAGGTAAGCTTTACAGCTCGAACCACACTGTTCATTACGCTATTTCCCAAGATATGCACTGCTATAGTTTTCATCTCAATATCGGTTCAAGTGCGTCGCCATCCATGGCATATCACCGTTAACTTGATTTATGACATGATCACTTCAATACTAAGTACACAGTCGTTCTAGTCCAACACTGGAAAAAGAACACTGTCAATTTTAATCAAGTCTTGTGACTACGATGGATCGCCTCTTCTGAACATTTTTTGGTTTAACAAAAAGGAAGTTTTGCAAGTACAGTCTGATACTCCGTGGCTCCTAAAACAAAATGTGCACCAGTACGGTAACCATCAAGGGCTGGACAGGCACACGAGGCTGTGGTTTGCATACTAAGAGGGAAATAAATGTTGCACTTTGGAAACCTATATAATCAACGGAAGAAGGTAAAGTCTTCACAGGCACTTTCGCTGCAAATTACTTAAGGATCTCCAATGGCTAGCTTCTCACTACAACAAGATTTGTATCTACTTATTGCTCCCTGGTACAGAGGAGAGAAGATCTAAACAGGCACTCATTATACCCCTATCTCCAAGCAATCAATATCCTGTATAATTTTTAATACATAAGAAAAAGAAGCCTAAGCTTAGAACTCCTAGATCAGCCATTTCCAACATGAGAGCGCTGTGTCGCAGTAAAGGCCAGTCAAAAGCTAAAAGAATTATGAGAGCATAATACAACATCAACTGAGAGCGCGGCGAAGAAATTATTAGGCGGACAGCAGTGATTTTTAGCGATGTGCATCCACCAACATGAGGGAAGCTCCAAGACATCTAGGCCTTTTATTACTTCCCCTTCCTGCGCATTCCCATCCGTGATTTCGCGAACCTGAATTTCTTATTAAGGAAACATTTCATGCGGTAGAGTCCAGCTTGCTTGTAAAAAAAAAAAAAAAAAACAAGGAGGTTGACCAACCTAAGGGGATAAAAGAGAAATAAAAGGTTCAGGAAGATTTGGTGGAAGCAGTATTTAGAAGGATACTCCAACCGAATGCCGTCTCCAGCTGGTGAAGAGTGGAGAAGCGTGCCCTGAAGTTGATTTAGAGCTTCAGTTGAACAAGCAGTGTCCTGCACACACAAACTGCGCTTTAACACAATTGATAGAGACGGTGGCTAACCTATTTGAATGATATCCTTTTAGGGTTTCATTCTGAAAAAGTTGCTGATTTATCATAACAAAATACCTCATTTATAAGAACTCAAAAAAAAAAATTAATAAAATGCATCTCTTCCATGTATAAAGAGGTACTACTAAAACGTTGTTTCAAGGAAAAACACATTGGCAGCAATAGAGTTACATGGTACCTGAAAGTCCACAAATGCAACTGGAGCACCGTAAGTACTCTGCATCTTCAATTTCAAAAACCCAGAGCATCTGGTAGAAACACAAATATCAAAAGGGAATTACAACTCTCTTCGGAAAAGCCAACATATTGCACATATAGATCTTAATAAAAATCTCCCAACCGTGAAAAGACTTGAATAAGCTCCTGCTCTGTACATCTCGGCCCCAGATTAGCCACGAAAAGTGTTGGACATGGGGGTGCAGTAGAATTACCCTGTCAACACACAAAATGAGAGAACTTATCAAAAAACTAAGAAAAGGAGAGACAATACATTTCTTAAGCGCAGACTAGAATGATCCACAAAAGGCTGTTAGTCAACAATAAGGGAGGATACACAGACAAAATGGGCAACATAACTGTAAGAGGAAAAATTGTCAAGATAGTGAGCTCCTCAATGGTTTATGTGCAAAGGGGAAATTGCGATGCGATAATAAAACCACTTAGGTAAAACCCACGAGGCATACAAGTTCTACACAATACACAAGTTGAGATATACATCCATGTTAACACAGATCACCCTACTTAGTAATCAATAACCATACATGAAACCAGTAAGTTTATGACAGTCCAGTCTCTATTTGTTTAGTTAAGTGCAATTGTATGACTGCTTGATCTATTTGCATGCAAGCAAAAAACTGGACAAGATGATTCACTATTCCAGCAATACTTCGAACATTATCATGTTTTGTCAAACACTAGATTGTTTGATGAAATGTCAACTTCATCCCAAAAATATAGCAATATCTATTCATGACTGGTATTATCACCAGGACATGAAAAAATGCAGTTACACTTGCGTGCACACGCTCAAACACATAAAAAGTATTTCTATAAAGTTAAAATTCATAAAAATATTGGTGATTCAAGAAGCTCCTCAACACAAGTTTAGGCTAATAGAAGTATTTAGAAATCATGTTACTTTGGGAAAGAACATAAATTCTGACTCAAATGTAAAACAGAAGTGAGAGTAACCTTACCGTTTTTGCAGCTGTCATCCCCTTCATGCCTCTGCTATCAGAACTTCCATGACTGAACATTTACAAATTAAAAATTTACACGACAAGATGACCAAAGAAAAAACATGCATAAGCAAACAAATAGAGAAAGATTGTGCTCCAACTTGCAGGAAATAGGGCATGCAATAATGGCTTCTATGAAGCCCTCTCAACCTTTCCACTAGAGGCGATAATCTCATCTAGTGATTGCTGAAGTATATGATTTCGAGTAATCAGAATGTGCTTAAGTAGTGCCAATGACCTTTGTGTAGATGGATAACCAATCGTGCTGTAAGCAGAATTACCCATTCCAGGCATGTGAGGGCTGCCAACACCTGCTAGTGTCCAAGAGTGCAAAACATGTGCAATGTGAGCTTATTCAGGAACATGTGCCTTTGAAGTGACCATGATAAATTGTATCAAAATAACATATCATCAGATTAAGCAAATCAATGATGATGACATCCAGAATAAAAGATTTAAGAGTGAAACTGCAGGTATCTGCCTTCATTAACAAGTGACTCCATAATCTTCTTACCAGAATCCAGAGCGCCGAAGGAAAATGGGGACGATAATTTAGCTCTCTTATCTGAGCCATGTCTGTCATCATCTGAATTTCAAAATCAGCAGGCCATGCAAAATTACTATATCAAGCACACTGAACATCAACAGCAAATTTTACACAAGCGAAACCAATCATTATCGTACCTCTCAAACGTTTAGACCTGGAGTTAGATTTTGCAAGATCAATGTATAGTGTCGATCCTTTCTCAAGATCAAACACCATCCCCTGTATATAAGGTTGATAAAAGAAATCAGAGGACCATGTCATAACTTCCAATATGCAGCAGCCAAGTAAATCCCACCCATAAGACATTCACCACAGAATGTTCCATAATGCTATTTGCAATAATCCAATTCCAGGATACATAATTTAGTCTGAACATATCTTTCAATTTCAAGTAAAACTAGAATTCCTTTAATCATGACTTAAACATGAGAGGATAAACTACACCATGAGTTAACTGATGAATTCATAACACCGAAAACTAGTTTTCGTTCATGAAATATTGCCAAATTTATGCTTGTGCCAAAGCCCCACAATTGAAAATAAAAATATTAAAAAGATTAAGTTCATAAGCAACAGTGGAATAAATAAACGGGGAAAAAAAAAAAAAAAAAAGAAAAAGAAATGCTATCTACTTCATTATCACACATCAATTGTGTTTTCACTTTGAAAAAATTGATGTGCACCCATAGCATCATGGTGAGAGGTTGAAGGAACAAACATCATAAATTGGCTCAAAAGCTCCAATTTATAATAA
The DNA here is from genome assembly GCA_014182545.1 of Eucalyptus globulus. Classification (NCBI taxonomy): domain Eukaryota; kingdom Viridiplantae; phylum Streptophyta; class Magnoliopsida; order Myrtales; family Myrtaceae; genus Eucalyptus; species Eucalyptus globulus. The sequence continues at coordinate 20,767,588 of CM024724.1, forward strand.
AAGGAAATTAGTGACTATTGAAAGTCAAAGAATAATATAAGTCACAATAAGGTATGCCAAGGAGGCCACTCAACATCAGCTACTTTGGGCAATAGTAGATCCATTTTAAGGAGAAAGCATTGTCAGGATGGCTCTTGAGATGATATCAATAGACAAAGAAAATTCTCTGATTGTTCAGAATGAAAAATTAAAATTAAATCCAATAATCCAACAATGCCTGTCACAAGCTTCCTGAAATGTCATTCCAAACAGTCAGGCCACAACACCGAGGGCCACAAACTGTGTAAACGCATATGACTATTCTGCAATGAATGAATGCACCTTGCTTGCCAAGACACTAAGAAATGTTCTTTTATTCCACCAATGAATTGGAAGTTACCATTTAAGCAAACATTAAAATATTACACCAAAAAAAATTTCCACTTCCTATTTAATGTTAAAGACTGAAAATGTTTGAAATTTCCCCTTTGAACAGGTAATAATGCGAAACGTTCAAATTATGTCCCTAAATGGCATTAAATACTGGGTCATTTCTCAGATAGTGAGAGTCATTACAGGGACATAAATATTCAAGACCTATTCAGTACTTATTTTATTATTAAAAGTAAGTATCAATCAATTTGGCAGAAAAAACCAACCATAAAGCAGAAGACAAACCGCAACAGAGAAGGCGAGAATTCTTACATTCAGTGCATGCATTGCTGCAACTGCAGATTGCTGATCTGAGAATACAGCAAAAGCAAATGGCTGCCATTACAAGGATACCACATCAGGATAGAGCACTTCACATAAGAATTCACTATTTTTTATTTCAAGAAAGTGCACATAAACACAACCAAATGCACTATGCGTGCACTCAACATACAAGCAGATGCATATAACAACACACATAATCATACAGACACAATGACGAACCAAGATCTCAAATTGGTTATCCTTCCATCAAAGAGAAGCTCATCAGCTTGCTATTATGCATCCTCATTGTTTATGAACAGCGGCGATTCTTCCTTAATAAGGATACTATATTGTGGAAAAATAAGTTTAATAGTACTCAGGGAAAAAAAGGAGAAGACCAGCATAAGACCCAACTAAAAGAGAAATGAGAACAGTGTTGCATAACAGCCAACCAAAGAGAGAGTCATTGACCAAGATGGACCAAAAACTAAGGCCTAAATAATAAATAGAAGGGATCAAACCAGAGTCTAGGGGACATTACTGGAGACCCGAAGGGAATGAAATAGAATACCTTTACTGAAAGTGCCGATACAGTATAAACTGGTCGAATGTCATTGGTAATAATTCTACTACCATGCCACAAAGGACCAAAAATACCTACTTGCCTGATGGATTGACATTTAATCAGCCAACCAGTTATGCATTCTCAGGTAAAAGTTGGCCTATATGATTCTTGTGACATCTGCTATATACTATTAATTAGGCTCAGGTGGGTGATGCACAACTCCGGCTTTCTTTGAGGAGATCTTACAAGTTGTTGCTAAAATAAATAGAAGCATGTCTTATGGGTCTACAGGAACTACTCACTTCCTCGGTTGAGGAACTCCCCCCGGCAAGAGGAGGGGGGGGGGTGTGTGTTAACTTGTCTGGTCTTGTAAGAGACCTTTGTATTGTGGCCCAGCTAGCAAGCTTTTAAGTTTTCTCCTTCTGTAGACTGGGGGAAGTTTAGAAGAGATTTGGACTCTATCCATTTACACACTACTAGGGACTACATATTGAAGATTGTGAAGCCTCCTCCCTTTACATGGAAGCTGTTAATTGCTATTTGTAGAACTGTAGAACATGTTCCTTGACGCAAAATTGATTAGCTTTCTGTACAATCTTTTGGTACGAGTTGGGATAGTGAGGAGTTGCTTATCTGCTAAAAGAATTCTTCTTCCTCCCAGCTTTCCTTCAATCCAGTCACTGCTTGCTACTCTATAGTTGATTATGGAGTACGCTTGAATTGACATTTACGATCCTATCACTAAAAGCATTTCATCTTCCCCAAGTGTATATTCAATTCATTTCCGGGGAGTAAGACCAAACCAATGCTTAAGCATGAAGAGATTTTTGAGCCAGCCCAAACCAGTTCCAACTTATGAGTAGATTCTTCACTATTTATGCACAACCCACAGTATACTCTCAGAGGAAGGCGATAGAGTCATGGAGACCTCAAGCATTAGAGTCAATGTTTTTATTCATGAAGGTTAACAGATGTAAATGTTATGGTATTGAATTGGCTTTCATCATTATTATATTAAGTGAGAAGGAAGCTGTTAATGCGGAAAGTGAACGCAGCAACAGCAGTAGATTCTCAATCCATTTCCAGGGGAAGTTTGAAATCTAATCATCACATGCAAAACTTGAGTAACCATAAGGACTTGGTTCCTAGGAAAACAGCAAGCTTAGTCTAAAACCACCTCAACAAAAGTGGGGGCTTCAGAAAAACATTTCTTTTCAAAAGCCGCTTCTTTCTGCTACATTGCCGTGATCATTAAGCATAAAGAAAACAAAATCCACTTTAAAAACTGAGTGGTTTAAACATAATCCTCTTAACAGCTAGCTGAGGACAACTCGATTCCCATAAAACACTCCCATCCCTATCGGTAGAGTCTACTCCCATCCTGACCTGAGTGACAAGAAGGTATACCCCGACTTGAACCGACAAAGGTGCTTGATTACCCAGTCCAGTAATATCCTATCAAGTCCCCTTCTGTCCACACACAACACACGCCATGCGAAATCTACTTCGATTGTATGGCTACTTAAGTCTTCAACTGGATTCGGGATCAATGATAAAAATCCATTTGAGTTCATCAAACGAGCTCCATGGAAACAATCGAATAAGCTCAGAATGAGTACAGACAGATACCACCAGTAATCAAAGTTCCAACCTTTTAGACCTTCACAACAGAAATATCCCATTTTTTTTTAGCCGTTCCAATGCAGACACTCCATTACAACATTCCACACAGAAAATAGAGAGCGCGCATTACTCCAGTCACCCAATCTGCTTCGGCAAGTTCATTCATTTCAATTCATACTCGGCGAAGGAATCAAACTCGATTACCAATAACAGCACAGCAGCAAATTCAAACTAACAGCCTCGCAGAAGAGGAAGCAGGACGGAAGCCGCCGCACCTGGGAATTCTTGCTAGGGCTCCTCAAATGCGAGGACTCGTAGCCGGGGAACTCCCGGAACAGGTTGTAGATCTCGCGGGCCTTCACGTCCTCGGGCAGGCCGGCGACGAACAGCGTCCGGACCTCGTCGTACGCGCCGTGAGGCACGACGGGGGCCCCGTAGGAGGGGAACGGAGACTGGTGGAGGTGCGGGAGGTAGGGCTGAGTCGGCGGGCCGCCGCCGCCGCCGCCGCGGCGGGGGCTGGGGAGGGGCGGCGCCTGGTAGTATGCGTAGGCGGGGAGGGTCCCCGGCGGCGGAGGGTAGTAGGCCGCCATGTCGTCCATGGGAGATAACCAGCGGAGGGCGGAGGGCGGCGGAGGAGGGCCCTTTTTGCCTTCAGCGGATGGCCGCTGCTTTTCTAGCAATCATCTCGAGTGCGAAAGATGGCATGGGGACTAGTCGTTTGATATTTTGTTCAGGTCATCGTTATAATCTAAATTTCACTAACGAAGATGAAGATTAATAATCACAAGATTTTGCCTCGATATATAATAATATTTTCGAATTTACTATTTATTTAATATAATTCTTAAACTTTTGTTAAAGGTTCGATATAATTCTTTCGTTTGCTCGAACGATTAATTAAATGTTATTTGATTACGTGATATATTATAGGTTAAGTTGTAGGTTTTAAGAATGAAGAGTCAGCACATCCGATTTTTTGGTTAGAAAAAGAAAAATAAAATTGGGGCTTCACATTAACCTCTTCCTCGAAATTAAAATTCTGACACGAATCATTTAGAGCCTCGTGGATGAAGATGGTTTGACGAGATGAGGTCGACATTGGTCATGATGCGGATCTTGGGGTTGTGGAAGGTGCGCCATCTAATATATGCCTATGTAGGTGAAGACGTTGAATCCAGCCAAATTAGGGGTAAGGTTGCTCGAGTTGGAGAATTCTACCTCTCTTGCTCAGGCATTTTGGATCCAAGGATTCTTGAAGGAGAAAAAGGATCAAAGGTTGACAAGCTCGCTCGTGCACGTCTTTGCTGTGAAGGAGCTGTTCTGTCACGGAGAATGCAACTTCTGGAAGGCCTTAATTCTTGTGATCAAGGAGAAGACCTTGAATATCAACAAATGCGATTGCTTCAAAACGGCCAAGTAATGTGCGGATGTCACACTGAGATCTTGAATTACAAAGCATAAATGATTCTAGAGTCATTGAAGGAATGATGTAAATTTTCCTTTACGTTTTCACTAAGATGAGAGCAATGCTTTACAATTGTAACAGCTGGATAGCTAGAAGATTAGGATCTCCATTTTACTAGTGACGATATGTATGAAATTGCTGGTGTTTTGCAACGAAAAATCCCTTTTAAAATGACAATGAAAATCTTACCAATATTTTGTGATACCAATTGATGTTCTTAGAATGAAAAAAATTATCGAAATTGTTAGGAAATAAAATTCATGTCTACCTCTAAACAAGCTTAGCTTGTTGTCGTGGATAGAGCCTCACATCAATGACCACAAATATACCCATAAAAGGCGAAAAATAGAATTGAGACATATGCGAACGGCACGCTTATAGATATGAAGCCATTCGAGAGTGCGGATGCACAGACCGAAGGTCGACTCGCTCCAATATCGAGGTGTTCTACGTTGCGTTTTAGGTGAGTACAAATTGCGACGGAAGCCCATCAATTCAGAATCCTCGATCATTTCTGACAATTCCTCCGGCCCCTGAAGATCTCTGTCTGAGCCAGAGTAACACCGCCCAATGGGAAATATTACTCTTCAAAGGACATGCGGATGATGATACCAGACTTCCGAGGAAGCAAATTTTCTTGATCCACTCGTGTAGAAGATGCTTGATGAAATGATGCTTGAAGAGAAGGGGAAGTTCTGATTTCATCCCCGGGACACTTCTTGCTTTAGGACAGTCCCTTAAGGCATGCTCAATAGGCTTCTGTCCTTGCTGACGGTTGTTGCAAGGGGTCTAAAGTCCTCTGAAACAGAGCAATACCCTATTTGAGACATTTCCAGATGAAATGTTTTGCTTTCGGTGTCGTCTCCATTTTTCTAGATCAACGACCAAATCGGCCTAGCACACTTGTCTAGATGATCTTGGCATGCAATTCCATCTGCAGATTCAAATCTCCGTCCGTCGTATCATTCCAACAAAAAGGGTCGATAAGTGTCCCAATATAGAGTTCGGCATTAAATCGAAGGTGGTGGGAACCTCTTCCAGTAAAACAAAAGGGAGATTCGGAAGATCATAAGCATTTTAATAGTAACTCGCTTTTCTCTCCCCTTCTTCCAGAGTCAAAGGACCGTGGACGATATCTTGCAACGATCACTCCAAACCAGTCCAGTTATGTTTCTAAAACAGCACGCTGTCACTGTTCCGAAAATGTTGTCTACTGCATTCCTTAAAATTCTTTCTCCAAAAATCAGTTCTATAAGATCTCAGTGACAGATCCCTCACTTAGGTACTTGGTGGATCCTATCTTTCTGTGCAGACCCGCCACATAACTTTGGCAAGAAGAGCTGCTTTGCGGGTTCGACTCTAGCAAGGCCAAAGCAACAAAGTCCTTGTTTAACTAATCTAACCGATCAAACACCATAACGGGGAACTACGTATCGGCCACCACCATCTCTGGGCAAGAAATCCTCCTTGTGCCCAACCAATCTCCGATGAAAGCAAAGCTTATCAATGCCCAGAGAGCACTCCTCGGCCACCGTAATAGACCTTTCCAGCGACGGAGTGCATTTTTCTGTTTCTCATATGCCTTAACCGGGAACTACTGTATTTGCTTGATGTAATTAACTATGGCCTCATTAAAGGGACTTGATAAGAGCTACTGTTCCAAGCTTAAGAAAGCAAACCCGATCTCCATCCTAACATCTTTTTTAATTTCGAACTTGAAAGAACTTATTTGATTGTTGTTATTACCCAGAGGAAATGTAAGACAGCAACTCTTGAGAGAACTCATTTGATTGAGAATTCGCATTGATGTGTCCTAATTGTTTTGCAATTTGAATCAACTGGTGTCAGTATGGAAAGGCAAAAATTTTATTTTGTTATAAATAATTGAATTATGACAAAAAAAATGTGTAGTCGTGTCTCATGACAATACATGAGATCACATGCATCTATCGTGTCGTGTGATATTCGAATTATCTCCATACTATTCGTGATTTCCATCCTCATGTCATGCATCCTGGTAGCGAGAGGTGTCTAGAGATCTAAAGACTAAAATAGAAGGACTACCGTCATCCTTACACTCACAAAACTGACATCCCTTGATACTTATTAAAGTAATTTTGAAAAGGATCAGCATCAAAGGGCCTTTCTCTCAAGGCTTTAAAGCACATCACCAAGTTTCTTCCTTTCCCACCTCCCTCGTCAACACCCTAGCCTCCCCCTTCCGGAGATCTGTCACGCTTGGGGATTTTTTTATATGACTAGCAAGTCAAGATCAATTGTGGGCATTGGATCTTACATGAGAATTAATGTAAGAGCGGGCTAAGGAAATCTCCATCTTTTCGAAAAAGGAGCTGGCTGTCTATATGATAGGCAACACATGTAACTCTATCCTCAAAATTGATGAACGAACGATATAAATAACTCCCTTGTAGCACTCTTACATCGAGTGCCAAAGTGAGTCAAATCTTGATTTACAGCACTCTTCTTGCATAGAAATGAAGATTAAGTACCTAAGCCTTTGAAACAGCAGCTCAGTGAAATCTCTCTTCAAGTTTGCTGATAATTCCTCAGCAAAAGTAACTGACTTTGCTATCTTTCTCCCACATTGTGCAAAGCCATGAAAATATAGATTAGTCAACCACATGGGAAAAAAGGCATAATTTAGCGAAGCCAATAACATTGTCATCATAAATGATTCTTGCATCCATCATAAAAGTAAAGTTTCTCCCTGAAACTCATTGATACTCATCCATAATGAGATACCTAAGACAGACAAGGAAGATCTTCCAACATTCGACATTTGAGCCACCTTTCATCGATGTGAACAGAATGAACAGTTTGTTTATAGTGGTCTTCTATAGCAGTTGAAGCCCCAGCACTATGTAAAAAGATGATATGGCTCAGAAGTACAAGTCTAGATATAAGGTAACCAACAATTACCAAGTACAATCAGTCTGGAGTAAAAGGCAGACAAACATGGGCGAGAAATTGACAGAGATCAAGAACCACCAGAAAGCAGGCCAATGTCAGATGAGTGAAGGATATTGCTTGGCCTGCATTCGCACTCTCTTCTTGTACTCGGTGACATCCTGTGAGAGATCGAATACAATGTTGACTAGAGTTACACGGGCATAACTAGAAATCAACTACTTCAGAGCATTTTTCCTCAGAAGGAACAAGAAAATACAGCAGTAAGAGTAATGGTTATCCTTAAAGCATCGTCAGTCATATGTAGTAGAACAAAACATAATCCCATTTATTTCTTGCATTAAGCTTTATCAGGAAGAGGGGACTAAAGGACTGCTATATGCTCTAGCAAATGCATATATGGCCACTTCAAATAAATTTTCTTGTACTATGTAATATCTGAGGTGATTCAGACAAAGCCTTTTGCAATCTTAGAAGGGTGACGTGACTGACTGTTGAGGCTCTTCAAGGATCTGGCAGTTATTTACAGATTGGTGGAAATTAAATGCATCACTGAAGGAGAATACCTGGATAAAGAGGTGATAACCTTCAGTCTGCGCAGGATCTGCAGGATTTGGCTGGTCTAGTAAGTCCTGAATGCCAACAAGAATTTGTTTTACCGTGATAGCTGGTCTCCAACCCTGCACATAAGCTAAATTATTAAATAAACTCAATGGAAAGACACGACATGGTATATGGACATTTACATGAACTATGTTTTAATCAAAAGAATCAAAATGACTCACGCTATCTTCATTGAGGATTGATAGGCAAACAGTTCCAGAAGGGTACACATTCGGATGGAAGAACCCTTGAGGAAATTTACACTTAGGAGGTTTGCTTGGGTAGTCTTCACTGAAATGAAGTGTAAGGGGATAGAAGCCGCCCTCCCAATCAGTCTGCAAAACAACAGATAGAAATAACTTCTCACTGTCTGTCACATTAAGTTTACAGTATAACATCTACTACAAACCACAACGAATAAAGCTAACAATCCTCCTTTACCATGCAGAGAAATATTTTCCACAGTATAAAACAACCTCAACAGTGACCTAAAGAAAAAGTACGAGCATATGACCTATGCTGGCAACCTAAGCTAAATCTGCAAATAAGTCACAACAAAGAGCAGATAATTACTTATTTAAGCAACAACTTGATTTGATAGCTCAAGCAAAGTGTTATAAAGCCTAAAAAATTCTTGCAGAAGAGGTCAGTGATCAAGTGGATGACCCTAGACACCCTATTTTATAGAATATTATACTTTTCTTTATGAACAAAGATACATAAAAGAATGAGTATACTGTCCAATCCCATCCTTTAAGTCATGTTACTTGTAGTTGAAATTTTTACTGTTTAATTGTGTTTTCTGCTATTGAGAGTGCAATAGCCTTGCAAATTTGTAGCAATCTAGATGTGCTAGGAAGAAATGCAATTTGAAATATGTTCAAACTTTTCTTAAGGTGTGCTTGTTTCACTAAAAACTTTATGATAAAGGTTTCAAGGAAAATTGTTAATTTGTATGTTTTTCGTGGTTTATGGAAAGTGATGTCCTTGCTGCCACAAGGGAAAATTGGTTTCCCCCAATTTAAGCTTCTTGTTTTCAGTCCATGTTTTCTGTTAATCGATTATTTTTTCATCATCCAAACACTGGAAAATCAGAAACAATTTCTTGGAAAAAGTTCTTCACAAAAAAATAAAAAGAAAAGGACTTTTAATTACAGCATGAATGGTCACAACCACATCTTTCAACAATCTGCCGTTAAAATGAGGAATGAATTTATCATGTCTTGAAAACCATGCTTTAGTGACAGTTCAAGATTGGTAAGAGTACATAAGAATTTCTGCATGTCTGTGGAATGGAAAAGATAGTGGTAATTGAGCAGGTGGAATTGCATAAAAGATTTTAAGAACAAACATCTAACTCACTGCCATAGGTTTAGAATATCATTAACTTAATCCACATAACATACAAAATAAAATATTTTAATGTTTATAACTTTTGTTACAAGTTAAATATCCCTTCCTAGCTAAGTCATCATGGATTCATAGAAAAAAATGCTGAATTAAACGGGTGCTTGGGAAAAATGGGTGATATTGGCAATCAAAAAGCAAAACTCCGCAATATTCACACTATGGGAAAAAACAAAAAGATAATAATCAGCAGAACTTGAAAGGCAGATCGAACAATTTACAGTTCTGCTCGCTCTGAATTCCGCATCAAGATGGGAACACCACACTTCTTCCCTTTCCCCCCTTTCCATGAATCTCCTCGAACATATCATTTTCCCTCTCATCACCCCACAGGCGCTACTCTCTAACTAGAGGCAGTGCCTCACGCAAACAAATCAGTCATGCAAATCCATCCTATCGAACAGCAGCGCCCCGCGAATTGCATCCCTAAGGCTACAGGTCCAACTGCACCTCACCACAAGAAAGTCCAATCATAGGCATATGCATCAAGACTCCAATTCCATCGAAAAACACCCCCCAACTCTCACACAACACGAGATACAACAGCAAACGATCTCAACCAAAACCCCGCAAGCCGGAGCCCGCGAAAGTGATCACGGAACAAACTAATCACGCCGGTCATCATATTCACACCGACCAAGCCAACAAAAAAACAACCAAAACGAACCCGGAATCGGGCTCCAATCGGCACCTCCTTCCACTTCAATTCAAGAATCAAAAGGGCGAGAGAGACGGCACTTACACCGGCCTTCCCAGGTATTATGCAATGCCAGATCATCAGATTCACCGTGCCGTCGGGCAAAGTCTCCGGCTTCGCGACGAAACCCTAGAATCCAAACAAAAACAAACCCACCATCAAAAACCCATCGATTAAACTTCCCGAACACGTTAAAAAACATCAGAATCGCCGAACGAGAGAACAGCAGGAAGGGCAGGACGAGGAAAATCGAAGAATCGGGAAACGGAAAAGGCAAAAAAAAAAACGAAAGCGCGTACGGACATGGGGGTGGTTCTTGCGCCACGCCTTCCGCTCTTCGGTGAGACGCCCTCTCGCAATGCCAGACATCTTCCCCCTCTCTCTCTCTCTCCTATCTTCTCTCTCCTCTTCTCTTCTTCTTCTTCTTCCTCTCTCTCTTCTCTCTCTCTGGGCTCTGCACTTCGTGTTTGTCTGCTCCCTTGTTTTTTTCTTCTTCTTTTACGGCAGCTGAAATGTGCCCTCGGGGCAGAGTGGGTGCGGTTTTTCTTCCTTGCGAAGGGAGGCGGGGGAAGATCGTACGGTCCAGATTTGATCGGGTACGGGAGCGACCACGGGGAAGGGGGCCGGGGTGGGAAGGGAATCGCTGACCGCAAGAAGTCAATGGGTGGCGCATTTCTTTTTCCTTTTTCTTTTTTAAAAATTATTCTCGACGATGCTCGCGTGGGGAAAACGCTACCGCGTTGATCTCTCTCCCCGGGGCAATTCACGAGGAATAGGATGGCGGACGTGGAATGAAATGGAAAGTTAGCTAAGGTTGTCCCTTTACTTTTTTATTTATTTTTCGTATTTGTTTGAATTTTAGTTTTTTTTTTTGGGCCATCGGGGAATTAGATTCCGTAACTGTTGACAAAAAGGAAAAGGGAAAAAAAAAGGAAGAAGAAAGTGCATCATGCATGTCCAAATCCATAGAGGAAAGAGTTTCTGCGTCATTGCCTATACAATTTAGCAAAAAGTGAAGGTGGGTTTAGAACTAGAAGGCCAGTGCTTGATATAGGCGGTTATTGGATCTGGCTGAGTATTGGACATGGGGAGAAGGAGAAAGGAGATCGAATGAAGACGCCGATTGAAGACAAAAATGGATGATTAAGCAATTAGTGGCCACCGACCAAAAAAAAAAAAAAAAAAAGAAAAGAAAAAGTAATTAGTGGCCTTGGGGGTTGTAATCGTCCATGGATAAAATCGGGTATAAATAGGAGGCGTGGAACCTCGAAAATATAGTTCTAATTGTACTTAGCATTATTTTTGCTGTGGATGATTATAATTAAGAGTTATATATATATATATGGTGGCATGTAATTACCTAGAGATTCATTCCCAATGTACTTTTATCAATTTATTAACATTAATGTCTTTTCGGTTTTCATCTTTTATAGTCGTTTAAAATTTATCGATCTTCTTTTTATTTACACCAATTGAATTCTTGTTCAATATTGCCACTAAAATTATTTCATAAAAAACCAAATATCTAACTTTTTGGTGAAAGATTTTTCACTACATGGGTTCGACACCCACTTTTGATGAAACAAGCTTAAAACTATTTAGAGACTTCATTGGGTCTTCAATGTGTTGAACAAGTGATTTGATTTGCTAGGGAGGATATTTGATGTTCGATAAAGCTCTGCAATTTTGAATCGGATTCCAACTCGACGCTATCAATTTCTTCCTCTATAGCATAAGCTTCAACCTCAGTATCTTGAACAACTCCATCTATTAGTGGCCTAGTTTCATCTTTGGCCACAATCCCAGTTGCAGCAGCATTTCCTTTTTGTGGAAAGCACCATCGCAATTGACTTTAACGCTTCCATATTGAGCCTTCTTCAGTTCTTTTCCCCGCAATAACAGCGTAACCTTCCCTCCAATAATTGACTCCCTTTGCTTAATATATTCCTCCAAAACACAAGTCTTCCTAGACTCTCAGTAGGCCTTGCTTCCCTCTTTTCATGGACGGCTTCATTCTTATCTTTCCACATATACCAGCATGTAAAAGCTACTTTTGTACACATTCTTTACTAAGACTAGTCGCTTGCTTTAGGATCTGCACTATGCATCTACCAAAGGTAGTCACATTCTGCCTGTCAATATACAAACCCATTATTCCAAACCACTAGCCACGGCTTTGATTACATTCTCCCTTCCAACTATAGATAAATGACAATTTTTTCCACCCTTGTAACTTCTTGGCCACCCTAATCTTCACCATCTTTAGAGACTCCTTGGATCTCCCCCATACTGTTGGCGAACCAAGGTATTTCCCTGGGTTCAAAGGTTTCTGTAACCCAAAAAACATTACAATCTCTTCCTCTCTTTTTTTGTCTCCACATTAGAACTAAAGAGAATGCTCCACTTTCACAGATTCTTCTTTGACCTGAAGCTTCAATGTAATTCCTCCCAATCCTGCTTTACTCTCTTGCAATTGTCATTGGTAGCTTCCGTAAAGAGAATATAATCGTCGACAAAAGATGAAGTGGAAATAAATAGGCCATTGTCTTCTAATTTATGCCTCAAATCTTGTTATTCTCCACTACTCCCCTCAGGTTGACAAATAGCACATAAGCAACAAATAAGAGAAAGTATAAAGAGGGGGAATCCCTTAGTCGTGTGCCTCTAGAGACGAGCTACAAGAGACAATTTTAGCACGAAATATAACCCGCCTAATGCACTTCCTATCAAACCCCTTTTTATCCATAACATTCTTCAGAAAATCTCACTCAACTTTGTGATTAAGAGTGATGGATATCTGGAATACCAAAACTTGATACATGAACACTTAAGTATCAAAATCGGAGTAAAATGGATCAAGTAAGTGTTAACAGTGAGAAAATCCAACTAAATACTAATGTGACAATTTTTTGATGAGATAAGTGCAAAATGACATTGTTTTGCAAGCTAACGTGGCTAGATAAGTGTAAAAACGATGTTGTTTTGCTGACATGGCTAAATAATTAATATAAATATTAATTTAATTTAATTTAAAAATAAATTTATTCATTAAAAAAAGTGAGGAAGAAAATGAAGATTGCAGGCGGCTGAGGGCCGACGATAGTGGGAAGGCATAGGTTGAGGGCTGAGCACTCGCTTTCTACCTTCCCTTTTTAAAAAAAATATAAAATAAATTTAAATATTTTAATTTAATTAATATTTACGTAAAATTCAAGAAAAGACAAAACTATATTGTTTTGGTTGTTTGTTGGTGACTCAACTCTCTAACGTGCCACATAGTCGCATTATATTATTAAAAAATCACCATGTAGGATTTCCGATCACCTTCACCAAGCTTAACACTCAAGTGTCCCATTTTTCAAAAAATATGGCACTTAAGGTTGCGTTTGGCAACTTGACAAATAATAGAAATTTCTATTATTTTGTTACCGAAGTAGATTTGGAGTATAAATCCATTTGATAAAAATTTTGTTCCCAAGAACAAATTTATTCTTGGGAATAAATTTGAAACAGAATCAATGAGTTAAAAAAGAGTTGATTCTTTGTTCTTAGAAACAATTATAAAATTAAGCCAACCAATTTTTTCTCTTTTCTCTTCTTTTCTTCTTCCTTATCTTTTCTTTTTCAACTGCCATCATCATTAGTTGCCACTGCTGCCATTGATCACTAACAACCAATTGGGTGACGTCCAACGAGCTCGCCAGTGGCCAGGCAAGCCTCGCCTAGGCCTCCCCTAGCCATCGGTGAGCCATGGTTGGGTGAGGCTCGACCTCGGCTAGATTTGGCGAGGTCAAGCTCACCTAGCCGCCGATAAAGCTCAACCTCGCCGGTTCATTTGCGAGATTGGTGTCACTTGACCAAGGTGAGGCCGACCTTGCGATGGCCTAGTGAGGTTGAGCCTAGCCAATGGCCGGGCGAGCTTAGCCCCGCTAGATCTGGGCGAGACCACTCGCCCAGCCAAGGCTCAATTGACGAGGTGTGGCCTTGCCAAGGGTCGGTGAGGTTGCCGACCCTCATCTAGCCGATCGCTTATCATCCCAAGGCCGGTGATTGGCAAAGCTTGAAGATCAAGAAGAGAAAGAAAAGAAAAAAAGAAAAGAAGAGAAAGGAAATAAAATTATTAAAACAAATGAAAAGAAAATGATTTGGATTAGAAATTTTTATAACAAAGTACTAAACGCAATTCTATTCTGAGATTAAAAATTTTGGACAATTACCAAAAACCTTAAAATGCTAAGAAGTTATTCTCGAGAATAAAAAAAATCATTTATGATAAGAAATTATTTCCGGGGATAGAATAGTTATTAAACACATTCTAAGTATCACTTTCGTAACTTTTGATACTTAAGTATTTTTTTGTGTTAAGTTTTGACACTTCAAATATTTGTTTTCCCCCTGTGATTAGTCTTATTAATATCAATTTTCAATGCACAAAAGTGTTCTATTCCTCTCTTCAGTTGTAAGGTGGTGAAACACCCAATGAGCAATGATTATATCATCTTGCATCCACTTCTTAGAAATTAAAGTGATTTAATTTGAGAAAATAAGAGTTTCCAAGAAAAGCTACAGAATTTGAGAAAATAAGAGTTTCCAAGAAAAGCTACGGTCTATTTACAAGCGTTTTGGGTTCACTTTACACAAGAATTTACACAAACTTATAGGATGGAAGTAAGAAACTTCCTTAGGTCAGTCTATTTTGGCTATAAGAACAACCTAAGTATGGGATAAGGAACAAGGAATTTGAGTTATAGAGAAGTAATATGCCAAAACTTTCTATAAAGGACCCAAGAAAAGCCATCCGGTTTTGGTGCTTTCGAGGTTTCCAACTGCAACATAGCCATCCTTACTTCCTCATCCTTATCTTCCTTAATCAACTCAGCATTCATATTATCAGTAACTACCATAGGTATGGTCTCCATAGCCTCTCTCCAGTCCCTTACTCCTGAAGTGGTAAGGCTTCATAACATCCCTGGAACATCAAAGAAATCTCCCTTTCATCATCTACCCAATTTCCTTCAATATCCTTTACCTCATAATTTTATTTCTCCTTCTTTGCAAAGTTGTCTGGTGGAAAAAAGTTGCATTTCTATGTTATAATTAATCCAACTAATTTTAACCCTTTGATGCCATAACATCTCCCTCATCCTTGTATCATTATTCATTTTTCAGTTCCCTCTCTAGTTCATCATTCCCCCTTTCATCTTTCTAAGGCTTCATTCGTTTCGCAGAAAATAATTTCCAAGGAAACGTTTTCCGGATTTTCTGACATTCGTTTCACGGAAAATGAATTCTTTGGGGAAAATGTTTTCCATAAAAAGAAAATAGTCTTCTAAATTAAGGGAAAATGTTTTCCACTTTTAAAAAGTAGAAAACATTTTCCTCACTTGATCTCTTTTATCTTACACATCTACAAATCCTCACTTCCTCCTCCTCTTTCTTTTTCTTCTTTTCTTTTTTTGTTTGAATTATTTTTTAATTTTCTTTTCTTTTTAATTCGAAATATTTTTAATTCCTTTTTCTTTTCTATTTCTTTTTTTTTCTTTTTTTTTCTTTTCTTTGTTTCCCATCTTATTTTTTCTCAATTAGTCGTTGGCCGTTGCTAGTCGAACCTCGAGCTTGTCAATCTCAAGCTTGCGCTCTACACTCTTGCTTATCCTTTTCTTTATTTATTCTACCCAGCAATTGTACATTGCTCAAACAAAGCATGTAGAGCCATTTGCTTATTTTTTTCTTTTGTTTATTAGAACACAAAAGATGCAGGAGGAGAACATGCCACTCAACTGGAAGATTCTCATAATAGCTGTACACGCTTTGCTTCCTTTCTCTTTTGCTTCTTTTTAAAATCTATACGAACATTCTTTTAGAGTAGATAAGTGTTTAGTGACAATGAATTTAAATGCAAGTTCATATTTGATGGATTTATAGGTCGGTAAGTGATGCATGCTTAAGTGGTGAAATCTTAGAAAATATTTTATTTATTGAACATTGGAAAATATTTTCTGAAACATTTTCAAGTTTTAGTCAAATATCAGAAAATATTATCATTTTCCTGAAAATGACTTTTGGGAAAATATTTTCCGGAAATGACCCATTTTCCGCGAAACGAATGGACCCTAAATATGTTTCTATTTCGATGTGACTTGATTGATTCTTCCTCTATTATTTGGAAAAAAATTCATTACTCTCCCTCAAAGCATCCCATAAAAGTTCAACTTTCTCATGATATTTCTCAAATCATCGTAGCCAACTGAATCACACCATGCCTTCTCTATAACCTCTTTAAATCCCCCTACTATAGTCCACCTTTAATCAAATCAAAGCATCCTTCTTCTTCCCTTTCAAGTCTTGATGCTAATCACTAGGATTGTCCTAGTGGCCACCCTTCTTGCATGGGAAGGGAGAGGTGGGGAGTTTGATTCCTCATATTTTTAGGGCGATTGGAGTGAGAGTGATTATTTTCATATGTGGAGTTTGACTCTCATGCTTTGTAAAAACGTTGAGCAAACATCTAAGAGTAAATTGAAAGCTAGAATAAGATAAACCCCAATATAAATATAAAAAAAGTCTCGATGCTCAATTTGAACTAACACTAGACTATTATCTGATCTATTGCAGGTTCTGGAAAAGTAGTGTGCAAAGCCATTGACTCACCCAATCCGAAGAACCTAAGCTCCCATCCGATCTTTCCTTTTCTCTTATGCTCCCATCTTTATTATTACGCCAGTGAATTCCTACCCTGGAATTGAAGATCTTGAAAATTTATTACATTCCTCACTGCCTTCCTCCTTTCCCCCCGTTTTTCATCATGGCTGTCAATCTCGTTAAAATCTCTCACTCACATCCATGGCCCCATTACATTCTTTGCAATTCTTTTTGTGGCCTGTCAGTTCTCCATTCTTCTTTGAAATCTAAGTTCATAAATCCAGTCGATTTTTCCTCCCTGCCTCTTGTCTACAGAAGTCATCCCTCCAACATTAGGCCAACCCTCCAGAAAGCATTTGAGGATCTACATAACATGCATATCTCATAATAGAAATGTTTGCAGTGCTACTGAAGTTATTGTTTCTATTGCAGCGTGTCCCTAGTACTAGAAGGCTTGACTGTTATTTTGCAATCGTTTTTATGCACTTATGGTTTTGGCTTGATTGGTTATTTTTGTCAATCCCAGGGAGCCACTACTTGTTTAATGGTAACTCTTTCGGAGATTTACAACCACTAAAATCTCCTTGGCTGGGGAAAAAATGGAATAGTGAAGTTTCTTTTCTGATATTTTCTGCTACAAATGTTGAGTAAACTAATCAGTAATTAGCGGAAACACCTATTTGTTAGGTGGATTCGCGTGCAAGCCTAGTTTGATTTCCCTGTTATCACTTGCACTAGTTTTCGCCAGCCATTGGTTCCTAGCCTCCAATTGTGAAGGGCATTTTACTTCTCGATCTAGAATTCAATGACATATTCTATGATACTGTGCGACTATCACTGCTTTAGAAAAATATTTGGTGGTTGGACTGCAGCACTTTCCTGTCCGGGAAAGGTAGTCATAACGATGCAAAAGTCAGCACTAACTGGCTTTTTCAAAAAAGCACATTAACCAAATGCTGATGGCATATCTTTACCAAAAAAAAAAAAAAAAAAAAAAATGCTGATGGCATATTGTTGGGTGGCATGAAAAATATTATGATAAATTGGCTGCTTTGACTAAAAACTAGGATAAATCATCTCTCAAATTCCAGATTCTTATACAAAAATGTTATAGGTATGTTATAGGTTGCTCTACATAATTCCGTCTCGTCATGCACGGAAGCAAACTGAAGGTTTAACGGATGTAGTTATGCCTTTTCTCCGCACTCAGTTTTCCCATTTAAAGATCAGACGTGACGATGTTTCCACTTTGTAGGCACATGTGGTATCAGCCTTGTTACCACCTGGAGTACTTTATTTATCAAACCGTCCTTCAATGACAAACGATCGTAAACTGATGCAAGCCTGACACTAGACTTGCGATGTATCGTGATTCTTGTGGGTGATATCACTAGTTTGAGCCTTCCTAGGTCTCTTGTTTCGATCAACTGACATGTGCAAAAGAACCAATACACGCACCTAGCCTTGCAAAACTAGGGCATTTTCCTTGTAATATAGGCTTTAGCTTGTAATATTAGTGTAGCAAATCTGATGCCTCTCTCATTTGTAGCATCTGTGCCTTACGACATAACTCACATTCACCACATTCACATAAACGTGACCAATTCCAAAGTGTTCTCCCCTACGTCAAGGTACCATCTTGATTAGGCCGTCTGCTTAGGGGAGGAAGTTGGAAGCGCCACGCTTCTACAGATCGCCATAAGGTTGATAGGAAAGGCCCTGAACAATCTTAGAAGTCTCGGCTTAGAAGCAACTTGCCGTAGTTGCGCGCTCACCATAGCAACTTAGGTTGAGCCGATTCAAAACCTTCTTCCTTGTTTTCAGTGGGTAGAGGCCTTCACAAAACACTCTTAATCTTCACGTGACTAACGTGGAAACTGGAGAGTAGTTGTTGAAGCAAGAATTGTACAAAAAGTTCTAAATTCATTGTACGGTTGTCAATTCAATCATAAATTTTTTCAATTTTTTCAATTTAATCTTAAATATTTGGACAAGTTACCGGAAATTGTTGATGTAACAGTTTAGCCATTGCCTAACGTCCTATGTGGGCATAGCTGGTAGTTATATCTTCTTTTTTTTCTTTAATTATGAATTTATTTAATTTTTTCATTTTCTTTTTCTCATGGCTTATGGCCATTGAGGGTTGCCTCGCTAGATTGGGTGAGGGTTGCAACACCCTTGCCAAATCTGGGTGAGGATGTCGTGGCCTCACCGGCCACCCCTCACCCATAGGCAAGGCCCGTGACCCTTGCCCTCGCCAGATTTAGGGAGTGATGCCGCCCTCGCCCTCCTCATAGCCCATCATTAAGATTGGCCACAAGCTAAGAGAAAAAAAGGGAAAAAAAGAAAAAGAAGAAGAGAAAGGAGAAAAAAAAAAAGAATAAAAGGAAAAAAATAGAACAAATTCAAAAAATTATAAATTATAAAAAAATTTTATATTGAAGCCAATCATACTAAATAGGATAATGATATTGATTAGACCGTCACTTCAACAATTTCTGACTAAATTAACTAGAATAGCTAAATTGATAATTTTGAAAATGATTAGAATTAAATCAAAATAATTAAAAAATTTATGATTAAATTAGCCATCATAAATTAACTTTAGAACGTTGTGAACGACTTTTCCGGCTGATAAATGAAGGGAGCTTGGGTTGAGCACGTGGGCTATAGCAAAGGCAGCTACTTCTGAACAACAATTCACCCGATCTTTGATTTCGGCCTGCGACTATGGTTGGCGGAAAGCGTGCGTACACAATGTCACTTTGACTGTATTGCAATCGGTCTCTGTCAGCGTTACGAGTGAAGAAAGAACGGAAAGTATTGCCAACCATGTCGCAAGACCGCGTCCAACATTTCTGCAGCCTTCCCACGTGTACTGATCACAACCATCGAAAGCAAAATGCACATCACGTCCAAATGATGCCCTTCGATGATGGACGAGGACATCGGCCGAAAGCACAAATTGCGTAAGGCATTTCTCATCCCGCGTGAGAAGCAAAGATGAGCTTTGGCTGGAAAGAAATTTGAGTCTCTCTTGCATTTCCACCGCTGCATGAGAATCTCCTGATGTCATGCTGGTAATAGATTGACGGATCAATGCTCCCTTGCTGTAGGTTGGGCCACCACATGGACAATCATCGACCCACCCCGCCCATTCCATATTGGTCAATGTAGATGGCCTCAGACCTGACATGCAACGCAATTAAATTCCATGAGGTCCCAGTCTCGGAGCAACGGTCGACAGTAGGAAAGTTTAGAACACGAAATTACTATGGCCATACGTGGTACGTCGAACACATCAAACATTGGCCAACTGAAAAGAGCACTGAACTTGTCAAACTGTTCCCCATAGACCCTTACATGC
The DNA here is from genome assembly GCA_014182545.1 of Eucalyptus globulus. NCBI lineage: Eukaryota > Viridiplantae > Streptophyta > Magnoliopsida > Myrtales > Myrtaceae > Eucalyptus > Eucalyptus globulus. The sequence continues at coordinate 20,787,560 of CM024724.1, forward strand.
ATACCCTTCAATTTTATCTCCAAAATTGAGAGCATGCTTGATTTGAATGCAATGATTTACTCACTATTTGTCATGATCTTCATCAATAACGTGATAATGCCATCATCTTGAAGTGGCCACGGGTCTCCACAGCAGCAACCCACCCCGTTCAGCACCGCGCTCAATTACCTGGCCCCCCCTAAGTTTGTCGCCGAGTGCCCTTGATTGAAAACCCCACTCGGACAAAAAAGCAACGCCCGAGTGGTCCACCGGTACCACCACTTCACCACCACCATCGTCGCCTGAACATGGGGACGCCCACATCATGTGCTGCTTCCCTCTTTCATTGCCATGTCCTACACCCCACACTGTCAAATCCCCCTCCAATTTCTCTCCCTTTTCCTTCCAAAAACCAAAACTTTTTTGACCTCTCGCTTTTGACAAAGCAGTCTCGTTCCCCAAATTTCTCCCTCCCATTTTGCTTAACTCTTTTCACACTTTCATGCCCTATGCATCAGCATCTCCTATCATTAACCCAGTCTTGTCCGGTTTAGCTTTGTCCTTGCATGGTTGCTATCGCTCTTTACCTTTCCTAATCCCCGAGAAAGATAAAGAGACGAAGGCAGCGAATGGGGAGGGAGTTTCAGGACTCTTTTGTTTTGTGAAAGTTGATGAGAAACATCGGGACACGGCTCTGTTTTTATTAAAGCAGAGCGAAAACTTCGATGCCTTTCATTCAAAGAGACAAACGAGGAAAGACGAGAACAGTTTTTGAAGTTCCACAAATCCAAGACCCCAACAAAGGGTTTTTAATTTTTTCCAAGTGGTGAGCACATGTATTTATGTGCTGGCACGAACTTCGCCCGACGCAGTATAGTCATCGACTAGGTCTGACAGTGAGGCCCGCGCACTGCTGGGCCCACCCCCAGCTGAACCGGTAAAGGGCCGAGAGGTAAAGTACTCTCTACATGTCAAAACTCACACCTTCTAGCTCGGTAAACTCCTGAGTATAGACTTTGCAGGAAGAACCCATCGAGGAGAATATGCACATTAACAGGTTCATGTCAAAGCACGACCCTTCAAATCAGGGAGAATGTTGTCTACGATATAGATCTAAACAAAATTGGCTCAGAACAAATGAAACTTTACTTATCTACCATCACATGGGTACAGCAGAAATCTCTGCAAGTCAAAACATACCCCTTAATTCACCGGCCAACGATATCCAATATCCTTTGTAAAATTTACCTCGTTCAGGCTTAATTTTTCTAACAAGCTGCTAATGCACGCTCAATCCCTACATCCCGTGTTTTCTCTCATCTTGAGAAATCTCGTGAGCAGACAAAAATCTACGCATATCCAACAGAAGCATTCTCCTCCATCATCACATCCTCCTTTATCTCTTGTATCATCTTCAAAACTTGCCGCATCACCGGCCTCTGTTCGGGCGATGTTACCCTACAGACAGTAGCTACTTCAACAAGCATCCCGAGTCTTTTATCCTCACTGTCTTCTTCCCTCATTGCCCTGACCCAATCCAGCATTTCACTAGGTGCAAGGAAGGGATGTTGCAACGGGTGTTTACCGGTCAGGAGTTCCAGTAAGAGGACACCAAAGGAATACACATCGGATTTTGGAGTGGCTCGACCGATGGGCTTTCGTGACTCTGGGGCTTTATAAGCAGCAGAATCAGGATCTTCATTTAGAGGGCATTCAGCGAGGGCTGCAAGGCAATTGTCTGTGAGACAGGCCTCAAAGTCTGTGCCGAGAAGAACGTTGGTGGATTTCAGGTTCCCATGTATAAGTCTTGATGCTTGGTGAAGGTACGCAAGGCCTTGGGCTACATCTTCTGCTATTTTTAGGCATGATGTCCAGTGAAGAGGCTTTGCTCTTGCTGATCTTGAACCTGTATTGCAAATAAGATCTCCAAAGCATTAAAGAAATGGACATGTATGTAATCATAAGTTCTTCAGGCTGGTCTGCTTGAGCTGTATTCATATGCCTAGGCCAGAATTGACACAATTGGAGTAGGCAAGCCTACAAAAAGCTATTTTTTTCCAAAGGCTAGGAGTATCAGGGCCTGGAAGTGTGAGTTACTATGCTTTGATAAATGTCGACTTGCTAGATAATAGATAAAGTGTGGTAGATTCAACATTAATTTGAGGAAAAATGCTGGAAAGCACTCCACCGGAGCAGCCAGTTCACGGTCCCAACAGAGTAGAGATTGTCTAAGCCTCTATGTCTCAAGAATTTTTTGAGGAAATTGAAGAGTATTTTATCACCTAACAAGATGTTAGAAGTAATAAATCAAAATAATCTAGAGCAAACGCCTCCAGTAACTTCCTCTTAATCAAAAGTGTCAAAAGAACTCCATAAGATTACAAAAAAAAAAATAATTTGTATAACAAGCTCACAAAGTAGATGGCCACAAGAAATTAAAACACGCTTGTTCTCAATTGAAGTCGGTCTTTGATTGCTCAAGCATCCACATGAGACATAGCTCAAAGTCTCCCTGTTGGCCAACACAGGGATTGCAAAGAACAAGCAGGCAAAACATCAACTGAACCACGTAACAAATTGACTTTTGCTCTATCTTGCATAATTTAAGAGTATTCCCATTTCAGTTTCACAGTTGAATAGGAAATAGCAAATGGATGTCTGAGCTTCCATTAAAGAATTACAGCAAATTTAACAAATAATGGACCATGACGCATTGATTACAAGTTGATTTCAATCTGTACTGGCTGTTCACATCCCCTCACATTATTAGATACTATCAGTAGATTTTTTACTTGATACAACCACAATACAAAAGACCACTCTTTATCAATTTAATCAACGAGCTATCAGTTTCAGCTGTTGCTGATCTTACCAAATTAAAGCTTGAGCTCGAGTTGTTAAAGGCGACAACACTAGTGAGTGCACCTCATTACTTAACTGAATTTGATAATCTACTCCGTACTTCCAGCATTTCTCAAGAAGTCAACAAGAAATGCCCCTACTTTACAACTGAGAAGGAAAATGCATAAATGAGAGTTCGAAAAAGCTGCAACCTTTTGCAGCATTTATTCCAAAACATGGCCAATAATGCAAAGATAGCACCCGGGAATCACCCACTGTACCAACAAACAAACGACTGGCTCTAACCGCATGCAGACACCAACCCATCTTCCCAAGTAGGCCCTTCGATGTTACTGAATACCCATGAAGTCTCCCCAGTACAACACATCCGAGAAACCCATCAAAGAGATACCTCAAAAGAAACAAAGCCAAACTCATTGATGCTCAATGAACAAAGCAAAGCGTCCGATACATGCTAAAAGAATCGAATCAATGATCAAAATGTTATTCGCAAAATAAGTAAAATGTACATACCATGAATGAGATTATAGAGGCTGCCGTTGGGTTGATAATCGAAGACCACAAGCCTCTCCCCTCTGGCCTGAAAGAAAGCCCTCATCGGCACCAAATTCGGGTGCCTCAACCAGCCCACGGAGTCCATGTGCCCCTCGAACACCTCCTCGCTCGTGCCCGCCGTCTTGCCGGCATCGAGCCGCTTCACCGTCACGATCAGCTGGTTGTCGAGCACGGCCTTGTACGTCGTCCCGATGGTGCCTCTGCCGAGCAACTCGGCGGACGCTCTCATGAGCTGCTCCAGCGTGTACAGCTGCGACTCTCCTGCGCAGAACACCAAGCACCCGCTCCTCTGAACTCTCTGCTGAGCCTCTTGAATCTTGCTGTTGTACTTCTCTCGCAGCTCCGTCATCAAGTTCGGAGCCGCAGAATTCACGGCTCTCGCTTGAACAACAGGCTCGTCGGGCTCCGCGGGCCCTTTCGGGCCTGCGCGGGTCTGGCGTTTCCGGGTCTTGCACAGGATGAAGACGATCAACAATGCCGAAACCAGCAGTATGAGAGCGAGCGCGAAGCCCAGGATCGCGCCGGTTCTCTTGGGCTTCCTCCGCGACGAAGACGCCGGCGACACGACGACGCCGTTCTGCGACTGCGCGCTCTGCGCCAGCGGAGCCGGCACGGAGCTGCTCCCATTGCCGCCGGAGGAGGTGGGCCCGAAGAAAGGGGCGCCCGAGGCGCACGCCTTATTGATCACCTCGCCGCAGAGCCCCGGGTTCCCGGCGAACGCCGACGGGTCGAACCGGGACAGGGTCGGTGTGGCGGGGATCGGGCCGGTGAGGTTGTTGCCGGAGACGTTGAAGGCTTTGAGCAGGGTCTGGTTGAGGGGCGGCAGCGCGCCGCCGAACCGGTTCCCGTCGAGGAGGAGGGTGTCGAGCCGGTCGAGGGCGGTGATCTGGGCCGGGATCGGGCCGGCGAAGGCGTTGCGGCCGAGGTCGAGGACGCGGAGGCGGCGGAGGGAGAGGAGGGAGGAGGGGAAGGGGCCGGAGAAGGAGTTGAGGCCGAGGGAGAGGGAGCGGAGGTTGGCGAGGGGGGAGAGCTTGGGGAGGGGGCCGGAGAGGGAGTTGTTGCGGAGGGAGAGGACGCGGAGCTGGTCGAGGCGGGAGAGGGTGGCGGCGGCGAGGGAGCCGCGGAGGCCGGAGGAGGGGAGGGCGAGGCGGACGACGCGGCCCTGGGCGCACTTCACGCCCCGCCACTGGCAGAAGTCGAAGCGCTCGTTGAGGGTGAAGAGGAGGCGGTTGTCGAGGTCGGCGCTGGACTTGAAGGAGAGGAGGGCGACGGCGTCGGAGGGGAGGAGGGAGTCGAGGGGCGGGTCGGCGGCGGCGGCGGCGGGGGCGGCGGGAGGAGGAGGAGGGGGAGGAGGAGGAGGGAGAGGGCGGCGGCGGTGAGCGTCATTGCTTGGTTGGAGTGGAGTGGGAGTTTGGGGTCATGGGGGACTGAGAAAAAGGTCACGTGAAAAAGTGGGGAATATGGTGAAAATGTGAGTGACTTTTTTTGAATTCGAACGTCGCTGCTGGGAAGACAGTTTTATGGATTATTTTTTGCTAGTGTTTGAGTGCGAATGGTAACGTTTCGTTTCGTTTTTTTTGTTTTAGGCGAACAGAAAAAAAAAGATTGCTCCAGGGAATAATTTTTCAACAAAAGAACGCGTTTGGTAATGTTTGGTCCGAAATAAAAAATAAACAAACACGTTTGGTAAATTTTATTCTTTTTTTGTTTCTTTTAATTTTTTAAACATTTTTATTTTATTTTTCATTTTTTCCTTTCTTTTTTATTTTTTATTTTTTCGGGGCGGCGCCCGCCCGATTCGGCGAGGCCGAGCCTCGCGCCGCAACGCTCGGCCTCGCCTGGTTGGGCGAGCTCGCCCGCCGAATCCGGGCGAGGCGAGCCTCGACGGCCATGGCCGAGCCTAAGAACCTGAAAAGAAAAAAAAGAAAAAAAAAAAGAAGAAGAAAAGAAGAAAAGAAGAAGAAGAGAGAGAAGAAACGTTTCCTTCGTTTTTGTTTTGGAGCAAGAAACAAAGAAATTGTTGTTTCTTTTTTTTGTTCTTATTTCGTCCAGAACAAAAAAAAAAAGAACAAAAACGCAACCAAACGCGTTTCTGTTCTTTTTTTCCCTAACACTTTCCGTACGAAGTGTTCCGAAAACGTTTCTAAGAAACGTTCCATGCACGCCCTTTGAGACTATTTCTTACTTTTTCCACCAGAAAAAAAAATCTCAAACTATTAAACTTATGACAAATTTGATCTCGTTAATTTTTATTAGATATTACTATCAATTTGCTAACTTGAGACAATTGATGGATGTACAAATTGAAGGTTTTACTCACTATTTGTCACATATTCACTAGTTTGTGATTTTTCATAATATTCATCTGATTTAATAAAAACTAATAAAAGATAAATTTGTCACAAATATTTTTTAAAAAAATTGTATCCAGTACACATTAAAAAATCTATTTCATGACTCATTTTCTGGGACAAGATGAATTCAACAAGCACAAAATTTAAACAATTTCCTACCTAATAATGTGAAAGATATGTTGCCATTCATAGAAGATAAAATATTGGAATGGAATATATCGGATTTGGGTTGAGAATGATATTTTTATTTTTGCAATACATAAATTCATAGCCAATTTTTTTTATATGCTTTGAATAATATTAAAATTTGGCAAAAAAATAAAATATGAGTGATCAATTTCTGGTCCAGTCTAATGAAACCAATTATTTTTTCCTTTTTTTTTATCATTAACAATGAGAGGAAATAACAAATCTTAAGATATTGACGGAAACGACAATGAGTGAAAAGTCATTGTACGGTAGCTTGTGATACTATTAAACGGGATATTGTTCAGTTTATATTTGATAATTTTTTTTAAGAAATAAAAAAGGTATATATAATCAATCTAGTCTAATCTGATTTTCATTTTCAAAAATTAGGAACTGGGTGGACACTCTAAAGAACTGGATCCAACCAGCTTATTCAGTCCGGTCCGGATGATTCGGTTAGGACCAGTTGTTTTGAACATCCTAAAATAAGGTCACTTTCCGATGTTTTGTAAGCCACATTACAGACAATTTTAAAATAAAAATAAATGAAAGAAAACTTCCCGTCCATTTGTAAAAAATGAAAAGAAAAAGCAAATATGAAAAGGCACTTTTCCTGACACGGTGCAACGTTCGATGTTTCTCAGTCCGCATCGATTTCTTGACCAACTCCACCATAAAAAGCATCACTCATTGCTCGACACGAATCCAACCTAAGCTCAGATTCCATCTTCCAATGTCGTCGTCGTCCTCGTTTTCTTCTTCTTCTTCCCCCTCTTCCGAAGAAAAATGGCCGTTCGACGTTTTCATTAACTTCAGAGGCAAGGACGTCCGCTACGGCTTCGTCGCTGACCTCCACAAGTGTCTGCTTCATGGCGGCATCAACGCCTACATCGACAGCGTGGACCTGAGGCGCGGGGACGAGATCGAGTCCGCGCTCACGAAGGCCATCAAGGAGTCGCGGATCGCCGTGCTCGTCTAGGTGGTGCTTGGACGAGCTGGTGAAGGTAATGGAGTGTAGGAGGCACGAGAAACTGCAAGTGCTGCCCGTGTTCTACAAAGTGGAGCCCGGGGTGATTCGATGGCAGCAAGAGAGTTATGGCGACGCATTGGCCAGCCACGAGAAGAATTTGGGAAAGGATTCTGAGAGGGTGAAGAAATGGAGGCAAGCCCTAACTGAAGCCGGCAATTTGTCCGGTTGGCATTATGACCATGGGTAATCATAGTATTCCTGTTCGACCCTGGAAAAGAATTTGGAATTTTCTAGTTTTATTGATACATGATGGCATCTATTAGTGCGTTAAGAGTCCTTTTTGGGAATGTCACAGAGTAATTGTTTACTTCGTAATAGTTTTAGTTAGTTTAATGGATTGTATATTTCCATTTATTCGCGTTCTTTTTGCTGCTTTGTTTTGGCAGAGATGGTACCAAGTTCATTGAGAGCATCGTCAAAGAGATTTCGGCTATAGTAGGGCGTGTACCCTTGAGTGTTGCCAAGTATCCCGTCGGTGTAGGTTGCCGGGTAGAAAAAGTAATGTCATTGTTGAGTATGGGTTTGGATGATGCTCGGATGATAGGAATATGGGGAACTGGAGGTGTAGGGAAGACCACTATCGCTAAAGATGTCTATAACAGTATTGCCAGTTAGTTTGATGGGTGCAGCTTTCTTGCAAATGTTAGAGAAACTTCCAATCGACCTGGTGGCCTTGTTGATTTGCAGAAAACGCTGCTATCCCAGATATTATGGAAAGAAAATTTAGTGGTCCTAAGTGTGGATGGAGGAGCTAATTTGATACGAGATATACTTGGCTGCAGGAAGATTCTGCTTGTGCTTGATGATGTAGATGATGTGGAACAGTTAAATGCATTAGCTAGAGAATGTGAATGGTTTGGAAAAGGGAGCAGGATCATTGTTACGACAAGAGATAAACATGTACTAACTTCTCATGGGATAAATCTAGTATATGAAGTTGAACCATTAGATCAAGTTGAAGCTTTTGAACTTATGAGTTCACATGCTTTTCCAAGAAACCAGACCAAAGACATACACAGGGATCTCATATTTAATATTCTGCGCTATGCTAATGGCCTTCTCTTAGCGATTGTGGTCTTGGGTCCCCTTTTATGTGGTAGAAGTAGAGAAGAATGTGAGAGTACATTGAAAAAACTTGCTGAAAGTCCTAATAAAAAATAAACAGTATTCTTAAGATAAGTTTTGATGCGCTGGAGGACAATGAGAGGGACATCTTTCTTGACATTGCTTGCTTCTTTAAGGGGATGAATAGGGATTATATAACTAGAGTTCTTGATGGTTGTGGTTCACACACATCAATTGGGATTCAGACTCTAATAGAGAGATCCTTAGTAACAATTAACGATTGGGGAATAGTGCAAATGCATGACTTGATTCAGCTGATGGGTCAGGATGCCGTTAAACAAGAAAGTCCAAATTATCCTGGGAGACGAAGTAGATTATGGTGCTATGATGATGTTTATGAAGTACTGTCGACGGCTACGGTGAGAGCTTCTCATGAAACCACTGATAATCTTATCTTCTTTAATTTACATGCTATTACCAAATTGCAGTAGGTTATTAATGATTATTTTCTTTTTCTTGACAGGGAACCAATGATGTTAAAGGCATAGTGCTGCAGTTGTGGAGACCAGTAGAGCTACACATTAGTCGCGGTGCTTTCACGCAGATGAGGAGACTGAAATTGCTCATACTTTCGAATGCACGAATCAGCGGAGGTCCTGTATGTCTTCCTGATGATTTAAGGTGGCTTGAATGGCATAGATGTCATTCAGCCACTTTGGAGTTTAGCGCTGGTCGAAAAAAACTTGTTTGCTTTGATGTGAGTGGCAGCCAGATTAAGAAATTTGGAGGATACTTAAAGGTACGTCACAAATACTTTAATTGACGGTTTTCATTTTCGGCGCTTACAAATTGAATTTATCAAAATCTTGTTCAGCTGTTCTTTTTAATTTGCAACGTTTTAGGAATTTGAAGTTTCTGAATTTTTTGCCACTATAAGTTGCTGCTTTGTGTCCCTGACCTTTAAGAGGTGCCAAATTTAGTGGTATTAAACTTAAGTAGGTGGTCGACCCTCAAGGAGCTTGCAATTTCCTATATTAATTTGAGTGATTTACCAACTCCTCGCGGGTTAGGTTACCATCTAGTGTTAGTTTTTCTAACTCTTATTTGATTTGGTTAATGACATTTTCAAAATCACTTTTTGATTTAACAATTTACTAACATTTAATTTGCAGATCAACAAGTTGAAGTTGCCAACTCTTACAAAATTTATCAAATTTTTATTTGAGTCCATTTACCAATGTTTATTTGATTGTAACTTAAACGAGTTGGAACGTTCCTCAAGCAAACGTGGTAAATTATGCAAATATTTGATACTTTTGAAACAACCAAATAAAAGTTAGTAAGTGACTCAAATGGGAGAGTGTAACTTAATTACCACAAATGATGGCAATTGTAATGATGTTAGTAATATTCAACAGAATTGTTAATTTCGTAGAAGAGTGGTGATGTTAACATGCTAGTAGGCTTTCCAAATTAACCTTGGTATACTATTGAAACAGTGGGTACTTCTTAAACAATGTCAATTAACTCAATGAGAGTTGATAATTTTGGATATAAGTTATCAAACCTTTTCAGTTGGTAAGTTGCCACATATGTTGGTAAATTATCAGAATGGCTAATGCCTTTGTAGCAATCAAGTAAATATTGATAACTAACTCAAATATCTATTGGTATTTTCATGTAAGTGTTCTTAAATTAGCTCTGCATATAATTGTTGGTAAATTGTTGGATTAGTTGGTAATTTAGGAAATAGTAGGTAATTTAGTATAGGAGTTAGTTCAACTGGTTGATAACTTTAACAAATAAATATCGGTAAATTATAGAAACAAATTTATTTTGTGCGAAAAACCTAATAAACGTTGGTAAGGGGACTCAATTAGCAGTTGATAATTTTTTAGAAGAGTAGTAACTTTGACAAGTTGGTAAGCTGGCATATAAAAATTCATGGATTATTAAAACAGTTGATAATTTCGAAACACTATAAAAGACATTAGTGGTGTTTCAAATAAAAATTGGTTATTTTCTAAAATGAATTGTAAATTTAACACATTGGCAACTCAAACAAAAAAATGCAGTACAGAAAAAATGGTTCGTAATATTAAAAATGAAATAAATGTCGGCAAAAGGATTCAAATGAGAGTGGGTAGTTTTATAAAATACAGTGAAAATAACATTTTAGTAAGCTCCACAGATAACTGTTGCTGAATCATTATAACCTTTAATAATTTGGGAGAATTTTTGATCTAATGTTCCAGAAAACTGTTCTTTTTATAAATGTAAGTAGAAGGATTTTTTTTTATTGAAAAATAAAATTAATAAGTCAATATTTCTTTCCTTTTGATTAAAAACAAATGAAAAAAAGGCAATAATAAACAAAGGTGAAATTTTGAGTGCAGGAATGAAAAGCCCATCAAAGATTTTTCCCTTCGGGACATATAGAAAAAAAGTAGAAGGAGTTTATTAGAAAAATTATGAGTACTTGATTAAAAAGGTAGAGAATCAGTGACTAGGAATGAAAATGTGAGCTGAAAATTGAAACCTATACTTCGTATGCAATTTAACGTCTGAACGTGCAATGTACTTAAGCTATACAAGGAAACTTTTTATTTGATTTATAGGCTTTTGATAGATGTAATAGTCCCAATATCTTTAAAGACCCCTCCTATGAGAGAATTGAGAAGCCACGTACTCATTACTGTATGGATGGTAATAGATAAATCTACTTTACTTGTTAAGTTTCAAATAGTGTACACGATAAAATATTAGAATGTCAAAATGAAATTTAACTAATTTTTAGAGAATTAACAATTTTATCAATGTGACTGAGCTTGACTAAGGCTTTGATTTTTCATGCTAAACCCAAGAAGCTGTTATCCATCTCATGTTAGAAAATTACAAAAAAAAAAAAAAAAAAATGCTTTATTCATAATTAAGTACAAAAAAGAAACTTCAGAGAAAAGTCATTGTTCAGTTTTGATTACTTACTCCCAATTCTTGAGAAGTAGCAGCATCGCTATATACTGTAGATTTCTAGCGTTTCGTGCGTAAAAAACTCAATACTGTTTCATGCTAGTAATTTCTTAAGAGCATAAGTAAATTTCAAAATCAATGGTAACTAAATTTTGATCAGCAACTTATTTGACGGGTAATTAGTAAATTGCCAATAGTTTTATGGCAGAACCAATAAATACTTAGCCTATAAATGTGCTAGAGGTTACCAAAAGCTTTGTGGAAGTATCGACAGTTATTTGATTATTTTAAATTACCAACTATTTTTTTTAAATAACCAATATTACTTGCAAAGCTTCCAACGTATTAAAGTTACTAATTTTATAGGAAATTGCCAACTTGTATTTGATTCTATATATAAACTTTTATTTGATTTTATAAATATTACTAATTGGTTCAAGAACTTACCAAATTGCTAAAATTAGCATCATATTAAAGTTACTAACTCTTGTAGCAAATTACCAATATTAGTTTGAGTGATATACCAGCTCTTCACAAGTTAAGTTACTGTTTTATTTTAGTTATTAACTCTTATTTGATTAAGTTACCCACGCTTATCTAATTGTTGCGAATTCACTTATTGTTTTAATAATTTACCAATGTTTATTTGTTCATGTTTTCAGCATGTTCAAACTAGGACCTCTTACGAAACTTGTATTTGAGTCTATATATCAACTTTTATTTGATTTTATAAATATTACTAATTGGTTCAAGAACTTACCAAATTGCTAAAATTAGCATCATATTAAAGTTACTAACTCTTATAGCAAATTACCAATATTAGTTTGAGTGATATACCAGCTCTTCACAGGTTAAGTTACCGTTTTATTTTAGTTATTAACTCTTATTTGATTAAGTTACCCACGCTTATCTAATTGTTGTGAATTCACTTATTGTTTTAATAATTTACCAATGTTTATTTGTTCATGTTTTCAGCATGTTCAAACTAGGACCTCTTACGAAACAATTGCCAATGTTTATTTGAGTACATTTACTAATTTTTAATTGATTGTAACTTAAATGTGCTAGAAAGCTCCCCAAACAAATGTGGGTATATTAACAAAATAATAGATACTTTGAAACTATCAAATAGAAGTTGATAAGTTGGCAACTAAACATTGATAGATTATTAAAATATTTGATAATTTCAAAACAATAAAGAGAGTTAATAAAAAAATTTAACCAATAAATGATGGTAGAGTATTTGAATGATCAAGTAAACACCAGGAAAATGACTCAAACAAGAGTTCGTAATTTCATATAAGAAAAAGTAAATTTAGTGTGTTGGTAAGCTCCGCAAATGAAAACAAGTAAATAATTATGACCGTTGGTAATTTCAAAACAATCAAATAAATGTTGGTAACTTTACCCACATAAGAGTTAGGGCTCTTTTGGTAAAACTAAAAAAGCTAAAAACTTAAGTACTGAATAAATACAGGAATTGAAAAATACAATGTTGTTTGATAATAGATTAACTTCTTGCCAAATATAAAATAGTGATTGAAAATTTCAAGACAATCAGATAAACACTAGTAAATGGACTCAAATAAGAGTTATAAATAAGCAGTTGAGGCTCGTGCAAGGTTGAGCTACGTGGCATGCTCACGCATGAGCTTTGCTAAATAATTCGGTTTTTATTGTCACTTTAGGAATCTTTTTTCTACATGTCTAATTGTTACACATATTTCAATAATAATTGATATAACTTTATATTCTATTGCATAATTATTTTATAGAATAATGCAAATTTCGGTAATAAATGTTGGAAAATAATATTTTTATGTATATATAGATTCTATTTAGAAATACATGTGTATTATATGCTTAAATATGATTATCTATAATGAGGTCCGAAAAGAATCTAACCCATCTCATATTTGACTTACATTTAACAAACAATGATAAATGAAAAGATTAAATTCATATTTGGCTCATATTTTACAAATAAATCATTGAAATCATATTTGAGAAATAATCGTGAGGCCCCCGATGTTTAGTGGATCATCCATCCAAACTCCTTGTGGAGTTCATGTTGGGTAGAAACTGATTGCCCAATTATATTGATCTTGGGGATGAGTCTACCATGACCACTTTCTTGGCCCAATAATGATCCCGAGGCCCACTTTCGGTCCATCTTGGATTTGTTAGTTAATCCTAACTACAGCCCACGCCCTATTGCATGTTGTTGGACCTAACAAAGAAAAGTGCCCTTTAAAAACGAAAATCGATCCGAGAATCTTGGCTTGTCGGATTTATTCATAGGCGGGTCATACTAAACCAAAAGAAATGCGCAACTAGTCCGTCCGATTAGAACGCATGCAGAAGACAATACTTACAGATACATAAGTTACTAATGGTGAAAATTATTCAATGTCATTCCTCGATTAGTGCTTTTCAATTTTGCTGGGGGCTTTTGCACATAAAATCTATTCAAGAAGATACATGTTTTTGGGCTTTGGTCAGATTCCATTAAGGGACACCCAAATCAACGTGTTACTCATTTTTCCAGGCCATGTACGGTGGGTAAAGGTTATTGCCTAAGGGCATCCAAGTGACGGATGAGTCCTTTGGTGCACGAAGTTGTTAGGAGTAGTACTCATTGATATAACGTGTCAAAAACCAAAGCCTTACTCAGTTTTTCCAATAATGTTCACTATTTTCTGTTTGGATTTAATATCATCACATGTAGATTTTTCACGTTGAATCTATGATTCTCTAAATCAAATCCATGTTGCAGTTGTCTGCCACGTGTCTTGATAGATTTGCATTACAAAGGATCAATTTGGGCTAGAGGTATCAACTTGAGATTTTTGTGAGGCAAAAGTTAGTCTAACGTAAATATATCATGGGAGACTAGTTTAGGATCTTTCATGATATTAATCCTCTGTATTAGTTAGAGGATAAACCTGCTAATTCCATATAAGCTCTAGCAAAGAATTTCATGGATGTGTATAGTTATTTTGTTATAATTTTCTGCACATGTTTTATCTCTCTTGCAAAAAAGTCATGTCGATATCTAACATTAAGAATATTAAATATAGTTTTATCCATGCGATGCACAGACATCTTACCGCATCTTACCAGTTTTCTGTAAAAGTCAATATCATTAACTTATTGGTAAGCTACATAATGAAATAGTTTGTAATTTCAAACTATGTAGTAACTTAAAAGTATTGGTCAAAAGTACTGGTTACTTACCAAAGCATTACTGTTAAACAAGTTTCAGTGAAAATTTTGCTGGCAACAGAATTTGAAAATTGACTTGCCCAAAATTCTATTAACAGCCTTAGCTTTTCTATCGGTTTGAGGATGGCTAGCAGAATTGAACTAAGGTGGAGTCCCCTCTTTTCACCATAAGGAATGCCAAAAGTGACACAAACTTGACATCACTATTAGAAGGGGGATGCTTTTGGAATACCATCTAGGCGCACAATTCACTAATATGAAACTCAATAACATGTAAACCATCGAGTCTCCATGACGATAATTTTCAAATTTTTTACCATATAAAAACTGTCCAGTAAGCCCCTTCCTACTAATAGCAACATTTCCATTCACAATGCGCATGCGCGAGGGAAAGTGTTGATTAGGTTTGTCTCAATTTATGAAGTTTAATTGATATTCCTGACTTGCCCTATATAAACACTCACCACCTTTATCTTTCAAGGGATATGCCTTCAAATACAATTTCAGATATGACATGTCAAATCTCATTCCTTAGACTCCCTTTCATTTAATACTCTTTTCTTCCTTCTAGACGATGTGCTATAATTTTAGAAAATTCATTGAAAATTTACCGTATTGAAAATATCCAAATCATCATGGAATGACTACTCATTGATAAAGGCGTCTCAAGAATAAAGTAGTTAAAGCTTAATCAAAAGAAGGTGCAAAAAGACTTACCATGTATTTGGCGGACGTGCACCATAGAGGTTTAATAAATCACACATGAAATCCACTGGATCGAGATGTCAAAGTCTATCGATGCATCTACATTTTTTTTTATTTATGTATACAAATGCAAGGTATATATGTGGTGGTTGTGTTTATTATGATATAGTAAACTTTGAGCTCTTACACTACACCAACGTATATCTAGCTCAAAGCAAAAAACTATGCAAGACGGCTCGGACTCTATTATTTTTCATATTTTTGTTATGTTTATGACCAATTAGGCATACACAATATGTCTTCTTTTTTAAAAACGATCAACCAATCACCACTTCTTAATAAGTGATGAATAGAAGAGATTCCCGACCTTCCACTGCCTTTGCGGGATCTGCAGGCAGGTGGTTGCGAATCTCTACATAAGATTCCAGATGTTAGCTTAAATACATGTGATGAATTATTTGGCAAAGGAATGATCATGTGCTCCCATGAGGTTACACAATCTTTCTCTCTAAATCACAAGTATTGTTTATGCATGTATACGTAGTGGAAGTGGCCACGCCATTCTAGTGCATAGTGAAATTAATTGGTGAATTTACAAGGATTACTTACTAGACTCATATTTATAAAGTGAGATGGTGTGTTCTATATAAACCATATGATCTAGTGAATTCTGATCACATGTGGCTTCACTTATGATCAAGTGATTTTTATTTCAAAATCATAGCCAAATTTTGAAATGAATGTATATCTCACTTTTTTTCTTTGATTGTTTTGGAATGTCTATGCAAGTTGGTTTATTGTTCTTGCAGGACTTTGAAAAATTGAAGTTCATTGACTTTGGTAAATGCCAGTCACTGGTTTGTTCGCCGGACCTCTCTTATATTCCAAATCTCGAGGAATTGAATTTCTATATGTGCAAAAACTTGGAGCGTGTCCATGCTTCAATTGCAAATCACTGTAAGTTACGGGAGTTGAATCTTGAAGGGTGCCATCTATCAAAAGTAGAGTTCCTGGAAAATCTTTCATGTCCTCGCTTATTCATATTAAAATTGTCTGGAAACAATTTTACTACCCTTCCTACATTAGAGAGACTAAATGACTTGGAAGAATTGGAGGTTTCGAATTGCCAACAACTACAAGAGATCCCCAAGATTCCAGGGAAATTGAGAAGACTAGAGGCAAATAATTGCAAATCTCTAACTAGAATTCCCTCCAACATATGTGACGTTGGGGACGTTGAGTTATATTCAAGTCGGGATCGGGAGCTAGTCCGTAATGGGTTCCCCGTGAATGATTTGTTCATGCCTGAGGTTAGACTCTCTCTCTCTCTCTCTCTCTCTCTCTCTCATTAATATGGAGTAGGGTACATTGTGGCTTGCATTGGGTGTTTGTGCATTGCAAAAGGCTAAAAATCCCGGAACAATGGGCTAATTAAAAAGAAAAAAAAGAAAAGAAAAAGCAAACATATAAAAAGTGATTGTGTAGACATATAGTGGAGGTTGCTGTAAGACAATGCAAAGGATATTCTCTTTATTTATAGAACTCTAGTTCGATGTTAAATTACAAGGACCGCCCATTGAAAAACTTCAATAACACATGTTCATCCGGTTATAAAATATTCAACAATACATGTCCTGTTTCCACCAATTAAGTACAAAAAAAATCTTTGTATTGCTATTGCTAACTATATATAAAACTCTAGGATTGCCACTTAACTCATTCATACTCCTCCTTTTAGGTGCCAATTTCAAAAAAACTATCTAACAGTCTACATCTATGACAGAAATTTCATTGCCAACCAAATCATCGAGTTGTTCTACCTGGAGGAGAGATGCCAAAGTGGTTGCTGCCCAATAAAGAGGGTTATATATCTTTCGTGGCTTCAAAGGACTTATATGAAAAGATCCTAGGAGTAGCTTTTTGTGTTGTATTTCAAGTGTTGCATAGGTCACGTGAGAGTACTGCATTCGAGGTTATAGGATCTGTTAATTGCAAAGCCGCAATACACAGCAAGCGTTTCAAGTTCTTTGATTTGGATAATGTGTGGCTGGAGTATATGGAATTAAAGGATTTGTGGACAGTAGACCATTTTGGTCCAAATGACCTGACTCATTTCCGCATTAGCATTAGAGTATGCAATTATCATAAATTACTTGTGAAGAAGTGTGGATTCCGACTAATATGCAAGCCATTAGAGAATGATATAGAGGTTTTGCTTCAAGACGATAAGTTGCTAAATCAAGCTTTACTCTATGAGGTTTTGCATGGAGATAATTCAAGGAGCACAAAGGAAAAAGGATTGTACATGGTTGATTGTCAATCGAGGTATCTCTCTCTCTCTCTCTCTCTCTCTCTCTCTCTCCCCCTCCCCCTTCTCCCAATGTGTGTGTGTGTATATGCGTGTGTATATGCATGTGTTGATATGGTGTACATTGGGTGCATGTAATGCAAAACTGTAAATTCTAGACAAACAAACAAATTTAATATAAAGTGATTCTGCACATGTATAAAGCTTATCAAAATCTCAACTTGATGCAATGACGAAGACCCGATGTTCGTAATTCCTGTATTGAAAAATACAGTTGAAATCTTAGAAAATCTAATGAACAAATGGACACATGGTTCTTGATGTTATGGTTGATCATAACAACTGACACCAATAATAGTACTAGATCAACTCTATGGACTAAGATAAAACTGCACAACTATAATAATTCAATAATTCGACATGAGACCTTTTTCACTCTTAGGTGTTTGTTGCTATTATGATAGGGGACCGTCGTACTACATGCCTGGCTAGCCACATGCGGATTACTTGGACAGTGTGATTTAATTTTATTAATAGAGAGTATTGCATTTGAGATTCTCCTTTTATATAAAGTTAGAGCAGACATAAAAGGGGCAAGTGGTTGGATGAGGCTGGTCTGTGGAGAGGGCATGCATTAGATTTTCCTTTCCAATTTTCTGTTAGTTTGAGTGCAAGTAGAAGTTTTTTTTTTTTTTTTTTAATTTATTTTAATAATGTTAAATTTGTTGCAAGTAAGTTGGAGTTCAATTAGGATAGTTTGTATTGAAGAATTAGTGATCTCCAAAGTGAACTCGTAACAATGAACATTAGACAATGGGGTCGATGAGGACGATTAATTTCTTGGATATGCTGTTCTATTTTCCATCAATTTTTCACTTCCTATATATTACACTTGTATTGTATGAGTTGCATTTAGGGTGATTCAATCTAACATTAGGGGTGGGTAGCACTTGTAGGGGAATGATTTCCAACATAAGCAACGATCAATATGTCTAATTATTACAGAACTCTTGCTTTAGTTGAATTACTAGGAATATGCACAAATCAAACTCTTTTTCTTGAACTAATTACAAACTTGGATACTTCTAATAATTTACACATATAACAGAGGCATCGCTATTCCAGCCTTTGGTCTCGATATGGGAATGTTAGCCCCGGAAGAGAGATGCCAAAGGGGTTCGTCCTTGTTGAAGACGGTAGTATATCTTTCAAGGCTTCACAAGACTTGTACAACAAGTTCGTAGCATTTTTTCTCTGTGTTGTCTTTGATGTAGAAGATGGAGAAAAGGAAGTATCTTTCGACATCGTACCACATGTCAACGGCCAAAGGCGGAATGAGGTATCGGGAACTCTCGGTTCATTTGATACGGATCACGTGTGGTTTCAATTTTTCAGAACAAATGCACTGTGGGGATTATTGGAGGGAGTGGTTGACTTTGGTCAATTTGACGAGAGTTATCCAATATTTAGCCTTAATATTAGAATAGCGGGTGCAACCGTTAAAAAGTTGGGATATGTGTTGCAATCCAATCCTCTAGAGGATGCTTTGAAGGTTGAGATTGAAAAGAATTGCTTCATGGATCCGGCTTCACTCTTTGAGAATAGGGAGGATCCACAATATGTGTGGAGAAGATGGCAGATGGAAGGATTTGTCACGGATTTGTCACTCCTTGAGGTCATGCCTGAGGTTAGACTCTCTCTCTCTCTCTCTCTTGCATTGATATGGAGTAGGGTACATTATGGCTTGCATTGGGTGTTTGTGCATTGCAAAAGGCTAAAAATCCCAGAATGGTGGGCTAATTAAAAAAAAAAAAAGCAAACATATAAAAAGTGAATGTGCAGACATATAGTGGAGGTTGCTGTAAGACAATGCAAAGGATATTCTCTTTATTTATAGAACTCTAGTTCGTTGTTAAATTACAAGGACAACCCAATGAAAAACTTCAATAACACATGTTCATCCGATTACAAAATATTCAACAATACATGTCATGTTTCCACCAATTAAGTACAAAAAAAATCTTTGTATTGCTATTGCTAACTATATATAAAACTCTAGGATTGCCACTTAACTCATTCATACTCCTCCTTCTAGGTGCCAATTTCAAAAAAAAAAAAAAAAAAAAAACTATCTAACAGTCTACATCTATCACAGGAATTTCATTGCCAACCAAATCATCGAGTTTCTCTACCTAGAGGAGAGATGCCAAAGTGGTTGCTGCCCAATAAAGAGGGTTATATATCTTTCGTGGCTTCAAAGGGCTTATATGAAAAGATCTTAGGAGTAGCTTTTTGTGTTGAATTTCAAGTAGAAGCAATGTGGCCACATAATGGTTGTGCATTCGAGGTTATAGGATCTGTTAATTGCAAAGCCGCAATACACAACAGGTGTTTCAAGTTCTTTGATTTGGATAATGTGTGGCTGGAGTATATGGAATTAAAGGATTTGTGGACAGTAGACCATTTTGGTCCAAATGACTGACTCATTTCCGCATTAGCATTAGAGTATGCAATTATCACAAATTACTTGTGAAGAAGTGTGGATTCCGACTAATATGCAAGCCACTAGAGAATGATATAGAGGTTTTGCTTCAAGACGATCAGTTGCTAGATCCAGCTTTATTCTATGAGGTTTCGCATGAAGATAATCCAATGAGCACAAAGGAAAAAGGATTGAACATGGTTGATTCGTCAATCGAGGTATCTCTCTCTCTCTCCCCTCTCCCCTCCCCCTTCTCCCAATGTGTGCGTGTGTATATGCATGTGTTGATATGGTGTACATTGGGTGCATGTAATGCAAAACTGTAAATTCTAGACAAACAAACAAATTTAATATAAAGTGATTCTGCACGTGTATAAAGCTTAACAAAATCTCAACTTGATGCAATGATGAAGACCCGATGTTCGTAATTCCTGTATTGAAAAATACGGTTGAAATCTTAGAAAATCTAACGAACAAATGGACACATGGTTCTTGATGTTACGGTTGATCATAACAACCGACACCAATAATAGTACTAGATCAACTCTATGGACTAAGATAAAATTGCACAACTATAATAATTCAATAATTCGACATGAGACCTTTTTCACTTTTAGGTGTTTGTTGCTATTATGATAGAGGACCATCGTATTACATGCCTAGCTAGCCACATGCGGATTACTTGGACAGTGTGATTTAATTTTATTAATAGAGAGTATTGCATTTGAGATTCTCCTTTTATATAAAGTTAGAGCAGACATAAAAGGGGCAAGTGGTTGGATGAGGCTGGTCTGTGGAGAGGGCATGCATTAGATTTTCCTTTCCAATTTTCCATTAGTTTGAGTGCAAGTAGAAGTTTTTTTTTTTTTAATTTATTTTAATAATGTTAAATTTGTTGCAAGTAAGTTGGAGTTCAATTAGGACAGTTTGTATTGAAGAATCAGTGATCTCCAAAGTGAACTTGTAACAATGAACATTAGACAATGGGGTTGACGAGGACGATTAATTTCTTGGATATGCTGTTCTATTTTCCATCAATTTTTCACTTCCTATATATTACACTTGTATTGTATGAGCTGCGTTTAGGGTGATTCAATCTAACATTAGGGGTGGGTAGCACTTGCAGGGGAATGATTTCCAACATAAGCAATGATCAATATGTCTAATTATTACAGAACTCTTGCTTTAGTTGAATTACTAGGAATATGCACAAATCAAACTCTTTTTCTTGAACTAATTACAAACTTGGATACTTCTAATAATTTACACATATAACAGAGGCATCGCTATTCCAGCCTTTGGCGTTATTATGGGAATGTTAGCCTTGGAAGAGAGATGCCAAAGGGGTTCGTCCTTGTTGAAGACAGTAGTATATCTTTCAAGGCTTCGCAAGACTTGTACAACAAGTTCGTAGGATTTTTTCTCTGTGTTGTCTTTGATGTAGAAGATGGAGAAAAGGAAGTATCTTTCGACATCGTACCACGTGTCAACGGCCAAAGGCGGAATGAGGTATCGGGAACTCTCGGTTCATTTGATACGGATCACGTGTGGTTTCAATTTTTCAGAACAAATGCGCTGTGGGGATTATTGGAGGGAGCAGTCGACTTTGGTCAATTTGATGAGAGTTATTCGATATTTAGCCTTAATATTAGAGTAGCGGGTGCAACTATTAAAAAGTTGGGATATGTGTTGCAATCCAATCCTCTAGAGGATGCTTTGAAGGTTGAGATTGAAAAGAATTGCTTAATGGATCCGGCTTCACTCTTTGAGGATAGGGAGGATCCAATATATGCGTGGAGCGAATGGGAGGATTTGTCACTCCTTGAGGATAGGGAGGATCCACGGATATGATGGGGAGCAAATATTGGCGCAAGAGACTCGAAGATATGCATGGAGGGAGAGACTCAATATATTAGAAGAGGGGCATCATGCCTGGCTCATGTGTCTTCAACATGGGGGTGCTGCGGGAGGTAAAGCAGAGGCTTTGCGAAAAGATTCGGAGTCATTTCCAAGTTATTTGTATTAAGGTTTGTGTGAATGTGTGAGTGATTGATAGTATCCGCGTGTATAAGGGTTGCGAGTGTGTCTTATTTTTTTTTTTTTTTTTTTTTTCAATTTCTATTTTTTCTTCCTTTTGTGGCCCAATGGGGGTGGGGTAAAATCCCTCCCTTTCTATATTTGGGCTAGTTTCTTGCCTTAGTGTTTTTTTTTTTTTTTTTTTGCTTTTGTTAAACAAATCATTTGATTGAAGAACCATTCCAAAAAGAAATTGCTATTTGTATTGTTAGTTGAGCAAACCCAATGAGCTTTTCCATCTCGAGCTTTTGCCAAAAAAAAAAAAATTATATAGATACCCCATGCATATATTAAAATACACTATGCTCGTACATAACTATAGATGGACAAAATCATAACTTGAGATAATGAAGATGATTTGCAGGTTACCGATTAACGTCTTATCTTTTAAATATGAATACAAAAGAATTCTCTACTATTTATTGTCTTACCTTCTAAAAGAGGTTAAAATTTTACATACTAACAAATATCATGATGCTGCATGTACATAAGAAATTGATATTTTGAAAGTTGGACAAAGTAAATATATTATTTGCATGTAATAAACATGACAGTACCATTTTGCTATACTTCTTGTCTTGTTTTATTGTGCTTTAGCTTTAAATCCTAAATTTTTTAGCATTTAATACTAAATGCTACAAATTTTGAGAAATTTATACAATGTTCTAGTAATTAAAAATCATTTGAAATGCTTTTACATGCTTACTTTGTTTGAAATATATGTGATCTTAAACAAACGAAAGAATTATATAATCAAATCTACCGTAAAAGTTATACGTGATGTCATGTGACTGATTTAAATTATATTGTTACATAATGGTCAAAATTATGTTATTTCGTAATATTTAAATCATTAAATCATGGAAATAAATAGTTGGTGAAATACACAACATGAAAGAATGCGATTGAGGATGCCACTTCCTTACGGCTCCATCACCATCAATCGATCGTCTGTACCATCTCCGATCGGTGACAACCGCCGTCAAATCTCCCTCGCCGGTAACCGCAACCTCGGCCGTGACGGAGCAGAGAACGGACGCTCATCACCACCGATCGAAACTTCTCTCGTGCTCTTTCTCCCTCGCTTGGTGCGTGCGGGAGAGCTGAGGAACCGAGCGAAGCAAGAATGCACGCGCACAGACCGAGAAAAATATCTTCCTCTCTCATCTTGAGCGCTCTGGACCGAATCCAGTGTCCACGCCCGCGGTCGAAGCCAGTTGCAGCTGAATATCTTCGTCGAGCAATTTCGTCGCTGAATTGATTCGTCGCCTTAGCTTCGTCTTCGTGAGATTCTCCAAGTCTTTCGGTGTCTTCATTTATTAGCAGGTAACCGTTCGGATCGGATCTCCCCAAGGTAGGATGCGGTCGATTCATTGAGACTCGATCATACGATTGTTCTGTGTTTGCCTTTTGCCGAGAGCTTCAAATTGTTATCTCAAATTGCTCGTGTTATATTGCTCGCCGATTTATAGGAATTCCTATTTGTAGAACACCTCACCATTCATGATCACCACCAGTTCGACGTTTTGCCTAAGAGATGCTAATGACGAATTTGTCTTAATCATTGATCAATCTGAGATTGCATAGAGTGATCTGGATGTTCTTGTTCGACATGCTGATCATATATTGTGAATTTTGATGCTTCATCCTTTGATGGCAGAGAGTTCTCTTTCCCTTGGTGCTTCGGTTTACTTTGTCTCCTTTGGTTGTGTGACTGAATTGTCATCTGGTATAATAACAGTAAGTCACTATACATTGGTGGTGAATAAATCACAGCCAAGCTATATCAAGTTCAATCTCGTTTTGATGCTCATAAAAGACCATTCCACCAAAGTTTGAGAGAGAGAGAGAGTCTTCAACCTAATTTTAAATTCAAAATAAGCAGAAACGGTATGAGAAATGCTCAGGGATTGGAAGTTTAGTTAAGTTGAGAAATTATGGATATATGAAAGCAGTTAAGTTTGGAAATCATGGATATATAAAAGAAGTTATGTTAAGAAATGGACATTGACCTAGTAATAATCAAATGGAATATAAGATTTATGAATAGAAGATATGCAGAGGAAAAAGATATGTTGAAATTATGCTTGAACCCTGCCAAAATTACTGCTGATTTCCCTTTGAGTATTGTTGTAATGTCGATGTCAATGTCTCCATTCGAGCATCATTTGTACAAACTGTGATTAATTTCAATTCCAGCAATGTTAATGTCCTCGTAATCTTGTTTTCAGTTAATTTTGTTTGGCTCATTCCTTTGAGTTTAGTGTTCTTTGCTTTGATTTCCTTTATTCCCTGCATTGCACCTTTAAATAATTCACAGTACTTCCACTTTAATTTCCGAGCAATTTGCTATTCCTGTCATTTAGATCGATTTCCATCAAACAATTTCATCCATTGATTCCAGGAGCTAGCACGCCATCTTTGGAAAACATGCGCACACATCAATCAAAGCCATCTTTGGAAAAATTGTTTGTGAGCAGTTTAATCACTTTAGAGCCAAGCTAGAATCAGAAAGTAAGCTTGTAATTTGTTTTCCCAATTGCTTGACAGTCTGATCAACTTACATTGAGCGAATTTGCTACAACAATATCATATAGATAAACATGTTGATGTGCACAAATGATTGCACTATAATAGGATTCTAAAGTTAGATGCCATCGGTTCAAGAGGTGGCTCCCACCATGTGACAGTTTATCCTAACGAGGTTCAAGAGGTGGCTCCACAGCGTTACACTTTGTCATGTGTGGCATTTTGTTTGCATTGTACACAAATGTCAGTCCATTTTCGATGCGCATGCATGATGTCATCTATTCATGTATCTCATGCTCAACATCTTACATAATGAATAATGATTTTTCGAGCAGGTTTGTGGTACATAAATATGTACTTGCTTTATGGTATTCCATGAGAGTAATGATTCTTGAGCCAAAGGAATCTACCGAATCTATGTTTACCAAATTGAGCTGGCTCTAGAAGAACTTTTTACATGTCTGCTGGCTAAATTCCAATGCGAAATCCGTAGTTTCTACCATCCCCTTTGATATTAAGAAGAGCAATGTACTAGACCTAAATTTGGTGAGAGAAACTTGGAATTTTGAGAGAAACTTGGAATTTTCTTTGCAGGATTTCAGTGCATAGATTTAATTCTTTGCTCATAAATCTGAAAATTCTCAATATGAATAGTATTATCTTTTGGCTTGATCAACATGAAAATATGAGAGAGCAAGCTTGCTTCATGTCATAGGGTGTGTTTGACCGATACCTTATGTGACTCTGGGAATGACGTATTCTTGGAAAATCGATTCAATAGTTATTTTATGAGTGGAGTGAATAGATGATATGTAAAGATTATCCGTCTGATAGTTTTACGAAATGAGACTATATATTATGTTTTCCCAGTTTAAAAAAGGAGAAGTTAGATAAAAAGGTATTTTGGTTTTATAATGTACCATTAGTTCTTGAATTTTTTATAGTCAATTGAGATCTTAAAACAACCTAATTTTATTTTAACTCCTTTACAACTGTGGTACTCTATCCTCTTGTCTTTGTCAAAGAGTTTATTTGCACGTCATGAGTTCACGCTTGATCAAAGGCTGGGGCACAATTACAAGGAGATAATGGAGTGCCACGAAGGAAATGATGATTGATGAGGCGGAGAGCGAGGGTGATAGTCTCTTTGGACTGCTCTGTTTTGTCCAAAATTCCACGAGGTAAGAATGGAACAAGATCATCCATGAATTTCGAATGATGGCTTGGGTGTAGGGCGAGAGTATAGAGCTTCCACAGCCATTGACAGCTGCGTATGCTTGTCCCTTCTCTATTTCGTCTTAAGAAACCCCACTGCTCGCCGTCGGCCAGGTGTTTGTGATTTTGCCTAAATGAATCCAGCTTCAAACACCCGCTCCTCCCACCAAAAAAAAAAAAAAAAAAAAACTACAGGTTTAAATGTTTTGACTACTATTATGTCAATGCTCGGGTCAATTTAGATGGATCAGGATATACAATATACAATTTAGTGTAAAAGTTTTTTTTTGGAGGAATGCTGCTATCCTTCGGTGTAATGCTGGAATAAAATCGGCATAATGTGATCTTGTCTTGTAGACTTGTCCTCGATGAGAATGGTTCTTATTGTGCTTGGGCGGCAGAAAATAATCTCATCCTGTTGGTGCATACCCACTAGCATGTATTTGTTTTTCTTCCCAAACCTGTTAAGTTGTTCGTTTTTATATTGATATAGTAAGGACTTATGTTCATCACATGTTTAAAAAGTACCAACTATGGATGTAAAGTTGAAGTTAACTCTAAAAAATACTACTCTCTGGAAGACTCTAATTGAGCCGAACAAATCGCAAGAGAGACAACAGAGCATGGGGGCAAGTTTCTGTTGGTATTTGGAAATTGGTGAAGTTCTGGTTATGTTCCATTTGAGAATGTTATCTTGTTGTAGTTTTGATTTTCCACTACTGTGCTATCATTCCTAGAAAATATGATGTTGAGATGACTTTGTTTTCTTATGAATTAGAAAGTAGAAATGAGAAACGAAGTTTGAGTTGGATGGCCTCGATTCAATGCTAGCTGACCCCAAGTTTATAATGCATCAATTGTGGTGGCATAGATGGAAATATCCTTGCATGCTAGAATTACTTGGATATATGGCATATGCATCAGATATGGGTGATAAGTTTAAGAAAGATATACATGGGGTTGTCGAAAAAGCCCATACCGAATCGACTCAAACCAAACCTCTTATTTCTGAGGGTTATTCTTTGTGTTCGGGTATTATGTGGAAAATTGGGTATCATAAAATATCCTATACTCTTCCAGATTGCTCCCAAATCCATCATTTGGTCTCTTGCTCCCAAATCCATCTTCTCCGCTGGAGACTTTCTGGCTCCCAAATTCATTATCTTCATTGCAGACTCTCCAAGATCGTGAAGCTCTCTCACTCTTGTATCTATCTTCTCCAAGATTGTGAAGCGCTCTTGCTTTTGTTCCTTCTCATTGTCTTTGCGTGCTCTATGTGTCTACTCCTATGACTCTCTCTCTCTCCCTCTCATCGATCCTCTCTTCCACACAAAAGCATCCCCCCCACGCTCCTCATCGATCCTCATGACTTCCATACAAGAGCGTTGAAGGAAACTCTCAAATCCATGAGGAGGACGACAATCCAGTCTGGCTAAAGAGCAACTCAAACCAAATTATTTTGCTTGCTATCTACATTCCACTATCGTCAATTTCTCGTTTTTCTTCTTTTGTTGTTCTTGTTTTTGTTTCATCACTGTTACATTTGCTTGGATTCGTGATCCAAAGGAGGAGATTGGTCCATTGATCTTTGCATAAGTTCCAAGTGAGATTGATCATTGGAGGAGCTTGATTTTGCTCCATACCGTGTGACAAAATTGGTATAAGTGAGGAGTTTGATTTGGAGATGTGGTTTTATGGTACTATAGTGGCCATTGGAGAAGAGGGAAAACCACCAAAAATATATCAAAACAAAATAGGGTGATCCGATAACCTAAATTGTATTCTTTTTTCAAGTTCTATTTGGGTTTTTAATCAAAAAATGAAAAAGTTGTGAAAAATAATCTAAATAAGGTAAGTTAGTCAAATCAAAATATGAAAGAGCTGTAAACTAACTATTTTTTGTTGTGAAAATGTCAATCCATTTAATTTTATTGTCAATTAATTTTAGAATATCATACTTTTCAAAATTGAAGATACATCTCCCCATTTCACAACCATTCAAATTTCTTTCCAATTGCCTTTTCAAACATTTATCTCTTTTGCACACAATTAATATTTTTTCTCTTTCTTCCGTGTGCGTTTCTTTTCTTTTCACGAGCATGCATGTGGTTTTAATTGTTCACAAATCTGACGATTTACGATATGTTTTCATCATGTCTAGAATGGGTGTCGTATACGTTGTAAAACCCTAAAGAAGAAAAAAAGTCAATCGGCATTTGCCAGTTTGAAAACCTGAGGCACGGTATAACATTGCACCATAGAAATCCCCACCGGCTTCTCTATTATTTTGGGCATTCCCACATCCCACCTGCGCCTCCACACGACCAGAGAAATGGAGAAGTGGTTTGCAAGCGCGACGTCATTGGCTGACGTGGCCTGCACTTATTATTAACCAATTACAAATTGACACATGGCATCAGAGAAATAAATTAAAAATCCCCTAATCCACCTAGACTCTCTTCCTTCCCCTTCCATCTGCACGAGCCCAACCTCCGCCCGTCCTTCAGCCATCGCCACCGGCGGAGTCGGAGTTGCCGGCGCCGCATCAATCCAGTTTGGCCGTCTCCTCCGCCGGCTACCTCAATTCCATATCCGGCATCGAGGGCTAGATTTGGTCATGAGAGAAGCCATGGGTGAAGCTAATATCTCTCCTTCCACCACTCAACAGAGATTCCATGGATTGGAACCGTTGGCCATGGCTCCGGATCTGGAGTCTTGGCCGCAAGCCCGTTGCTTTGCGTCTCCAAATCTGCAACTCAAGCGCTAGGACAGCGGAGAGGGTGGACGCGGACGTCGGTTGTCGCTCATGGCCATGGCTTCAGATATGGAGTCTCGGCCGCGAGCCCATTGCTCTGCTTGATCACGTCCTTGAAGTCAACGGGAAGATTCACCAGGTCATATGGAATGGTCGTCCTATGCCACAGTCAGAGATGGTGCGATTTTTCATAAACACTCTTCCACCTGAATGGCAAGATGTGTTGAATCGCATATGGGATGTCAATGGAGCTGCTTCATATAAGAAAATTGTGATGGATTTTGTAAATGAATATTACTGCATTGTTACAAGGGAAAATATCAAGAAATTGAACAAAAAGAGATCTTTCGGTTAGTGTGCTGGCTTGGTGTTAGATGTATTGGCTGTTTTCTTAGTTAAGTGTGCTTTTGTGGACATCTTATGTATTGTTTACTACCTAATTGTGTTAATTGAAAGCATTATTGTTTTATTAGATGTCTATTATATATTGCTTTATGTTATTGCTGGTTGCTATGGGTAATTAGCTGTGGGTAGTTTTTAGAAGTTTTTGTAGCTTCATAGAATTGATTTTGCATAAGACAATTATATTAATGATAGTTTTAAGTTAGGATTTTGGAGGATGATTGGAAACATAGTGACCTTTTGATTCTGAAGCCTTACTTGAAATTATTCATTAATATGATGGGTCTATGTAAATAGGGATGCATAAATGATAGGCGTTAATAATTCGTGCATATTTGTCTGGTTTGTTCAGATCAATGGCTTCAGCCACAAAGAGCATAGTTGCCGAGCTGAACAAAGGTGAAAAGCTCAATGGTGACAACTATGAAATTTGGCAAATGAAAATCCAGTATGTACTGGAAGAGCAAGAAGCACTTGAGGCTCATAACCTGACCATGGTTGAACCTGAAGAGGGAACCACCACACAGCACAAAAGAGACAAAAAAGTTTTTTCTGCGTGGAAAAGAAAGAACTCTCTAGCTCGCATCACGTTGCTGAGCAGCATGGAAAATGACGTCATGCAAGAGTTTCGGCGTTTTGATAATGCCAAGGAAATGTGGGAGGCATTGGCAGCTAGATTTGGTCATACTTCGGTGACTAGACTGAGGCAGCTCACTATCAGGTTTGACTCTTATAAGAAGCCTCATGGTCAGACCATGAAGCAACATCTTAGAAAGATGTCAAACATGATAACTGAGCTGAAAGATGCTGGCCATGTCCTCACAGATGAGCAGCAAGTGCAAGCAGTGATTCGTTCCTTGCCTCAGAGTTGGGAGCATATGAAGGTGCACCGACTCATAATGAAAATATCAAAACCTTTGAGGATGCAATGCGTCATCTTGAGCTGGAAGAGGACCGCTTGTTGGCGGCTAAGCCGGATGCTGAACTCTATCATGCTAGTTCTAGCTCAAATGGAGCTTCGAGCTCCAAGCGCAAGCGCCCTAACTGGTTTGATAAGGGGAAAGGCAAGGAAGAAGCAGGTCCTTCAGTGGAAGAAACCCAAGTTTAACCAACATGAAAGAGGGAAGCGCCCTCGCATGAAAAAAGCTTGCAAGGGTGAAATGCTACAACCGTGACAAGAAGGGTCACTATGCTCGCGACTGTCGTGAGCCAAAGAAGGTATGCACCCTTGTACTTTTCAGAACTTTGCTTTTGTGTCGAGTTCTGTGTTCTTAATCGAGTCTAATCATTTGTGGACTGTGGATTCGGGAGCGACGGACCATGTAGCGAAGGATAGAGGATCTTTTCGTGGAATTCGACGAGTACCAACCGGAACTAAGTGGATCTATGTGGGAAACAACTCCAGAGCTGAAGTGAAAGGAATTGGCACATGCCAACTGAATATGCGTGGTGGACGCACTTTGTTCCTTCATGATGTGTTGTATGCTCCGAGATTCGTCGGAATTTAGTGTCCGTATTAGTGTTGGTTAAATTAGGTTTTAATATGAACTTATAGTAGAGGTGTGAATTTGTTTTTGGATACAAATTACTATGGTTGTGGTTATTTTCTGGATGGTTTTATTGTATTAGATATTGATTATGTTAATGCTAATGTTTGTTATTCCCTTCTCACATCTCCTAATAAATATGATAATGATGTGAATGTGTGGCATGCTAGACTTGGTCACATTGGCCAATAGCGTATGAATAGACTAGCCAAAGAGGGCTTGTTGGGCAATATTGAAAAAGTCGATTTGTCCATATGTAAGCATTGCCTAGAAGGGAAAACGACAAGGAAACCATTTGGAAAAGGAAAAAGAGCTGAATTTCCTCTGCATTTAATCCATTCTCGATGTCTCGTGGTCCAATGAATGTGAAAGGAAGGCATGGCTGTTTATTTCATCACTTTTATTGATGACTATACTCGACCGGATATGTCTATTTGATTTCTCATAAATCTGAAGCAATAAGTTGTTTTAAAAGGTTTATGAACCTGGTAGAGAATCAATTAGACAAGAAAATAAAAGCATTGAGATCCGATCGAGGTCAAGAATATTTATCTCGATGAGTTCAGAAAATTATGTGATGAAAAGGAATAGAAAGACAGTTGTCTATTCCATATACTCCTCAACAAAATGGTGTTATGGAGAGAAGAAACAGAACCCTACTGGAAATGGTTAGGTCCATGATGGCGCATGCTAACTTACCTATTACCTTTTGGAGTGATGCATTGTTAATGCGCCTATATACTTAACCGTGTGCCTTCCAAATTAGTTACTTCCACTCCATATGAGTTATGGACAGGTAGAAAACCGGACTTAAGTTTTCTTAAGCCATGGGGTTGTGCCGCCTATACACATGAGTCCTCTCACAAATTTGGGAAATTGGGTCCTAGAGGAAAGAATAGTATTTTCATAAGGTACTCTGAACACTCGAAAGGATATGTGTTCATAGGTGAGCAGGAAAGTGGGAGTATAACTGAGTTTGAATCACGAGATGTCACATTCTTAGAGGATGAATTTCCTAAGAAGGGCGAAATAGGGGAAGATTGTTCCCTATTTGAGATCTTGGATCAGGATAATGATGTTAGTGGAGTTCGTCCAAGTGGGGAGTAATATGAGAAGCGATGAATTAAATTCAACTCATTCTCAATTGCAACCACATGATGAGACGACATCATCATTACCTAATCCAAGTGGGAGCATGATGGGGATGATGTGCAAAGTGTACAATCTCCCATACGGCGAACAAGTCGCCAAAGTATTCCCCGTCGACGTTTTGACATTGAAGGGGAAACTTTTATGGTTGCTCCACAAGATGAGGATGAGCCAAGAAATATTAATGAGGCTCTGAATTGCCCTAGTAAGGAAAAATGGATTAATGCAATGGAAGAGGAAATGGAGTCAATGAAATCAAACCAAACTGGGAACTGGTTGATTCGCCAAAAGGACGCAGAGCTATTGGGAACAAATGGGTTCTCAAAATAAAGCGAAAGGCTGATGGCTCGATAGAAAGGCATAAGGCTCGCTTTGTGGCGAAGGGGTATAATTCACTGTGAAGGAATTGATTATGAAGATACGTTTTCTCCCGTAGTGAGATTTACCTCGATTCGTATTATTCCTCGGCAATAGTGGCTAGTCTGGATCTTGAGTTACATCAAATGGATGTAAAGACGCTTTCCTCAATGGAGAATTAGAGGAAGAAATATATATGGAACAACCCGCTGGTTTCATAGTGAAAGGCCAAGAAGAAAAAGTATGTCGACTTTTGAGGTCGATATATGGTCTTAAGCAGTCATCAAGACAATGGTATATACGTTTTCATAATGCCATAATGGCATATGATTTTACGATGATTGATGAGGATCATTGTGTATATATCAAAAGATCCAAGGATCAATTTGTGATCATATCATTATATGTTAATGATATACTAATTGCTGGAAGCAATATGGAGTTTGTTAAGACTGTCAAGAGTTGGTTGTCTTCCAACTTTGAGATGAAGGACATGGGTGAGGCTGCATACATTCTTGGAGTTAAGATTTCAAGAGATCGCTCAAGAGATCATTGTCTCTTTCACAAGAAACCTATATAAATAAGGTTCTTGAACGATTTCGTATGCAAGATTGTAAACCCATAGACACTCCTATTGTAAAAGGTGAAGGATTGAGTCATAGACTGTGTCCAAGGACTCCACAAGAGAATGAACAAATGAAACATGTTCCTTATGCTAGTGCTGTTGGGAGCTTGATGTACGCTATGATGTGTACAAGATCCGACATATGTTTTGCAGTTGGAATGGTGAGTAGATACCAATCCAATCCAGTCCAACACATTGGAAGGCCGTTAAGAGAGTACCGAGGTATCTCGAAGGGAACCGCTGATTTCAAGTTGAATTACCAAGGAAATGATCTGCGACTTGAAGGCTATTCGATGCTGATTGGGGAGGAGATTTAGATGAAAGAAAATCTACCTCGGATTTGTTTTCTACTCGAGCAACGGCGCCATATCATGGAGTAGTAAGAAGCAAACGTGCATAGCCTTATCCACGATAGAAGCTGAGTTCGTGGCATTATCAATAGCAGTACAAGAAGCAGTTTGGCTTAAGAGATTCTTGGATCATTTAGGTGTTATTGAGAAAGCTGCAAATCAATTATTGGTTAACTGTGATAGCCAAGTAGCTATAGCATACACCAAAGATCCAAAGTATCATGGCAAGACCAAACATATAGATACAAAGTATAACTTTGTAAAAGATATGGTTGCACGAAAGGATGTGAACTTTACAAGACATATCTACACATAGAATGGTAGCAGATCATATGACAAAGCCAATACCTAGAGATGTGTTTTGTGGTCATGTAAAATCTCTAGGATTGCGTAGAGTCCGATGTAATCGGATTGTAATTTCCCTGAGTTGTTCACATTTATGAACTAGTGTTGTTTCATTATTAATGCCTATGAATCTTTGTTTGATCTTTATGCATCTTAATGCTCAGTGCATTACTTTATGTTGAGAAAGTATGTCGGACAGATAAAAGATTAGCCCACTCACACGGGTAATCGTCTCTATTTACTGTGTGATAAATAGAGATGAGACTGTTTTTAAGCTTATTATATAGGTAATAATCGAGAGCTCAAGCTTAAAATACGAATGTCGCCTTAACTGAGTGTTAAGATGAGGACATAATACTTACTATGTCCAAAAGTAAAATACCCCACATGTTTTACTTTATCCGTCTAAGATGCCGATGTGAGTTCCGATGAATTTTGTAAATGAGTAGATACGTGAACTCAAGTTAGACATTGAGTATGTCTGAACTATCATCTGTACGATATTGAAAGGTGTAGACATACGCTCCATGGGAAAGGAGTTAATACCGTAATACGTATTTCATACTACGTATGCATGAGCCGACCAATAAGAGTGGCAAAAAGTTTTGATCTCAACTTTTATGACGTGTGAGACTCTTGAGGAAAAGAGTTCCTCAATTTAAGTGCCCTCATGACTTTGACTTATTCTCAAGGTTTCTATTTAGTGTTTGCTATCTTAGGATGTTGCCAATGGTCATGAGTTGATTCGATCTAATGGGACATTTCTAGAAAAGCAAGCTGAACTGAAATTGAGAGTTTGAAGGAAAGAGGAAGATCGATTTTGGAGAATCACATTGTAGTTTTTGTATTCACCTGGTCGACCAATTATGATTGTCTTTGTGATAACTATAATTGTGAATATAATATATATATCATGTTTGAAAGAGATCAAAAGAGATATAAAATGTGATCGATCGATCTAGGGTACTGCATACTAAGTCTACTCAGAGTGTGACGCCCATTATGAGCTGCTATATATTCCTAACAGATGTATAGCAACGAGCTCTCAAAGTATGCTGGTCGCACGGATTATTCACCGGTATGAATGTTGAAGAAAGGTAAAGAGAATCCTGTTCGGCCCACCATGTGCGAGTGGGAGATGATGGTTTATATGTAATGGGCTCAAGGCCC
This sequence comes from Eucalyptus globulus, assembly GCA_014182545.1. Classification (NCBI taxonomy): domain Eukaryota; kingdom Viridiplantae; phylum Streptophyta; class Magnoliopsida; order Myrtales; family Myrtaceae; genus Eucalyptus; species Eucalyptus globulus. The sequence goes on from CM024724.1 coordinate 20,821,804, forward strand.
GTCCGCCCAAGTTGGGCCCAAAAAGCCCGGCCCACGGGAATAGGGCCCGTGGATGGGGGAAGGTATAAAAGGGAGGAGAGAGAGAGAGATGGCACCTGTTGGAAACAAACGTACATACGCTTTTCTCTCGCGCTCTCTCTCTCTCTCTTCAAAAGACAAAAGAAAAACAGTAAGGCTCCGGCAATTTTTCTTCCCTTCATTGCTTCATCGGATCGAACAGGGCCAGATTTTCTTCCTCTAATGGCGTCGGTGTCTAATCTGTGGCTAAAAGGTACACTCGAATCCGTGGTGTGCTTTAGGATCAGTGATACGTGTTGTTTTTCCCGGGCTCGTCTTCCGCATTGATTTAGGGGTTCGATTTAGTGTCGAATCCGGTTTTCGGGGATCCAACAATCCCAACAGTTCTGCATCTCCAATCTGCCGCTGGGACGACGGAGAGGGTGGATGCGGAGGTCGTCGTCGCTCACGGCCATGGACACGAAGCCCACTAGTCTGCGTCTCCTAATCTGCCACTGAGACGCCGAGACAACAGAGAGGGTGTGCGTTCAGTTCTACGGACGAGAGGCCGCCCATGGCCAACCGCTGCTCTGTATCTTCATATCTGTGGATGTGGAGATCGGCTTGGACGTGATGATACCATCGCCCAATAGCTTTGATCTGGTTTGCTGCTCAACGGCTTTGAGCTCGAGTCTTGGCTTGTCCATGGCTGCCGACGACAAGCTCAACAGCTTTGCTGCAAACCGTGATGGCCACGGTGGGGCGGTAGCTTAAGGGCGGTGGCTTGGGCGGTGGAGATAGCCAAGCTCAGGCGGAGCATAGGTTGAAGATGAAGGAGGAAAAGAGAAAATTAATAATTTTTAAATTTTCACGTCAATATATATCTGTCCAGATTTAATTGGATATTAGTAAATAAGCGCGCAATGTCAGCCGATGACGGAGAAACGCCACCCCCAATCAGTCTCACTTTTCATGCTAACGACTGAAACGCAAATATTTAAAGGAAAAACCAGAAACTTTAGTACCAGCCAATGTAATGGATTAGCAATTTTTCATATGATTAAAATTATTATCAAAAGTTGTTAAAAAAGCATCATGAAAATATAATCCAAGAGTAGTCATGGAATAATTTATTATGTGCATATTCTCATTGTTCTTGGAGTTGTGGTACCTTTGCTCTTCGGCAGCAAGCCGAGTTTGTTGAGCTGGCAAGCCCCACCGCCTCCTCTATAATTCCCTCATCCCGCGCTCATCTGTTGTGCCCATTAATATAATTTCATTTCCTTAATTAATCCTATATAATTTTCTTAGATGCTATTTATAATATTTTCCATGGTGAGTTGTGTTGCAACCCGAAGGTGGCATGACAAATGGTAATTCCATTCCCTGCATTGGTTATAGATTTTGGGTGAAACAAGAATTCAATTGTTCGAACTGCCTTATAGAAATTAACTTTTAGCCACTTGAAAAAATGAAAAATATATTGATTAACTTTTGAAGTAAAAGTGCACAAGGACTAGAAAGTGATATTTCTTTTAAGTAGTTGTGAATTGTTATTTATTATATAAGTTGCCAAAAAAGAAAACAAACGAAAGGAAAAAAATCTCATTGGTTGCCAATGACATTTCCTGGAAGACACAGGGAAATATATTATTGGGAGCCAATGGAGTAGCTTACTTTTTTAATGAGATTAAATACTTTATTTTCCAAATAAGCAAAAAAAGAAAAAGACGGACAAAAGATCTTTTTTTTTTTATTAGAATTCAATGTCCACGCCCTTCCTTTTTTTGGTTGTTTTGGTTGGTGGGTGGGTGGGTGAGGAGATGGGGGAGATGAGAGCAGAAGACTTCGTCGTATCTGGGAACGCGTGTGAACAAATAAAAGTCTTCTCTTTTTATTAGAATTTAATGTCGATTTGGAAAGAAGTGTAGACGAATGGACGACTTTATGTTTGATTGAGTCAGTTTGGCTTTTCGCTTCTGATTGAGTCAGTTTGGCTTTTAGCTTCTCGAAGGAGCACGGCATTATTATTGACGTTTGGACTATAAATTATCAAAACGATACCTACCTCATTCCGATTTTACTTTTCTTTACTCCCCATGGGCCGAAGGAAACTTTTCAAATGAATTGCAGTTTAAATTTCACGGGTCAGTCCCTAGCCCGCGTGAATAAGCTGATGAGTTTTATTAGCTTTCTATTGCTAATAATTTTGTTGAAAGTATGTTTGATTTTGTCGGTAAAAATTCAGGTGTCAACAGGTTTATCAGAGGAACATGAGATTATTATAGACATTTGGATTGAATCATTGGTTCGATATTTTACCAAATACCAGATTTGGACACCTTCAAAAGGTTTTCTTTCCTTGTAGCCAATCATTTGATTAATAAAAAAACACTGGCCTCCAATCACGACCATATGAAATTATGATGATAATAATAATCTATCTCAGTTTGGCAGGTCAAATTCATTAACAATTCAATTAGCAATAAACTTGATGTAAAATAATGTCGATCAAGACATCTAATTAATGTAGAAAAGGTTCATGTGCAAATAGGTTAGATCTATGCGCATGCTAATATTGTTAAAACACCTAATAATACTCTTTCTTAAAGAAAGTCATGCAACTGGATGTTAGAGAATATACAAAGAAGATCCAATGGGGAATAAACTACCCAAAAAAAGTACCAAATCTTAGGCAACTGGTTAGAATATATGGAGAAGATCAAATGGGAATAAACCACCCAAACAAAGTACCAAATCTTGGGCAACTCATTATTGTTCATTGTCAACTTCTGTTTCTGATTCTAATGGCGTCTTCTTCTTCCAACTCCAGAACGAGTTTCAAAGTCTTTGTGAGTTTCAGAGAAGAGAACGTTAGAAACTTTGTCACACATCTATACGCAGCTCTAGTCCATGCTGGAATATACTACTTCGACGTTCAACAAAGGGACAGAGATGAAGGGAATCTAATGATCACAGTTCCGAAGATGATCGAGGAATCAGACCTTGCAATCATCATTTTCTCCGAGGACAACGCCTATTCAAGGTTGTGTTTGGAAGAGGTGGTGAAAATCATGGAGTGTAAGAAGCAAAGAGACCTCAAGGTCTTTCCGGTGTTTTATAGAGTGGAATTAGGTAGAGTGAGTGGATTGAAAGGGAGTTACCGAAGTGGTATCGAATATTTTCAAAAGAAGCTCGACAAGGATGCGAGGAAATTGATGAGATGGAAGGACGCTCTCCAGGAGGCGGGTAGCTTGTCCGGGTGGTACTTGGATAATGAGTAAGTAGTAATTTTGCCCTCTCTCTTCTCTCTCTCTCTCTCTCTCTCTCTCTCTCTCTCTCAGGCGAACACACTCTCATCCGACTCTCACATAGCACGGAGCACACTTACGCTACACAAGAAACAGAGAACCTCCTCTCCAAGCCTCCGTTGATTCACCACGCCACCCGAACCGCGTCACCTCAGGCCCCCTCCATCTCTCTGCGTCCATTGGCTTTGGGGGACGAATCGAGGCTCGCGACCCCAGATCTGGGGTCGTTACCCTCGGGCAATGGTTGCCTGAGGCTGGCTATGGCTGAGACGTTCTGCTGTCTTCCGTGACAGAGGGACAAAAATAGAGAGAAAGAGAGGCGCAACAACAGCTAGGGCTGGCAATGGTAATAGGAACGCCACGGTGGTGGGGCGGGTGGGTGGGTGAACGCAATGACGGCGTGGCGGGGCAGTGGCAATGGCGGCGGAGAGAAGAGAAAGGGGCGGGGGAAACTTAGGTTGAGTTTAAGGGTAAAGTAACAAATTAAATTCAGATTAGGTATATATATCCACAAAACACAAAATTATGAACGTGCGAATTGAGATACTTGTTAAAAGAGAAATTGCGCAAATTTCAAATAGGTTAAGTGTAGTCAATATCAAAGACAGTACATAATACATAAACACCTGGTCTATTCTAATTTACATCTATATTCTATTCTCCTACATATATAGTTATAATCGAAGCTGAAATAATATTCACTGTGAAGGGTGAACCAGTTTCTGTGAATTCGTTATTTCTTTTTCTCTTGGATAATTGGCTACATTAGGTTGGTTGTTTGCCGGGCCTCAGTCGAAGGCAATAATAATTACGTATGGATTTTGCATTATCTTTCCTTTGTTCGTTCTTTTCTTCTTTTTGGGAGCACTTCATTTCTTCTTAGGCATGCTTAACGAATGTCCTCCTTAACATGTCTTAGTTTAATATAGTGTCTCGTGACAACTCTGCATTTCTTTCCGCATTGGCACCATCACGGCCTATATGGAGCGGCAATGTGAAATTGTATCCTAAAATTTGTGCTCGTGTCCTTTTGCATGGAAATCTTCATGATCTATTATTCTTAGACCGAATTGTTGTTTCTCGCTTCATTTAATTTGACAGCTTGGGCACCTTATATTATCCATGTCTCTATCGTCTATCATGTTAGAACGTCGGAGGCCAAGATAATTGAAGACATCGTCAAAAAGATCTCTGAACTGAAAATGTACGATGTGTTTCTGAGCTTCAGAGGTAAGGATGTCCGTGAGTACTTTGTTAACAGTCTGAACGAGGCCTTGGTGCAAAAGGGCATAAAGACTTTCATGGACAGCGAGAACTTACAAATGGGCCAGGATTTCCCATCGAAACTGAAGGAAGCCATTGAACAATCTCGCATGTACATTGTCGTTTTCTCAGAAAACTATGCTGAATCTTGGTGGTGTCTGAAGGAGTTGGTGCAGATCCAAGGGGAGAAGAACAGAACAAAACAGCTACTGCCGATATTTTATAAGGTGGCACCGAGGGAAGTAAGGGGACAGAATCCACAGGAAGTGAGTGGAAAGAAACAGAGTTATGAGAAAGCATTGACCGACCATGAGAGCGAGTTTGGGAAGCGCAAGGTTAAAAAATGGAAGGAGGCTCTCTCTAAAGCTGCCAATGTGAATGGAATACATCTGCATGATGGGTAAGATTTCGAACACATTCACCTTCTCCTTTCAGAAATAATTTCTACTGTTGGGTAGAGGAAGTGTTGAGACTTGGGTAGCTAAATGCATGATGAAGGGTCCCAGCAATAGACCGAGCCAACCAACCCTATGACATCGATTTATGCCTTGTTTTTGTCGGGTATAAGTGAAGGGCCACTGTGTTGACGTATCATTCTATTATGATTGCTGACATATGCTTCGAGTGGGAAAGAGAACTTGAAATTTGAAAGTTGAGTCGAGTCCAATGCATCCCATAAGAAGTTTTCCGCAATTCCATGCATTAAATATGTCGATCAAATCAAATGATCCATATTCATCAGCATCAATATGTCCATTATCCAGCAATTGCAAAGTTATACAGTCAAGTCCTCAATATAAATTGAAGGGCATATATCAAAACTTGGATTTCGTTGATCTGCTCAATAGGAGCATATGCTTTTCTCATTCTCCAATTTGAAGTGGCCAATATATATATTTTAGTAATTCAATAAATTTTATTGTTACATAAGCCAATATTAACTAGAAAAGACTCAACCTAATCAGAAACACTCTTGGCCCGTGAATGTGCTTCTTGTGAATGTGCTCCTCTTACCAGATTATGATGTTCACTTCATGCTAGTTGATGGCTATATTTCATAATATTCATATTTTTCTCACTTTTTTGTTTTGATAGGAACATGTCTGGTTGCATCGCTAGGATTGTTAAAGAGATGGAGAAAATGATGCAAAGGATCGAATGACAGCTAGGATGAAAAAGCTCAAAATGTCAGTTCCATCAAACAAAATATAATTTCATTACACTGGAGATTGTTGTATGATATTACTCTTAAATGTCATGAATAAAAATTATCGATTTTCCTCTTTCCTCTCTAGGGTTTCTCCTCTTCATCTTATCTTCACGCAGCTTTCTTCTTCAACCTCCATGGAGGGGAGGGTTTAAGCTAGCGTCCCCTCCCTTTTTTCCTTTTTCTTTGGCTGATTTTGTTCTCTATTATATTTTTCTTGCTTTCCTCTCATTTTGCAGAGCTTTCCTTTTCTGATTTAGTCTAGATTTGGAAGCTCCTCTCTCCCATTTCAGGAAGGTTTCTATCTCTATCCAATCTAGATTTGGGGATTTTTGCATGTATGATTTCAGGACTTCGCTTCCCTTAGGTTTCGTTGGTGTACAAGTCCAATTCAAAGGAAATTGGAGGAGCTTCATTTCGATCTCACATGTGTCATATCTATGCTTGTTCACCTCATTACTCTAAATGACAATGGTGTTGGGGATGCTGAACCTAGGTATGCACCATCAAAAGATATAAATTAGATTTGATTGAGCAAAACTTACTATTTCATAATTTTGAAGTATGAAGTATTGGCAATGAATTGGATTAAGAGCGGTGACTGAGGTCTATTTGATAAATTCTATAGAACAACTTGGAAAACCACGGCCATTCAACAAGCACTTTGGATTAATGCAATTTGCATCACAATTCATAAAGAAAGAGGGAAAAATAGTTCCTCAACCAATGTCAATACTAGTAAGCATGATGCGAAATTTGTATTTCATAGTGATTTTAATTTAAATCGAAGGAGCATACATTCAAAATTTTCTAGTAGAGATTAATAAAGGGAAAAGTAAAAGGCATTGGAATCAAAATCATCCAATTTGCTTCCCGTAGAATCACTTCCTCAACAAGTCGTCACCAATCCAAACAGGCATGTTTTGCAAGCCAACACGCAAATAACAGTTGGTGCAAGTGGAACCCATGGTCTCGGCATAGTTAAGACCATCTTTCTTCTTTGTTAAATTGTTCAGCTTTCCTCTACATCTGCTTCTCTTGGAATATCTTCTTCCTCGGTGTCTATTGTTTTCGTTTGAGTCTCTTTCCTTGAGAATCCAATTATTTTCTATCGGTTGACAGTGTTGGAGCACGACCTTAGAACATCCTCCTGTTGCTGGCATTTTAGATGAAATCAACACTTCTTTAAGCTTACTTTTGATGCTCTGAGGCGAACTTGGAAATGGCTCCAATCGTTTCACAGATGCTTCTCAACTTCAGACAAACTACCGCGCAGGAGATATTCACGCCACACTTGATTGGATTCCAACGAAATCAGGCTACTCACATGCCAAATCACCTTTGGTCACATATTAAATATATGGACGTCACACCAAAGCATCGGCCACATATTAAATATATGTACCATTAGTTCTTTAACTTTTTTATAGCCAATTGAGATCTTAAACAACCCAATTTTATTTTAATGATGCTAGAGTTACTAAAATTTGATATCTTGTGATATGTTAATGAGGTGACAGTTTTTTTTTTTTTTTTGACAAAATGAGGTGATGGTTGACGTGGCAGATTACGTGGGCATTTGATACAACGCCTAGTATACGCGAGCGAGGAATATAAAAAGAAAAGCATATCAGAATGGTTGAAGATCATGAAAGCGATGGCTTTAAAGAAACTCGATTGATCTCTGGTGCATCGCGACTCTCCTTTGCTGCCGAGGTACTCGAGCAAAGGCCGTGGCACAATTACAAAGGGATAATGCAGTGCCGCAGTGGAAATTATGATTGGTGAGGCAGAGAGCGAGGGTGATAGAGTCCCCTTGGACTGCTTTGTTCAGTCCCAAATTCCACGAGCGAAGAATGGAAGATCATTATCTGTGAAGATAAATAATGGCTTAGCCGTGGACTGAGCGTTTAGAGCTTCGAAAGCCATTGACAACTACGTGAACAAGATCATCTCCTACCGCCAGTGCGTGTCCCTTCTCACTTTCGTCTGAAGAAACCCCACTGGGTGACGTCCACCTGATGTTTGTGATTTTGCCTCCCTGAATCCAGCTTTAAACCACCCGAGAAAAACCAAACTCATTGTTTTTAATTCAAGGATTTAAATGTTTTGACTACTAGTTTCGTGAAAATTAGTGCTCTTATTTGTTTTTAAAATACGTAGCAGCTTGTTCCAAAGCAAAGTGACATTCAATCTATTGTAAAAACTTTTGGAAGGAATGCAGCTGTCCCTCGGTGTAATGCTGGAATTAAACCAGCGTAACGTAGTCATGTCTTGTAGACTAGTCCTCGATGAGAATTGTTCTTATGGTGCTTGGGAGGCAGAGTCTATTATAATCTCATCTTGTTGGTAGGTATGCATTGATATCTATTTGTTTTTTTTTTTTTTTTATTCAAATATATTATGTTGTTCGTTTTTATGTTGTTCTAGTAACGACTTGTGTTTTTCACAGGTTTAGAAGTTCCATGGTTGGATCATTGAAGTCGACTCTTGAAACAGTACTTAGCAGAAGACTCTAATCGAGCCTAACATATCACAAGAGAGACAGCAGATAAGGGGGGAGAGTTTGTGTTTGTATTTGAAAATATGTGAAGTTCTTTTTATGTGCCATTTGAGAAGGTAACGCTGTTGGAGCTGTGATTATTTTTCCTTTCTGTGTACTGCTAGAAAGAATGATGTGGACATGACTTTGTTTCTTATGAATGAGAAATTAGAAATGAGAAACTAAAAAGTCTGAGATGGATGGCCTCAATTGAATGTCAGCTGATCCCACGTTTATAATGCATCAATTGTGGGTGCACAGATGGAAAAATTCTTGCATGCTGGAATCGCTCGGAGAGATGGCCTACACATCAGAGATGGTGGGTAGCTTTGTTGAGTAAATGGTACTGAAAGAGGACGTGAATCCAAGAAGCTCACTCTCTCCAAAGAAACGGGTGATGATACTAAAAAACATATACATACAAAAGGCTTCTCTATAAAATAGTCTACAACATTCTTATAAAAGGATTTTGCAGGTTTCAACTGTTGATCAGGAACAAAATTTAAGAATCCCTCTCCCAACTATAAGAGATTCTTCTCCCTTCAACATCACTCCTCCGTCCCGTGGAAAATAGCTAAATACACAAATCACCATGTGTGATGAATGTTCATCAGGTGAATGTATTGATCAATAATTTTTAATTTAAAAGGTTGTGTTGTGATCCTCAAAAGATTAATAGTACAATAAGGTTAACTTTATCTCATCACTTAGTCCTGTTAAAATAAAAAAAAAATCAAGAATTGTATTAAGAATATCAATATAACATTGTATGAAATGTCAAACGATGTCTTCTTTTTCCACATTTCCAAATACCTAGAATGTCAAAACTTGACATGGGTGAACACTTGAGTATCAAAAGTTCGGAAATGTACACTTAGTGCCAAAATCAAAGCAAAATGAATCAGTTAAGTACCAATGGCGAGAAAATCCGGCCAAAATACTGTGTGTCATTTTTTCGACGAGACAAGTGCAAAACAATATCGTTTTGCATGCTGACATGAAAAGAAAAGCCAAAAACGACATCGTTTTGCCTCATATTTGAATTTTAATAGAAATATTAATTAAATTAAATTTAAAACCAAATTTAATAACTAAATTTATTATTTTGAAAAAAAGGCAGATCCTCCCCACCGTCTCCGGGAAGTGCTGGCGATGGTGGGGAGGCCGTGGTGAGGGCTTGCTTAGCCCTCGCTTTCTGCCTTTTATAAAAAAAAATATAAATATAAATACTTTAATTTAATTAATATTTATATTTTTTTAAAAAAAGATAAAACAACGTCGTTTTGGTTTTGAGTCTCCGACGTGTCATGTAGATGAGTTTATATTAAAAAATTTCCATGTTGGATTTGTGGCAATTTCACCGGACTTGGCACTCGGATGTCCCATTTTTTAAAAAAAGTGGCCCTTAAGTGCCACTTTTGTAACTTTTTGCACTTAAATGTCCCCCATGCCAAATTTTAGCACTCAGGTGTACTTTTGCCCATTTTAATCTTGTGTTAGTATCCCCATTCGACACCAACCCACAACCAAGAAGCGTGGATTGACCGTGAGGTGCAAAAGGCATCTCATATTGATTGTTCAAATATGTAGTGTCAAAGGTTGCTGCTTCATCAAAACTTTCATATAATACCGGACTTCTTGCATCTGCATGGGAAACATTCTTTAACCTGGAACTATCTTCCAATTCCATCACATAGTAGAAAAAACGGTCACTTTTGTTTCCATCCTGACAAGACAATTATGATTGTTTTCGCCTCTCCAGTTCCAAGTCTTAACTTTGTTGCCTTTTCAATAAAATTTTGACAATCTTTCTCACCAAAGGTAAGTTTTTCATTCCCTCCTGCCTCAACAACAGACAAGTTAAAGTTCTTGTTGATCCTAATACAAGCTCTATCTACATACACTCTTTCGATGAAGAGAATATGCAAGAGTTAAGTATTCTACCTTACCATCATCTCCATTTTTCTTGCTCCTCCTTGAGACACCCAATCCCACTTGTTTAGCATATCTTTTATAGTACTCTTAAGAGATCCTCTACAGAATCAAATACCATTCCTTCCCTCGGTTTTCTATCACATTTTTTTCTTTAATTTGATTTCATTTTCTTCATCACCAATAGCTTCTGTCTCACATTCTTCATCATCAGATAGTGTGTCAATGTTCTGCACTTGTGGTGTTGACGCGCATTTTTCTTGCGTTTGCTAAAACTATAGAAAGCAAAAAGTTTAGTATGACAATTAATTAGAAACATAGATACACAAAAGATCATAATCCATGATTTTTCCAAATAAGATATGATGCAATGGTAGCTTATTTGTATAATCGTAAACTGAAACCATAGCTAATTTATTAATAACAACTTGTACATTTTTTTTTTTCTGAAAATAGGAGCATATGGCGCACGAACTATACGCAGATCAAAGTCCTTTAACCATGTCTTCTATTTAATAAAAATATTGTGATTGGTGGATTGAGGAGAAAAAAAAAAGGTAGGACTCATCTCAGGCAAGCACAAATTATAAACATAGAGCAACAATATTTAAAACGCATAAAACCCAAAACAAAATGACAAAACCTAACACGTATTGCTCCTGAATCTTAAAAATCAAATAATTGTGGGGCAAAAAAGTCAAGAGTTAAAGACTTTATATATAAAAGCAATCCATGACGTCCATGGATGCCAGATAATTGGTTTTATTTTTCTATTTAGTTGGAGAGTTAAAAGACTTCACAAATCAGATAATTGGATGATTTTCACCATTAGATAAATAGATGCTCTGCGAAAAATGTCAATTTATAGGACTATATATATATATATATATATATATGTATGTATGTATGTATGTATTTCTCTGTATTGTAATTTTTTTTTAGCCGACGCTAAGGATTTCTTCCCTATTTGTCATGGCATTGAAATTTAGATTCTCAACGTATTATTTTCTATTCAAAAATTTTTTGACCTCTTGATATCAATTTTTCCCATGCATGGCCAACGTATATCCCTTATATGATTCTTAAAGATCCAATTATCACATGGACACAAAATTATCTCATGTTGATGTATATTTGATGCATGAATCATGAAAAAATTCCAAAAGAAAAAGAAAAAAAGAATCGACAGGTTCAATATGTTTGAACTAAAACTAAGAATGATGCCATGTAAAAACTTGTTCAAATTGTCTGCTATCCATTTTTAGAAAGGACAGAAAAAAAAAAAACATAATCTTCCCATGTAAAAGCGTGCTTAAAATGATTAAAAGAAAATACAGTTTGTTGTGGTTTTATAAACACATTGTGTCTGAACACATTTTGAAAAGTTTTGTAGAATATTCATGAAATGATATAGTAACATATGGTTAAGTATATTGATGCTTGTTATAAAAGAAAAATTATGAAGATGCACGTTTAATCAAATAAGGTCAGAAATTTATATGGTCTCTAATTCGTAAGAAGAAGATACCCCAAAACCCTCTGTTGGTCTTCGTCTTTGTCTACTAATGAATTGGAGAGTACTTGAGAATAGATTACTCCAAACATATTGATAAAGTTGGCAAAGACAACATAGACATCGACATTCTAAAATGATGGAAGAGCGAAGCCATTGGTTTTTCGATTCTTTTCACCATGGCTTGTGACTTACTATCCCCAACAGCATTTATGAGCCCATGTTTAATAGTAGCCAATAGATCATGGAAGACAAAAGGTGTAGGCAGAAAATTTAGAAATGGTTTTTGTTAGACATGAGTGGTTTTTGCAAGAATTGACTCTAAAGGAACGTGCCCAATATGAACAAGAGGACAACAATGATATTGTATCATCCAAATTATAATGAGGAATACAACACTAAAGATACCGAATTTATTAGACATTCTCCTTGGTATAATTTGTTTGTAACTATTATTAAGGCATCGTTATGTGTAATTTTCTTTTTCAAATTACTCGAAGATACACTTGTATTTCAATTAGGTTTAATTAAATGAGCGCTTTTTATTAAAAATTTTAATTTATTTTTTTATTTTAAAAACTGAACAAATTAATTTATTTTTTTGAAAAAAAAATCATGAAAAGAATTAAAATTAATTTAGAGAAGAAATGGGCCCGGACCAACCGAGCCCGGAACGGCCCTTTGGCCCCTCCTAGCTGGCACAGCACAAGGACTAGCACTTTCTTCCACCAGGCCTTTCGCCATAAGGTTTTTCACTTGACGTTGGGCTCTTCGTGGGTTAGGCAACTCTATTGGGGATAACTGCAGTGTTGAATATCACGCATGGGCAGCAAGGCAGCCGGAATTTCATCAGGAACAAAAATTCTAAATTCTTCAAGGAGTGGCTCAATTGTCTTAGCAATTCAAGTGATTCTTCGTTCTCTTCTGTTGACACCAGAAATTTTGTTGATGTTTTAAATATCCACTTATTTTGCAAAAATATAAAATTTATATAAAAAAGGAATGATGAAGTCGTGTGGGCCGGCGTATCCGGCCCACTTATCAACCTCCAGCCCTCTAAGCTCGTTTCCCCCTCCCATCTTCATTTCTTTTGTTTTGAGCCCATCTTCATTTTTTCCTGTTAGTCCATAAAAGCCTAAAAAGAGGCCCAGCCCAAGATTACTTCTGCCCTTTTGTTTGCACGAACAAGCATGTAGCGACGCGCCTCTGCCATCTACAGTCATCAACACCCTCCCCCACTGTGCATCCAAGTCCAACGACTCTTTCCGCATGTCCTAGTCCTACCCCGAGCTCAAGCCCATCTCGGACGTCCTGAGGAAATGCCTCCTCCCCTTGCAACTTCCTAGTATTTGGCCTCACTCATGAGACCCTCCTCTGGAAAGCCCTCAACCATCACTCGCAAGCCAAGTACCGCATAGATGAAATTTGCTATACCAACCATCAGGTGATGGCCCCCAAAAGATTTCTATTTGAGCATAATGCTGACGAGAGACAATGTCAAGACAAAGCAACTTCCCTGAAATTGTGAGCTCTGTGCTGCATACCTGACAAGAGCTCCCACAGTTCCAATCCTTGAATTTGGATGGTGATAGCTGCCAAAGCCATTGATATCTGCGTGAGCAAGATTATCTACCGCCGCCAGTGCTTGTCCCTTCGTATGAAGGAACCCCACTCTGTGATGTCCGCCAGTTATTTGTGATTTTGCCCAACTGAATCCTTTGTGTAATTAATGGATTTAAATGTTCTGACTACTAGTTTCATGGAAATTTTTTCTCTCTTTTTTTAGGTTTTTCCTATTATATTGATGCCCTAGTCAATCTGGATGGATGAGTTCATTCCATTTCCACCCAATTTCGTGTAAAAAATTTTGGGTGGGTTGTCCCTGTCCCTCGGTGTGATTCTGCTATGAAACCGGCTTACGGCGTGTCTTGTAGACTTGTCTTGGATGAGAGTTGTTCTTATTGTGTTTGGGAGGCTATGTCTAGTGAGGACTTCAGTTCTTCACAGGTTTACAAGTACCAAATCTTGACAATACTTTAGTGGAAGAATCTAATCGAGCCTAACAAATGGCAAGAGTGGCACAGAGCATGGGAGGAAGTTTCTGTCTGTATTTGAGAAGGTAATCTTGTTCATTTTGATTTTTGATTTTTTCTTTTCTCTGCATTGCTAGAAAGGATGATGCCAGGGGTGACTTTGTTTTTCTTATGAATTGGAAATTAGAATTGGAAAACTGAGGTTGAGTTGCGCGGCCTTAACTTAATGTTAGCTGACTCCACGTTTATGGTGCATCAATTGTGGTGCACTGATGGGAAAATTCTTGCATGCTAGAACTGCTTGGATAGATGGCATATGCATCAGATACAGGCGATAAACTTCAAGAAACATATACATACACTAGGCTTAGGACTTTTTTTAAGTAAATTTCCCTGATATACATAAGTACCTGCACTTGGTTTGCATCTAAGCAAGAGAGCATTATTATCATTGCATCCATTTCCACCATCAATCAAGTTTCTTCGAAGGTCCTATGAGCACATGTAATATTGAACTGAGGATCAATCCATCTGTCCTCCATGAGAGTCAGATACAAAGCTTGTATCCTTAAATAAGCATACGGTTTGTTGATTTACAGATGGATCAAAAGCATTGTCATGCCCAACCCCACCTTCAAAAAGACATGCTGGGATTCACCTTTCTAAGGAGAATAATACTACATAAATCATACTAGCACTCAATGTCATTAATTTAATTAGAAAAGTACTTTCCTCTGTTCTATTGTGTGCTCGTACATCAAAAGATGCTGATAAAATGGTTAGCGAGACTATATTAACTCCCAAAAACATAAGATTACTACCAAATAAGAAGTATTTCTTATAATATGGAATAGAGAAAAAGCATATCGATAAATGTACAATTAACATTTTGAAAACTGCATCTTTGCTTTTCTTTTTTCTTTTTTGCTTAGTCTGTTGAGCCTTAGCCTTTTGCTTCTTCTCATATTGTCGCTTTCTAGTTGCATCAACAGGATAGAGGCAAATTTAGAAGCTACGAAGGATTCCATGAAAAAATAGGAGTGCGTCCCTCTCTATCGAATCAATCATGACGGCAATTTGTTCGGTTCAATATTGTTGTCTTCACTTTAGAAAACTATCTAAATCCTGCATCGTGTTAATGATTGTGCATTTTGTTTGAAGAAATGCACGCTGGTCAATCATGAAGAAAATAAAGGCCGTGTATACTTTTTCTCAATCATCAAGCGTACACAGGTGTAATAATTGTACCAAACAGTTGATATTGCAGTTTTTTCACCTCTCAGTGTAGATAAGCAGTTGTTTTTTTACTAAATTGAGTTGAATGGATTTCCATATGCATAAATTCTTTTCTATGCATACAAAAAACAAAAGTTATGCGATAATCATTAAAAATAGGAAATTCACATGGAAAATATCCATGGAACTATTTCACTTGTGTGCCGTTTTAGCTATTGCATTCCTCTAAATTTATAGAAGAAGAAATACAAAAGTAATCTCTACAGTGCACGAGGACTAGTCTATATAATAAGGGAAAACCCATTTCTGTCTGACTTTTGCTTAACTTCCAAAATTACCCTCACATAAAAAATAAAAACTGCTTAAAGATGTATTGAGGAAATGGCACGCCTTGGTCCTCGAGTGTTGAGATTTACCCGAGCTGCTAGGAGTTACTTTTACTGCTCAACCTCTGTCGTCGGCATTTCTTGATAAACCTTTAATCGTGATTGTGCAGGCATACATATAGTGTAGCTGATTGTGCGTGATGATACATGATGTTTATACCAAAATCTCGCCAGGCTCGTTGTCAGCCTTTTCAATGCAACGGGAAATACTTGCTTGGATTCGTGTCTAGTAAATTAAATGCATATGACCATTGTTGATTTTTTGAGATTGACATACAGCACTCATGTGGATTCACAATATTAATAGTTATGATCCACACAATTCAATGGACCAAGTCTAAGGGAGATATTCTCAATGTAGTGAATTTTATGGGAAGTGTACTGATATTCTATTATTCGTGTAAAGCTTCGAATAGTTAATTAGTTTGCTTTCATATACGTGCATGCTATCTAAAATGCCGTTGGCATATTTCAAGAGTAACTCTTCATCAAGCAATTTATTTTTTGTTTGGTTGGCAATAATTAGGATCGTCATGATGTTAGATAGCGTAGGATTGATACTTGAAGGAAAAGTTTTTTTTTTATTTAATTTTCACAATGGGTAGTATCGAAAGATAGATGATATGCAAAAGAGTCGAATTGTAAGACTTTAGGCAAAATTGTGGTAAAATTCATAAATTTATTGTTCAGTGGTCAATTTAGTAATAAAATTTTTAATTATGCTAATTTAATCTTAAATCTTTTAATAATTTATCAATGTAGTCCTTTTAACCAAATTAATCAGAAACTGCTGATACGATAGTGTAGTCAATACCGATTATCTCATGTGACATGACCTACGTTAACGTAGATGATTTTTTTTTTTTTTTTTTTTGATATCTTTTCTTTTCAAAAGTGGCTAATCTCAAGCCATGATCAGAGACCAACCACAAGCAATGGACAATGAGGGTTGACCTCTCTTGGGCAAGGGTCACCCTTGCCCAATGATCGACGAGGGTCATCGGACCATTGTTAGCCTTGCCGACTGCAACAAAAAAGGGAAAGAAAAGAGAAAAATAAAGTCTAAAAATTGAGAAAAGTTACAAAAATTGTCCATATTATTATTGACAGTATTATGTAGATTAGTTGACATCCACATTATGATTTGTTCGAAACCTCTAAGGCGAGTTCATTTGTGTGGTTCAAAGCGTAATGTAGATGATAAAATGCAGAATTTCTTCCGTACTAATTTGGATAGAGGCAAAATTTAGTGGTTACATTTCAAATCAATCTTGATTGCAATATGTTGGATTCGATATTGTTATGTTCACTATAATTTTTTTTTTATCAATCTGGGTCGTCACCTGATTTTTGCCTGCAAATTACATTTTTGTATAAAAAAAAGAAAAGGAGGGTTATAAAAATATATATAACAAATAACAAATGACAAAAAAAAAAGTGCTCAATTGGGTCTAGTCCATCATACCTCGACCCACCAGACCAGATCATTCAAGTCCAAATTTTGATTCAAATTGGCATGGGCCCTGTTGAAAAGATTGGAATAAATTTCAATAATTTGGAGCCCAAGGCCTGGATCTCCTTCTAATTCGGTTTTCGATTTCAATTTCATCGCTCGTCTTCAAGCTTCGAGGAATCGGTATTCAGATTTCTCGCCGCATTCGTGCTCTTCAATCGCGATGCTCTTGCACTTGAGCTTCGAATCATTTACTCAGTCGATGAGGTCGAGCTTGTTACCCGGACCCTCAACAACCCGAAGCCTTTGAGCTTCCAGTTTTCACTAAGTATGGAAGTTTATAAACTCATTCTATCGCTCCAACAGGATTAAAGAAAAAGCTAAGTGTTCTCTCTCATTCTCTGATTTCTTTTTTTTCGATTTTTGATTCACTTGGCGACATTGATTTCTCGATATCTCGCGTGTCACCAGCATTTTGCCTCGGTCAGCTCTGATTCCACCGATGCAATCAGAGTAGGAGCTCATCTCCAGCGACGCTATTGATTCCGGATCTATATTTCCTCTTCGCCGAGCTTTACCTTTGATTCTTTCAGATGTTTGTCGCTGAAGTCTGCTCTCTGTAGGTTGTCGCAGATCGCGTTGGATTGGATTTCCTCTGTTATGCTCTGTTTTCCTGTCAGGTTGATCGAAGTATTCAAAGCTGATTCGTTTTTCCTTCACTGGCCCGATTTCCAACACCAACGCTTCCACGACCTCCACTCTCTGGTCCGATCACCATTCGTAGCCAACCACTGCACTTTCAAAGAATGAGCAGGCTGGATTGCGTATTTGAGATTCTGAGAGTCGTTTTGAGTCGTGAAGGAGAAGAATCTGAGTTTCATGGCTTGATGATGCTGAAAGCCTTTCAGTCGCTTTTCGAATAGACTCAATTGACAAAATGTAAGAAAAATTTATGATCAAATTGGTAAAAGTGCAATAAACCACCAGCTACGTTATTCCCAAAATTCAACCACCAGCTTTCACTGAAAGGCATGAACAGAAATGGTGATGAAAATGCAGAAGTAGGATTTGTGTTCTAGGAAATAAATTTTTGAATCGGCTTTATATAAGTGAGGGGATTTTGTCGTTAATGAGTGGATTTTAGCTGCGTTAATATTGTCTACGCAAAAATAACTACGAATAGGAATTGTTCATCATGATCTGCACTCACGTGCTAATTCTTAAATCGGTTTTAGACGCAAAAGAAGAAAGAAATTTGCGTCGATTCCGTGATTTGGTTTCGTGTTCTCTGTGCCCGCAATCGATACTATGTCTCAAAGATAAGGACAGGAGCCAATCCATATTAGTGGCTAAATCTGAATGCGACTCAACAAAATACGCATGAGATAATGCGGTTTACACTAAGTTATGAAGCATGATTTCTTGTTATTCGTCTCGGTTATTTGAAGTCTGAATGGGTGAGTATGCTTGTTCTTTGTCCACGTTATATGCTCAGCTGCGACCGGGGGTTTTTTTGCTACGGTTGCCGGTATGAAATGGTTCGGAGATGATGTCCGTGAGCGTGATGGTTTCCAGTCCTCCATTCAGTCGCTCTTATTGTTGCTTGAGGTATGCCTATGTGATAATTGGTTAATTTTCACCATCGATTGTATTAATACATATATGCTCTGCTTTAAGGTCGATTTAGAGAACTTTATAGATCAATTCCTCTGAATTATAAATTTTTCGGTTGATGTTGTGTACGAATTTCTCCCAAAATATCTTGCGTAAAAGCATGAAGTTGTAGCATGATTATTTCATTAATTGACAAACATGAAAGCAATAGCTCATGGACATATTTTATGCACTATCGAGTCTTTTTTTAGTAATCTGTACCATGTTAACTCTTGACCTTGATCACTAGTATGGCAGTGACATTAAATCAAGAAAGTTTCTTAAACCTCATAACTGATATATTCATCTTTTAATTCTGGTAGTTAACTGGTCATTATCCAAAAGCGAAACATTCTCCACTAGTTCTTCCATATTTTGTTATGGTATCCAAATTTAAATTCTTAAAGCATTATTTCCTATTCAGAAGTTTTTTTCCCATGCATGGCCAACGTATGTCCCTTATATGTCTCTTGAGTATCCAACTGTCACATCCACATATAATTATCTCACGTTCATACATATTTGATGCATGAACCATGGAAAAATTCCCAAAAAAAAAAGTGGGCGGGTTCAAAATTTTCAAACTAAAAGTAAGAATAATGCCATGCAAAAACTTGTTTAGATTGTCATCTATTCAATTAGCGTCAATAACTGACCAAAAATAATAATAATAATAATAATAATAATAATAATAAATAGCGTCAATAGAAAATGTATTGTTCATGCAAGCAGCCTTTGTCCATTCATGTTCTTAGGATCCACTTTAGAAACGAACGTGATCTTCCCATTTAAAAGCGTGCTTAAAATGATTAAAAAAATAACAGTTTAAAGTGGTTTTTTGAATACATTGTTTTAGGAAACTTTTTTAAAAGTCTAGTAGAATATTCAAAAAATGACTGAGTAAAATATGGTTAAGCATATTGGTACTTGTTGCGAAGAATAATATATGACGATGCATGATTTCATCGAACAAGGCCAGAAACTTTTATGGTCTCTATTTCCTAGGAAGAGCAAATCCCAGAACCTTCCGTTGGGTCTTTCATCTTTGTCTACCAATAAATTGGCGACGTACTTGAGAATGGATCAATCCAAACCCTTTAGTAAATTTAATAAAAACGACATTGAAATTCTGAAAATGGTGGAAAAGGAAAGCCACTAGTTTTTTTTATCCTTTCCACCACGGTTCATGACTTAGTAACCCCACCGGCATTTATGCTAACACCGAGCTCATGTTTAGTACTTGTCAACACATTTTGGAAGACAAAAGCGGAATGCCTAGAAATAGCTGTAACAAGACATGATTGGTTTTCGCAAGAATTGACTTTAGAGGAATGTACCCAATATGAATAAGAGGATAATGATGACACCGTATCATCCAAATCATGATGGGGAACACGACATAGAAGATATATAATTTATTAGAAATGTTGTTTGGTGTAATTTGTGTGTATTCACTATTAGGGTACCATTATGTGCAATTTTCTTTCGCAAGATATTTGAAGATATACTCGTATTTCAATTTGGTTTAATTGAATGAGTGTTCTTCGTTAATTTTCCTCAATTAATTTTTAATTATTTTTAAAATTTGCTAAAAATGTTAGTTAATTTCTTCTTGAATTTTTTCATTAAAATTATTTTTTTTAAATGGGAACGTGGGCCGGCGCGGCCCAATGGCCACTCCTAGCTGGCACAGCCCAAGGACTGGCATTTCCTCTACCAGGCCTTTCTCCATAAGGTCTTTCACTTGGCGTTGCAGTTCTTCATGTTCCTCAAGATTCATGGGTTGGCAGTTTTGTTGAGGATATCTGCAGTGTTGAAATATCACGCATGTGCTGCAAGCCAGTTGGCATTTCATCAGGAACAAAATTTCTAAATTCTTCAAGAAGTCAATTCAACTGATTCTTCGTTCTCTTGGTTACCAGTATTACTAGTGCACAAGCAACATGTGGATCCTCGTAGGCTTTTATTAATCCAGACATGTATGTTAAAAATGCTTTCTTCCTTTGCCTACTTGGGGCAATCATCAAGTTTTAATGGTGCAAGAGTAATCTATACACCATCCTTCTCGAAGAAACAAGTGTATTTGAATCCATCATGAATAGTTCAACAGTAATATTACCATGATCCTCTAGGTAGCTTATGACACACATCCATTGGAATCACATCATACCAGACTTTGCCGCTATTTTTATTTGCAATAGAAAATTGAATTAAACAAGGTTGGAGACCCATCCTTCATTTCCCTCCCTCAACTATTGTGATTTGTCAGGGTAGGGATGACCTTACATTGATGACTTCAACTTCTCGACCACAGCTACTACAACATTCTTGCGACCTTCCCCATCCATAACGACGTCACAAATCTCTCTCTACCTCGTCTTTCTCTTTCAAGCCAATATAGATCACCTCCTTCACCAACACGCAGTCATACACACATCTCTCTGTCTCTCTCTCTCAAATTTCATAAACATATCGATAGAAAAATAATCCACGATTTGGAAAAAAAGAGGTCATTAATTTTAATTTTTGGATTTTACATCAAAATCTATACAATTTTAGCGAAAGAGCAAATTGTTGAACATGCAATTTCGTGGGTCAACATTTTGGATCCATATCATCTCACCGAATACCTGGAATTGATGGAAGAGAGGGTGATGATCAAGCAACCTGTGATTTTGGGCAATGTTGATGAGTGCCCCCACAATGTCAATAAAGAATGGTGTGATCAGTTACAGCCTTACGGGCACTAAACTCAACTCATTTGAACACGAATGCTTCAAAATGTTTATCAAAATTGGTTTCATCGTCTACATCCATAAGGAAAAGTATTGTATCGATTGATTCTATGAATTTATACATGGTGTTATTTGATTTTCAGATAAGCCCAAAATGAAAATGATTGATAGTGTATATTTATTTCTTGTTTTTTTTATTTATTATTATGTTGAGGATTTAGCTTAGCTCACCTTACGGGAGTACAGTACCGACCATATCTCGAGGAAAACTGATCCAACAACCTACCACTAGACCCCCAACTTAAATCACGGAGCATACCTTGGGGGTTCGAACTCTTGACCTCTTGGGAGGACAACGCAGCCATGCATGGGTGTATATTTATGTTCTTTGGTGCACCGAAAAAGCGAAGAGTATGTTATGAGTAGATGAGTATATGGAATAGGAAAGGACCTCCAGGTGATAGTTTTTCCACCAAAAGCTAATCCGTGAAATCCGGCAAAGTAAGATGCAAAAAGGGAAACTCTTGTTTCATTATAATTAGGGAAAAGTCGAAAAATCCTGAACTTTGCCAAAAATGACACATTTACCCTAAATTTTTTTTTTTTGTGACGTGAAAAACCTTGAACTTTGCCAATCATGACACATTTACCCCAAACTTTTTTTTTGTGACACAAAAAACCTTGAACTTTGTTATGTGACACATTTACCCCAAAATTATAGGGCATTTTGGTCTTTTCATTTTTTAAAATTTTTTTTTTTCTTTTTCTCTCTTCTCTCCGTCGGCGAGGGCTGCCCTCACCGGTGTTGGGCAAGGGCAGCCCTTGCTTGCGCCGGGCAAGGGTGTGCGAGGGTGGCCCTCGCCAAATCTGGGAGGGCGGGGACACCCTCGCTCGACGCAGCGAGGGCGGCCCTCGCTGCGTTTGGCGAGGGCGACCCTCACCCGATCCGGTGAGGGGTGCCCTCGCCGGTGTCGGGCGAGGGTGTCCCTACCCTCCCAGATTTGGCGAGGGCCGTCCTCACCCGACGCCGGCGAGGGCAACCCTCGCCTACATCTAGCAAGGATGACCCTCACCCGATCTCGGGTGAGGGGGTGCTCTTGTCGGCGTCGGGCGGGGGTGCCCTCGCTAGTCTAGGAGGGAGGCCCTCGCCCGACGCCGGCGAGGGCCGCCCTCGCCCGACGCCGGCTTCCCTCCGTCGGCTCCGCCATGGCCGGCGGAGGGAAGAAAAAGAAAAAAAAAAAAAAAAAAAGGAAAAAAAATAGAATAAAAAGATAAAAATGCTCTTAATGGGGTAAATGTGTCACGGTTTGAAAAGTTTGAGGTTCACGTCACAAAAAAAGTTTGGGGTATATGTGTCATTTTTGGCAAAGTTTAGGATTTTTCGTGATTTTTTTTTTTTATAATTATTACAGACCTCAAAGTAGAGTAAAAGTAAAAAAAGAAAACCTTAAAAGTAAAAAAGAAACAGTCGGGTATTGATGCGAAACGATCAAAGTGAATGTCCCACTGAGTAAGAAATCCGCATTTCACGGATTGAAAAAGGGGATGCGATGACGACAAGTGGGAATCACGTGAAGGAGCAAATTAGAAAGTAGATTTTCTCTTTTTGTTGAGAAACTTTCCTGCTTTTTCAAATTAAAAAGCACCCTCCCTTAATCATGCATGTACTTTCAATTCAATTCGCTCCAATTTTTTTTTTTATGGTGGCCTACCTTGTCACATCAATCAGAATTTTTTTTAAGGGAGTGGTTAGAAGGGAAGTGAACTGCTTTGGGCCTTTTCTTCTATTTTCCCCTCTTTACTGTTTATTGTGTGCTCGACTTTTTATGCTAGAAACTTATCGTTATTGTAAGTACTTGTTTTATGCCTACTTCATTGGATTGATATCTAGAATCACGCGGTGGGTGTCACGCATGTCACGAGCCCATCCAGAAAAGTCTCGACGAACAAATATTTATGCTTGTGATATAGATGAATTTTACATACAAAAACTTGCGATGTCATTTTTTCTGCTCCTTTTTTCATGACTTTGTAGAGATACGTATCAAACCTAAGTTAGGCGCATTCTTCCTCAATGACTGCATGAGAATGAACACCATGTAGAAAAAAATGATCAAACATACTTGTGTTAGTATCCAATTTAACCCGTTCCCCCCTCCAAAAAAAAATGTGTTAAGCTAGTCCATTTGCTCAAGTGGCTGCCCGCAAAATAGGAGAATTTCAATCAAAGTGGAAAGACATGATGCCACTTCTTTTAAAGAACATTAAAGACGCTGAAGCAACAGATCCACCAACCACCCTTTATCTCCGAGAGTTCTCTTTACTTTTCCTTGTACTTTCATTTCCTTCTAATTTCATTTCAATGTAATTTCAATTTCAACTCTTTCATTTGATCGTAATTGCAATTCTGATACAATTTAACATTTTCTTGTGCTTAGATTCGTGGGGTCTCATCACTCCATCTAAAGCCACATTCTTGCACCTTTCCGCTCGACTATGAAATTGAGGAGCATTTTTTATCGCTTTCCAATTGTTTGAACCAGCTTTGAAGTGACTGAGTTTCAGGAAGTCACTTAACAGTTTAACGGTGATTTTAGCTCCGACCATCTTCGTCCTTTAA
The DNA here is from genome assembly GCA_014182545.1 of Eucalyptus globulus. Taxonomy (NCBI): domain Eukaryota; kingdom Viridiplantae; phylum Streptophyta; class Magnoliopsida; order Myrtales; family Myrtaceae; genus Eucalyptus; species Eucalyptus globulus. The sequence continues at coordinate 20,845,685 of CM024724.1, forward strand.
GGTCGAGCTTCTGACCAGAAATAAGAAATGACTCCTTATCTCCGTTCAAGTAGATCAGACGATTATTAGCAAAGTGCGTGAGTGAGTAAATGGCCAAACAGAAGTATGAGTGCATAAACTCAATTTTCTTGTGCGTAAATCTCCATCTCCATTCTCTGCTGCAGAGTTTTAACGAAAACTTGCACTGTCATCACAAAAAAATAGGAGGAGACAGATCATCTGGTCTTAATCCATTCTGCCCTCTGAAAAAGCCAGCAAGCTCCCCACTAACAATTATAGAGTATTATATAGGAGTAGGATTGCATCTTTCCGCCCAACTCAATAATACAGTGTGGGAACACCAATTCCAGTCAACAGATTCAAAAAAAGGAAAAAACCCTTTAACCTTCATAAGTCAAGAATGCAATGGGAACACAATCTGTCTGCCTTCGGTTTGAAATCAGGGAGGTGCGTGGGAAGTAGAGGGTCAGTGCATTGTAACCTTTATCAAATCAAATAGCCTTTATCCTGTTGTGAGCCTGGGGGAATATAATGCGGGGCACTAGCGAAATTGCATAAGGTTATAAAATTGTTTGACGATTTTTGCTTTATGAAAAACTAGCAGGAGTAAATCTCGATGTAAACGTAGCGACGGGGATGATGATTTTAGAGTCCAAAATTATCGATTTGTCGAATTTATTTATTTATTTATTTTTGATAAGGTAAGAATATATTGATTTGTCAAATTTATTCATAATTCAGTTAACAATAAATTAATGTTAAACAAATATTTGTATCAATCATACATCGAACTAATGCAGTAAATTGGATCTTCAGTGAAGAAAAGTTGGACGCGCAAATCATTAAAAGTTGGACGTGCAAATCATTAACTTTTTCGGCACACACTAATATTACTAAAATATCTTATAATATCTTGTGTCCCAGGGTAATGCAGTCCTTTTACCCTTTTGAAATCCAATAAAAAATACTCAAGTACAATAGATATAATTTTAAATAATAAGTACCATATTTGAGTGAGCTTTATAATTATCAAATGTGAATTAGAGTCAACATAGACCTATTTTTTTTTTCTTTTTTTTTTAGGATAGGTGTGAAATCTTCTTTCATGTGAATATAAGGTGTATTAGTCTTTCGAAGTCCCTTCAATCAAAATCACAGAAAAAAATAGTTACGTGACTTTTACTTCTCCAAAAAAGTGAAAACATTGATATCGGATGGTTGTGAAAATGCTTTGAAGTGCAAGGATCATCACTGTCCCAAATGGTTTTGGTTTAATGTTGAGGGGCATGTGCCACTTGACTCTTGTGTGGAATATTTCTTTAATGACATGGCAAATTTTTATTTAAGTCCTGAAAATGAAGTAGGACGAGTTGATTGTTTTGTGGCCAAAGGAGCAACACAGGCATTGAGGCTCATTTTCAGGAAGCTAGTTGAAGGTATTTGATTGAAATCATGGCTTATTGTAGCTTTTTAAGTCCTCTCAGCTGAAATCACGGAACATCTTTAAAAAATAATAAGGAAAATTTCAAATAAAGGCCTAAAGCGAGGTTATTTTTTTTTTTTAAAAAGATGACCTAGAGTGAAAACCCGAAATGATTAAATTAGTGTCAAATAAAGACTTGAGCTCATCAACCGATCAAATGATCGGTAATTGACGAGCATATGATATTTCTGATAGTCAGAATAGGGGCATTTTTTGTAATGGAAATGCGGACTCAAGCCTTGGATTCACTCTAGATAAGAGCATGTAGAAGGAACAGGGTGGTAGGGGCCACCTGCCCATCAAAATCATATTCATCATTTTTTTCCAGAGCGAAGATGCATGGAGGCGTGGAGCAAAGTTGCATGCAGGGAAGCTGGCACGAAAGTGACAAGCTATTTCTTGCGCTTTTCACTAAGCGAAAATGACGAAGAAAAAAAGGAGAGATTTGGTCTAATCACATGGAATTCATAATGGTCAGTAAAGTTAGTGCGCTCGAATAATATTAATGATGTTCATTTGTTACATCAATTTAGATAGTAACAAAATAAGCTAAACTCTAGACGCAATGCCTATTACATCATTCAATATTAGTGGACACATCACCCTATCAAAGTGTCATTCTTCATTAAAGTCCAAACGCGGAAATCCTCTTTTTGGACTAAATAATTTAAATGCAACGTGTTCTTTCTCTTTCATATCTAGATGAAATCTTCCTCACGAATTCTTGTCTGAAGTATCCAATGTTTTTGAAAATGACTTACACTTTGATTTGACGAGGAATAATAACATCGATAAGCAAATGAATTCCAAACAACCATCTAATGAAAAAGGCCTTACTCGAGGGAAAGATCCTTCACTCCGAAGTAAAAGAAAATAAGCTATTGGCATACGGATTAATCATTTAAAGGTGTTCTTCTAGAAAATTTTCTCATTTCTTTGAATTTATACATTAGAAACAAATTCATGCCCGATTTATGAAAGAAAACTAGTCACAAAAGTGACTATATACCCTCTTCCTCTTCCATAGATTCATATTTTATTGGATGTTATTTGTCACAAAAAGCCAGCATTATGGACTTAAAATGTCTTATGTGCTAGTTGTTTGGTAATCTGCATTCAAATTCCTGTGTGGACACATAAGTGCCCTTGCTATGGTGAGGGACCTTATCGTTGGTGTGGTCTATAAGCTTAATCATTATGCTTATGAGGCCTCCGGTGCAAGAACATCACCAAAAACCAACGATTTTTGCTGCTAAGGTGAGGGATCTTACCCTTGGCATCGTCAATGTGCTATAACTCAAAAACCATTAAAAAAAAAAAACCAACACTTAAATTCCATGCCATGCTCACGAGTTTTGGTCATTAATGACAAAACATACGCTAGAAAAAAAAATGAAGCATTAACAAATTTGCAAAATAGGAGCCACTACCAACATGTAGGACCATGACGGCAGCCAATCCAATTTAAAAATATGCAATAGATGCAACTAATATGCATTAATTTGGACGAAAGGAGACATAACGCATCAACAAATATTTAAAAAAAAAACTAAAAACTAAAAAAAAAAAAAAGCAAAAAGTCTCCTACCATTGTCATCGCTCCTATCGATGTGATATTCCACTACATGCCCACACCTTGTCAATGCTTCAACAAAATGCAGTTGCTTTGTCTTGGATGATTGAAGGATTAGTTGCACCAATTTGAATAAAAATGACCTCAATTAAACATAAGTGGAGATCGAAGTAAAATGCAAACTTGGGAAAAGATGATGGAGAATCAAGGTCCTTGTATTATACGTGAGTATTGACTAACGAGAGGTGGGTCTTACTTGAGCTTAATTTTTTTCACTCAGTAGAAACAAAGACTGGAAGGAGAGAAACAACATGTGAAGAAACAAAGGAAGAAGTGTTTTGAGTATTTTTTTTTTAGGGCTTTTAATTTTTTACTCAAATTTTTCTTGGACAAAAGTACCCATATTTTGGCCAATGGAAAAATCATATGCTCACCGATTGACAAACATTTAGCCAATCGGTGAATTTAGGTTTTTATGTGAGTCTAATTTAGCCACTTTAGGTTATTATTTAAAATAATGTCCATTTTAGGCCCATTTTTGATAAAATAGCCTTATTTGATGTCCTTATTTAGAATTTTCGCAAATAATAATTATCAAGCCATTTTTATCAATAGCCAAAAAGAAAGAAAGAAGAAGATAGAAAATGTAATGGAAATGAACCACTGGACTCAAGCCTTGGATTCGCTCTAGATATGAGCATGAAGAAGGAAAAAGGTGGTGGGGCCATCTGCCCATCAAATTAACTTTCATAATTTTTCTTTTGAAAATGACTTGCACTTCGATTTGATTGAGAATAACATCCTTAAGCAAGTGAATTCCAAAAAAGCATCTATTGAAAAGGCCCTACCTGAGCAAAAGATCCTTTGCTCTAAAGTAATAGAAAATAAGCTATCATTATACCAATTAATCATTTAAATGTGTTCTTCTACAAAATTTATCATTTCTTTGAATTTATACATTAGAACCAACTGTATTATTTTCAACTAAACAAAAAACTTCATATATTTTCATGCCCAAGATATGAAAGGAAAGGGTAATCCTTTTCCATTACAAAAGCTTATAAAATTGCCTGATAACTATTGCTTTATGAAATGTGGGGAAAGGGAAAAAGGGCGCATGTGCCTCTCTACATTTGGCACATGAATGTATCAAATTCCTCTGACACTTGTTGATCATACTACTGTTTAATTATGTATTGCGATGAAAATGTATCACCATGTGATGCCATGATATTTAGCTCTTAAAATTCAAATAAACATGAGAATTTTTGCCCAAATATAGAACATGCTCCATAGTATTAAGTTTTTACGCACAAATATAAGTTAAGCAATTTATTAAATATGTTTTATGCATATAAACAAAAAGGAGTAGCGATAGAGAAATGCAAAACCAAGAGAAATTGGCATAATTTGACAATTATTGGCTGAAGAGTTACATCTCCACACTTACGTTGTTATAGACAGATTAGGTCCACATAGACCTAGTTTTCTAATTCTCGAGGATGGTTGTGAATGTTTGGTTCAGGTGAGTATAACGTGTGGTAGACTTTTAGTGCAAATATTTGCATGGTTTATTTACATTAATCCATTATTGGAGACTCAAGGGGATATGAAACTGTGAATGGTGATGATGAATGCTTTGAAGTACAGGGACCGTCACTGTCCCGAGTGACTTGGTTTAGCGCGCGGGGGCAAGTTATGCTCGATTTTCATGAAGAATATTTCTTTGATGAAATTGTAAATTTTTATTTAAGTCCTGCAAAAGAAATAGGCCGGGTTGATTATTTTACAGCCAAAGAAGGGCCCGTTTGATTCAGCTTTTGGGGAATGCATTTGCCAAAATGCAAATACCTTTGGGTGAATGAGGTTTTCGGAAATGCAAATATCGTTTGGTAAAATTTGCATTGAGATACAACTTTGGCCAAAATACCGTTTGGTAAAATTTGCATTTATAAATTACTTTTATTAAATTAAAAAATTAAAAAAATTCTATTTTCTTTTTTTTGAAGTCGGCCACAGAGCTGCCGGATCCGACAGCCGGATAGTCGGATCCGGCGGCCGGATGGCGGGACCCGGCGCGCGTGTTGCACTGTGGTCACGCGACCTCGTCGGCGGTCGCCGGGGTCGCGCTGGTGGCATTTGGATGGCCAAATTTGGCCGCCCTGGGTCGCGCAACCTCGGGCGGTCGTCGCTTGGGGTCCCATGACCTAGGTGACCAAGCGACGTGACGCGTGCGACCCGGGCGACCGTCGCCTGGGTCACGCTGCGACCGGGCGGCCGTCGCCGGGGTCGCGTGACCTCAACGGCTGCCTGGGTCGTGCGATCCAGGTGGCCGACGCTTGGGTCGCACGATCCAGGCGGCCGACGCCTGTGTCGTGAGATCCGGGCGTCGCTTGAGGTCCGACGACGGTCGCTGGGGTCGGGCGACCCTTAGGCGGCGGTCGCTGGCGCACACCATCCCTTTGCCAGTGGTCGTCAGCCTCCAATCAGCAACTTGGAGAGGTTGGAGAAGATGAACAGTAACCGAGCTACTTGCATTCCCAAAATGCAACTTTCCAAAGCACCTCAACCCTTGCATTCAGCTAAAGTCCCTTAGAGCCACTTGGAGATGCAATTGCATCTCGCCAAAGTCGCCCAAAAAACGAACCAAACACCTTTGCATTTGGCCAAGGGACTTTAGAGCCCAAATGAGCATTTCAAATACTGAACCAAATAGGGTTGAAGTGACACCTGCAGTGCACTGGGTCTCGTTTTCGGAAAGCTCGCCCAAAAATATTCGGTAAATCACGGGCTTGTTGGCTTTGAAAGTTTCCTCAGTCGAAATGGCGGGTAAAAGGAGTTATGCGACTGTTACTTCCTCGGAAAAGTTTGTGTGAATGTCGAACAACGTTATACATACATATATACATACACACACACATACACGCGCATTTTCATGTGTATTCCAAGGCAAAGTATAGACCGGTAACCTCTCTACATATATTTTTTTAGAAAAAATAATTATATAGACAAAAAAAGAAAATTTTTAAATTTGACGAGTAAATGACTTGAACAATTGCAACTTACAAGTTACAATAGAGCGAGCAAGGAAAACATAAGTAGACAAATTAATGTGAAAATGCAAATGACTCCCCATACCATTCTTAAACAAAAGATGGTTACTTAAAAATATCAAAACCACTTAATGGGAAAAATAGCTAGTATGTGGTACGTGTTTTGAAGATCTATTTTATGACTCATCTTTTGAAGACATAATGAGTCTTTTTAGAATAAGTATGAAATTTGAACAATTTCTTAGCTATTACACATTTTTGAGAAGCTAAGATCAACGATGTGCAAGATATGTTGCCATCCATAGAAGATGAAATATTGGAATGAACTATATCGGAATTGCACTGAGAATGAGACGGATACGTTTAATTAGCAATTTTCATAATTTTCCATGCTCTCCGGAAAATTATCTTAGAATGCATGAACTTGTCTTTGCGTGTGAGCTATTCAGCGAATTATCTTCCTTTGTTTTTCACTTCTTACTTCAAAATGACGAGCACTCCAGCAATATTTACGAATGAAGTTGCCTCTACACTAAAGGATTGTAGCTCACTCTATAAGTACACATTACTTCACTCTATGCTCAAAATAACTCTTTTAAAATGATTACACCAGCACTCTCTTAGAGAATACACTCGAATTTCACAGTTTTTTTCTTTTTTTTTTTTTTTAATTATTAAAAAGTAAGTGTAAGAAGTAAGAACAAGTTTTAGTTTTAGAGCGTTTTGATCCCTCGGCCGCCTTCAAGTCTCACTTTGACACGTAGATAGCCCTTGAAGCTTCCTCCACGCGTTAGAGACTTGAATAGGTAAATAGCTGTTGAAAAGGGTGATTTTAGATCAGCAGGATCACTATGGAAAATGAAATAACGAGTTTCAAAGCGTTATTCCATTTGCATAAATAAAAACATTTGCCTGTCTTTGCGTGCGCACCAAATTTCGGACCAAACCTGTGGCCTCCGAATCGACGACACTAGAATTCTTCTCTCTCTCTCTCTCTCTCTCTCTTCCAAAGCACTTTGGCGATGGCTCTGCAACTGTGGGAGACCCTCAAGGAATCCATCGTCGCTTTCACGGGCCTGTCTCCGGCGACTTTCTTCACCGTCCTTGCCCTCGGGCTTGCCGTCTACTATGTCGTGTCCAGCCTCTTCGGGTCGTTATCCGACCGCCACCAGAGGCCGAGGGACTACCAGGAGCAAATGCAGCCTCTCCCTCCTCCTGTTCAGCTTGTCGAGACTTCCGAGGACGAGCTCAAGCAGTACGACGGCACCGACCCCGAGAAGTCTCTCTTGATGACCAACAGGGGGGAGATCTACGATGTCTCTCAGCGCAGGTATGCTGCGACCTTCTTCGTTGTATCGGATAAAATTGTTATGCTCATCGCGCGATTTTGATTGTTCCCTGTGGCAGTCGTGGATTATGGATCGGATCGTCACTGTCTTCTTAGGCTAATCCGACATGAATTTGTTGATTGCAATATACTGTCTATTCACGTGCGAAGTTAATGCTGCGGTGAAATTGGCATAAGTGAAGCTTAAAAGAAATGGTTGAGAATTCTTCGTCCACAGGCGGTCAAATTAATGAAACAAAATACCCTTTTTGTGGGATCTAAAAGCCTGGTTAAGAAAATGGAAGTAGAGTTTGCTTCAATGAATGTCGGTTGACGATTGGCTCAGACGTTACTCAATTTGCTGAAGTTATCCGTAAATAAGACCAAGAAAAATTGCTAAACAAGAATGTTGATGAAGATATCAAATAGAGAAGAATACGTATAAAAGAAAGGAAAGAGATGAAACAAGGGGGCGGGGGAAAAAATGGGATGCTTTTAAGGTACAATGTTGTGCCATAACATATAAAAGTTGTTATATTGAGATGAGAAGATTTTAGCCGAGATCGGTCGTTCCACCTGCTCGAAAATGGAAGTGAAATTTACAATTCTTTAAACACTAGCAAATGGACGTTCACCACAGTAAAAGTCATATATAGTGACAATTATGACGTCATGTTCTTGGTTATGACCGTGTGAATGCCACCGCAGATCTCATAGCACCTTTTTTTCATTTTATAATAACAGGAAATTAACTTATTAGTATCCGGTCAACTAATCTAGAAGTGCATCAATCGTCACTCACAAATTTACCATATACCACAGCGAAGTATCTTTTTAATGTGATCAACACTTCATTATCCATATAAGAAAAAGAAAAATGAAGGACTGAAAAAATAGAAATCATTTCCCCTGAAGCCAAATAAATCAACCAGAAAATTGGCCTTTAATTAGGACAATATGATACTATGGTCATAGAAATTTACCCTATGTTGAGTAGTCAAATTTATTAATAATTCAATTTAGCAATAAATTCAACATTGACCAAAGGTATGTGACAAAGACACATCTAACTAATGTGACAAATTTGATCTTCCATGAAGAAAAGTTTAATGTACATATTGGCAACACTTCATGTGCGTGAAGAGCACTCCTACGCTAAAGTGTCGGCTCATCCTTGAGCACTTTTATTAAAATATGTTTTGTTGAACCACGTCAAAAGGAAGTCATGTCTGGGAGTCAACATATAAGGAGAAGATCAAATTGCGAACAAACTACCACTCACAAAGTACCAAATCTTAGGCAACTCATTACTTATGGTTAACCATTTCTCTTTCCTGATTCTAATGGCTTCTTCTCCTTCTTCCAAGCGCAGAGGGAGCTATGATGTCTTTCTAAGTTTTAGAGGCACGGATGTCCGCAACTATTTCCTTGGTCATCTCTACACGGCTCTTGTTCAATGTGGAATAAAGACATACAGGGATAGTGAAGATCTAAAGAAGGGAGAACAAATATCACCCACACTTATGGAGGCAATCGAGGAATCGCAAATCGCGATTGTTGTTTTCTCCAAGGACTATGCCTCATCACCGTGGTGTTTGGAGGAGGTGGCGAAAATCATGGAGTGCAAGGAGCAAAGAGGCCTCGCTGTCTTTCCGGTATTTTACAAAGTAGAACCTAGAGAAGTGAGAGGGCAGAAACAGGGTTATGGAAAAGCTATGGCCAAACATGAGGTCAAGTTTGGGAAGGATTCAGAGAATGTAAAGCGATGGAAAAAAGCTCTTCTTGATGCTGGTAGCTTGTCTGGGTTGCATTTTATAGACGGGTAAGTGAATAACACTTCTACTACTTCAATTAGTGTAATTCTTTTGATATTTGATTTTCTTTAAGGTTCGGGATCCTCTAAAGTTCGGCATAATCCATCCCGTCTCTCTCTAATTTGCCTCGTCTCTCTCTCTCTCTCTCTCTCTCTCACACATTAGACAGCACAGAAAACACTTGCACAGAACACGAAACAGAGTACCATGGGCGAGCCGTTCGTCCTCTCCGACCCTCTGCCGATTCTAGACACGCCGCCGTCCGATTGCTCACGTCCCAACGCCACCCCAGCCGCATCATCTCAGCCCGTCTCTGTCTCTCTGTGTCTAGAGGCTTTAGGCAACGAATCAGGCTCGCGACCCCGGATCTGGGTGGCTTCAAGCCCAGAGCAGCGGTCGCTAGCCTCGGGCAGTGGTCGCCTGAGACTCTCCTGTCTTCCGTGACAGAGGGACAAGAACACGGAAGGAGGGCGCAGCAACTGCGCTAGGACAGGCGATGGTGATGGGTACATCACGGTAGCAGGGACATGGCAACGGGGGGAACAGATGAGGGCGGCCACGGGGCAGTGGCAAGTGCGTAGGGGAGTGGAGAGAGAGAGGGGTGGGGGAAATTTGGGTTTGAGTTTTGAGCCTAGGCATTTTCTTATTTTCTAAGTAAATTCAACAAAACAAAATTCTAGAAAATGTAAAAGAAAATTCAAAAAACTTGAAACTTTGAATTCACAAATTGAGATATTGGTTAGAAGAAAAAGTTGCACAATATTCAAATAAAATAAGTTTCTTCGAAATCAAAAACTGTCATAATACATCAAAACCACGTGTACTAATAATCTATATCCTATGTCTACTATATATAGTTTAAGCAGGGTTTAAGAGGAAGTTTCCTTCTTTGCTCACCAATGTGGGAGGTAATATTGCTATGTCATTGTCACATGGCATAGTTGTGTCATACGACCCATATTTGGTCAATTTTCATTTTAGCAATTTGTGCTTTATCTTGAAATACATTTTTAACAAATATATTTTTGTTTACAATAAATCATGATAGTAAAGTTATCGACTTAATTTGGAAGTTTAAATTCTAATAATTTGAAATTTGAAAAAATAACACAAAGATAAAATATCTTGAAATGAACTTTTTTACTAGCATATATTATTAAATGTAATTTATGACCAAACAAATATCCATTTGGTTTAAAGTTAAAGTATGAGAAATATAAGTCATTAAATCAATGACACAAATAATGCAAGTTATTGTCTTTAAAAACCATGATACCAGTCTGTATATAATTACATAAATAATACAAATAAACCATAGATAAGCCACTCTAATTGGAAATATAGATTATTTCACAATGTGATCTAACTTCATTTGGTATTAGCTTAAATTTGGCAATCTGGATTAGGCTATCTTCCATGAAAGACTCGTGCGATTAGCACCCTCATTCTTCGACCAATTATATAGATTCGTGGACTTCGGACTTCCAGGTCGGACAAGAGGTTAGTAGACGGAGCTTGCGCTCCCATGTCCCACCCCCGTTACTGTTAGTTGGAGGGTCTTTTGTACCGCTAGCATGCCTCTGCTTCTTGTTGAAGTTTTGAGCTAGCACTCTCTCATTCACAGATCCAGACTAAAATCACTTAAGAGAGTAAGAATTGCAAAGAAAGCTTTCTCTACTGATTTCCCATCTCCTTTCAACTGAAGAGGTATCAGCTAATATACATACAAAAGCTAATGCCTGTAGGATGTTGCCAGCTTACTTCAACATTTGCAAGCGGACAAAAAAAAAGTAAGCTGCCTACGCCTATACAAGACATTATACGCTGTCTGACCAATGGAGATTATCTTTTCTGCCTTTGCTTAACAGGTTTCACTGATGCAAGATTTTTTTTTTTTTTTAAATTCTTGATCGTGCAAATTCCTTTCTATTGGTTTTGTAACCGTTTTTTCCATTTGAATCTTTTTAATCTCATCTGTACACTTCCAATCCATGCATTTTCTCTTCTTCTGAGAAAATTAGTTTTTCGTGTCTTGTACTGCTGACCTACCACTCCATCTGAAGGCTGGCCTTGGGCCTTTTCTTCTAAATTGGGCGTGATTATCTCGTTCCGTTTTCTCTTCCGGTGGCTGATCTTGGGTTTGGGAGATCTTCCAGACTTCAAAAACATCAGCCCTGAAACATAAGCTCTGTTCACTAAGCCAGAAACTTAGTAGGCAGATCGATTACTCTCCCTCAGTTTCTCTCTTGGACTTGTTTTTATTTAAAGCTCATATAACCCTTGAGAATAATGATAAAAATTCTTCCATCACGACGCAGATAATACTTTTGTTTGTTACCTATTACATGTTCTAGGACAGCTTTAAAAATTCAATTTGAGTGGCTTTAGTAATAAAAATAATATGTGCCCCTACTTTTCTATGTTTCTCTGGGTTTTGTTTGGTTCTGCAAGTTGTTGAATTTCCCAGATCTGTCAGGAATACTCTCTCCTTTCATCCAGTTGCATTCATGGTAACAATCACTGCAGCATATCTAGGACCATCTAAGCAGCTTAAAAGCATGTTTTACCAACGGATGGAGTTTACTAACAAGGTGTAGATACCCTCTGTCAATGTTGATCGAGTCTGCAAACCCTGCGTCTACAAGCGGGAGTCCAGTTTCCGCTATGCTTATGTGAAGTTTCTAGCTTAGTCATCCTTGTCCTTCTGAATGGAGATAAGGATTTAGAACACAGAGTTCCTGAAAGGAAAAGTGTCTCTCGAGTCTATTATATTTCTTTATTAGCGTCATATCTCCAGGTAGTAGAGCTTTAGAGAATACGTACCTTTACTTTCCATTAATCAAGGAACTCTTCTCCAATTGTTTTGTAAAATTTCAACTCAACTTCTAGAATCTTTATCTGTGAAGCAGGATCTTTTATGAACCATTGAAGTTGCTGGAAATCTTTTTCTCAAGTCTACCCAGCAACTTCGCATAGATTTTAGTACCCTTCCCTCGAGGGCTGTGATCGTTGGAATCAATCTGTAGATATCAAAACTTAACATTCAAATCTTATATTTTCGAGGTTTTATCACCAGATTCAATGTCAAAATCTTCTGGAATAGGATTATGATTCTCAGGAATATTTCGCTCGTGATTTCTCTATGGCCATCTGGTACAAACTTTCCAAGATCTTCATTTTCAAGATCTTGTTCTCATAACTTTATTGAAGCCATATATGCCCGATGGTTCACCTGATAAACCCATAACCATTTTTGAATCAGATCATACTTCGTGAATGTGGTTGTTTGCCAAACATATCATGTTCTACCTGATTTTAATCTTCAAGGATATCTCCTTTAACTTTTTTGGGACTCAATCAAAAGAGGCTTGTGAACTTCAACTGTCTTTTCAACCAACTAGTTCATTCTCCTGGCAAGTCTTTCACGGTATTCATACCTCACAGTCATTCAACAGATGATATTAAGGCCTTTATCCTTTCCTATATGATTCTAAAATGAGAAAAAAGAACTCTAGGTCTTTTGCATAGCCAACTAATATTTGCTTTCATTCTTATAGAACCATAGCTTTTGCTCTCATTCTCCTTCTGTCTCTTTGGAGACTTCTTCTTTGGATGCCCCTCTTGCTTGCATACCCAAAAAAATTTTCTTTCTGCTGTAGGATTTATCTGCACAACAAGACAATTTACGAGAGAGAGAGAGAGAGAAGCAGCTAAGACTATTTTTATCTGGAGGAATATACTCTACGTCAAAGTTGTAATAATTATACTATTCTTGTATAATTAGAAGCCTAGTTTGCTGAGTTTCTTCCAGATTCAGATTCAAGAATCTTTCGACATATTCAGAGTTGGCTCTCACTACAAACCTTGTTGGGGCTAAGAATATGTAAAAAGTTTTTATACAAAATTTCATGGCAAGTACATCCTTTTCATGTATCAAATAAATGAGTTCAGATCATTTAAATGTGGCGGACCAATACTGATAGAAGTTTTACTGATTTTCTTTATTTAGTTTTTTGTGCTTCTCCCCAGCATTCATTTGATGCATCAGAAGGTGATAATATGATGGCAAATGCTTTACCTTTTCTTTTACCTAGTGCTTGAGTGTCTTTATTATCCCAAAATTGAGATGCGTTACTTGGAGCTTTCTTGGGTAGCCTACTAAGATATTTTTAAATTGTCTGGCCTAGTTAGCACTTAGCAGATCTACAGTACCTCTGAACTTTTTATCTTCTACTTTGTCAGGAAAGTTTATTATATCTCGCAAATTTAGGTTTGTAATGCTAGCTTTTTTTTTGTCTACTTCCTACTTCCGTACCCAAGCAATTATCTTTTTCCTTTATCCATTTTACCTCCTTTTACATAGGATCATGCATTTTTCTTAAAGATATTTGTCAGTAATTATAATTGATTCATTTGCATCTCTTCACTTTTGCTAAAGACTATTACATTGCGTATTTACGCAGCACAAAATGCCTAGGGCATTCTGTCTATGAGATCTCCTGCCGTAGCTATCTTATAGTCATCATCTTTGTTGGTTTGCTGAGCTGAAGATAGTCTGCAACAATTCACGCTTTTCCTCAAACCTGCTTTGCATGGTTAATGGGTTAGAGTGCGGAATATAACCATCTCTTATAAAACCTTTGGAGCACAGATCAGGAATTTGTTTTTCAAATACCTCTACCAACTCACAGTTTTTGCTGAAATTATGATAATTGGATCTTTTAGCTCAAGTCTGGCTTTTACACCATTAAGACTCCACAATTTGACTTACATTTTACACAAAAACAGAAGAAGAAAGAAAGTAAAAAGACTTGACAATTTGTGGATCTTCACGAAAGTTATTTTTCAATTTTAGCAGGAACTTATTCCATTTTGTTCCTGGCAGTTGGATACTCCGAATTTTTCCTTGTTCTAGGCAGAACAAATTTTGACACTAGAAGGTATCATTTGGAAATGAAGATTTTTCGCATCCAAATGGCTTATGCTCCCATTATTTACCACGTTGTGCTCACACTGTGAGTGCTGCTTGGTCACATGGACAGTCTCCACAAAACTCTCATTTTTTCACAGGATAAACCTCAAATTTGTCTTAACCATGGATTTAGAAGAGTCACGCCTGCTATAGTAATCGTGGTGCTTTCTTGCACAAAAGACCATTTTTCGTTTTGTCCCTTTAGAAAGCATTACCAAGAATGACATCCTCGCCTAGTGTCAGGAAAGGAAAATCCGTCTAACAGTGAACATTGATTCCACCAGCCATTCTTAATGCAATAGGCTCTGTTAGTGGTCCCCACCATTCATCTGGTGATGCATTGGGTCTTGCACAATTAGTACAAGCTCCAGTGTCTCTAATGAATATGGATAACACCCGGGAAACTTAAACATCACAACCACGTAAGTGCTTAACCCAGCTTAGTTGGTATGTCATTTGGGAGGAGGGTTCGATAATATCCCAGACTTTGTCCATGGCTATAGACCATTGCCTTGCTGTATTCCCAAAGCTTGGAAACCTTCATGTATGTCTTGGGATGTGGATCTTTTCTCCTTCGAAGTGCATTACCATTAGAACACTATTGTCCTTTGACTATGTATCCTTTTCTTCATAGACAGGCATATTAATTTGTTTGTATCCTATGATCCTTCTTTCTAAGGTTATTGAGTCTACAGATCTTTGAGATGCAACCTCCTCCCGGTTGACTTCTTGTACAGTATCCTTTGGTACAGTAAGAGGTTCAAAAGTCCTTAATTTCCTAGCAAAGAGGGTGTAGATAGTGTTCTAAACATAAATTTATTTTTAAGGATGAGCATATCGGACCGCTCAAATCAGGAACTGCCCAGACCGAACCGGTTTGGTCCGATTCTTGAAGGGATTGATCTAATTTCCAGTTTCATAGAAATGGAATCGGTGATTCTCGGTCTTGTTCTCAGTTCTAGGGGAAACTGGACCAGATTGGCCTCGCTCTTTTTTTTTTTTAAATTATATTTTTTTAATGTATTAAAATGGCAATAAATTCTAAAATAATAATAGCTCTAGTATTTTTTTTTTTTTAAAATTTTTAAATTTATTTTTTTGCTAAGTGATTGGTTCCCGGTCCTAGGACCATTTGGTCTAGTCAACTGGTCCAAAAATTGGGAATTGATTCTCCCGATCCGGTTCTCGATTTATAGGTGGAACCGGATTGGATTGTGAACCGATAACTCCTAGTTATTTTTGCTCCCCTCTATTTTGACCCGAGATGCACTAATCTCTTTAGATGCTCCAATAGGTTCCACCATAGTCGAACTCCTAGGCCGTGTAATTCTAGGGGGTTTAATTTTTTACCTACAACCTACAAAATTGTCTGTAATCGTGTGAACCTCTTCAATTGCTATCTAACTTCCATTCTCTAGGATTTGTGGCATTCCCGAATCTATAAATCATCCTAGTGTGATAAACCAAACATTTGACCTGTGGGTTCATCCTATCCATGTTTAAAGAATCAATTCTCAATGTTAATGAATTCCCCAAACATATATCATTTAGAGCCATCAAATAATTTGGATGGGCTTGGAAGCAGACTGGCCCATGTGCTAGATTGGCTAGTATTCCTGATATCAATTAATCTCGAAGATCCGTCCATCTTTGATCCAATACAGTTTCAATCACAAAATTGCCAACAGGAAGATGAAATAGCGGGACCTATCCTATTCTGATTAACCCTACATATGTATATAACGACATGTACCTCTTGTTCTTTCTCTTGTCTCTCTAATTTTTTGAAGATTTAGCATAGGCACATCTAAGGTTTGAAGTTCAGTATACGACATCTTTGCCATTGGCGTCGATTGCGAAAAAGTTATTGCCTATTTAGAGTTAAATCTTAATAATCAATAAACAGCCCTAACGTCTATTTCGAGCAGCCTCCGCTCCAAAGTTGATCCTGACAATAAATGTTATCGAAAAGTTTCTTCTAATACCTAAAATGTTGACTTTAAGGGCACTATATCATGACATGCGTCCGTCATTGATAATTGTTCACTACATTATTTTGAATCTTCTTCATCTGTCTCATATTCTGAGAAAACTTCATAGATACATTTAACCCGGAAGTCTAAATTTTCTAGTTCCTGCTGATCTATAGGTTTATAAGCAGGTTCCTCATGAAGAGTGACATCTTCGATAAAAACTCCACAAATATTCTCTTTTTGTGGATACTTTTATTGACAAGCATGAGGCTTGTGGGGTTTGAATCCACAAAATTGATAAAACTACTTAACAGGATTTACCCTGAGGACAATGAGGTGTTCTTCTGTGTTTCCTTTTAAAGGCCCGAATTCTTTGCAAATCTGGATGACTTTTCAGATTTATAAGGCCTTAGTTATCCCCTTGGTACACTTTTTTCATGTCAAATAAACTTTCTTCTTTTCGATTCTTTAGGAAAGTGTCTTGCACTTCTGGTTTCTCGATGGATGTTACAGCCACATCTACCCAGCACATATTCAATCTGATAGCAACAACTCTTGTTTAAATAAGGAAACTATTTAGTTGCTTCCTTTGTTTAGAGTTCAGTACTCACTCTCCTCATCACATACTTTTTTGCTTGGATTCACCCACCCGGACCTTCTGCTACCTCTTTTTCTCAAAGGAGCAAGTCGTAAGCCTTCTTTGTGACCTCTGGCCATGGCTCCGGAAGTTTGTCAAAGAAAGTCTTTGAGATTGTTGAAATTCACAGCGTCAAAATAGCACATACCAAAAGTCTGTAATTTTACTAGAGCATTTAAAGGCTACTCTCTCTACTATTTCTGTAGAAAGCAATAAAACACAGAATTCTCTTTTTAAGACATCTGTTACGATGGCTTATATTCCATCTACAATAAGCTCTTGTCTATTTTATACGTTAAGTCTGTTTGAGATAATAAGAAATTCCCAAACTTCTGAGCTTTACCGACAAGAAAGGCTTCCCATACTTCATACGTCGTATTTGGACTATATCCTCCTGCATTTGTTATCATACGAAAAACCGTGTCACATTCATCCATCCTTTTAAACACATGTCTTTTCAGTATCAAGATTAAGTCTATGTTCATTTTGCAGAAAAATGTAGCATTTCTAGAAATGTTTTCTGGGAAATTATTTTCTAGGAAATCATTTTCTAGGAAAATGTAATTTTTTTATGGTATTCAGCTAAAATAGGAAAATGAAGTAGAAAATATATTTGGTTGTTTGATAAGGAAAAATATTTTTCTCTATGCATTTTTTTTCTAATTTTATTTTTAAAATAATTTTCAATTATTTTTATTTAAAAATCGATTTTTATTTTTTTTTATTTTCTTTTTTTTTTCTTCTTTTTTGGCCAGTAGGTGAGCTTCCGTTGACTCGCCGATTTGGCGAGCTCAAGGCTTGCCTATGGCCAGTTGCTGGCCGTAGTTGTGGTTGGCAATTGGTCGAAGAAGAAGGTGGAAAAAATTAAAGGAAAAAAATAAAAGAGAAAAGAAAAATAAATAAAAATTCGAATTTTTAAAAATTTAAAAAGAGAGAAGGGCTTATAGCAGGGTATGAGATAAGAGGAAGTGAGTAAAGAAAATCTTTTCCCGAAAATTGAAAAGTGGAAAACATTCAATGGAAAACATTCTCCCCTCTTTTAGAAGACTTTTTTTCCTTGATGGAAAATGTTTTCCATGATTAATTTATTTTCCGTGAAATGAATACCAGAAAATCCGGAAAATGTTTTCCCGGAAGTTGTTTTCCGCGAAATGAACGGAGTTTAAGAAAAGCACCAAGAACTAACTATAGTCCTTAATGGATTATTCATTGAACAAACTATGATTTTGCTCTACGTGGATAATCGGGCTTATATAAAGTACTTTTCGCTGTTAAATGCTCTTTAAATATACTATCATCAATAGTATTGGACCTTCTTCAGCCAATCCTAAAGATTGCTGAAGATGTTGGGCTAACTTACTAGAATCATTACCATTAAGATTAGCTCCTCTCTTTACGAGACCTAAAATGAATGGTGTTAAACTTTTCTTGCTACATTTTTTAGACTTCAAGGGATTGATTTGAAGCTTGCCCCTCAGGCTTCTTTAAATTAGTCTCTGTTTCAATTACATCAAACCTTTCATTAACCAATAAAGACCCCTCTTGCAAGAGCATTTCCCCCTTCTTTGTATCTACATAGTCGTTTTCATTATGTAAGCCATTATGCATAGGAGAAGATAAATCTGGTGTTCTATCAGCCTGTTTTATTTATTATAAATGTTTATTTAATTTTCTAAGAAAAATGAAAAGCTAGGGCTTTTTTTTTTCTTTTAAGAAAATATAGGCCTAATGGCATTTTTGTAAATACTTGAAGCAGTAAAGAGCAAAAAGGCAAGAACATGACAGATTTCTACAGGAACCAACAGTAGGTCGTGTTTGTCCAAACAGCCAAAGAACGGGTATTTATTTTTCCACTTTCAGAAGCGGGCCTAAAACTGTCTCAAAAGATAAAGTACTTCATTTTAATTAGGATTTACCCCATTGGAAATGCTAGTTTAGACTTCATGTGGGTTATTTTTATCACAGATTTTGCTTCGCAAAGGAATATACCAGATAAATGGGTTGGCATTTGGACATTAAAAAAAAAAAAGACAAGACAATTTCAGTGAACTTTGTAAAGAGATGAAAACAATGCCTATCAATGATTTAGTATATCTAATAATTAGCTTGAATTATTGATAAATGCAAAATAGATTAACATACAACATTTAGAATAACATGAAGAATATTGTTTTAGTTCTGCTTAGAGTTTGGCATCTTGCTAGTTGAACATATTTGGATATTCATATCCATATATATTGTGGACTAGCTTCTTACTTGGCGATTCTCTTTGAATACTTATTCATTTCTTTGGATTTCTCTAAAAGCACTTTCAACTAATTTTCCCTGGGAAGCTGGGCTTGTACAAAATATTGTACAGGAAATCTTAACTCAACTAGATCAAACGCCCTTACATATAGCTAAGTATCAAGTTGGGATAGATTCCAGTACAAGAGCTTCAAAAATCCTAAATCTACAGTCCAAGGATGATATTCTTATGGTAGGATTATGGGGACAAGGAGGTGTAGGGAAGACCACCCTTGCTAAAGCCATCTACAACGCTGTGTTTAGAGAGTTTCAAGGTTCTTGTTTTTTGGAAAGTGTTAGAGAAAATTCCAAAAATTCCAATGATTTGGTTCCTCTACAAAAACAAATGTTATCAGAGGTATTACCAATGGGGAAGAAATTAACAATCTTCAGTGTTGGTTGAGGAAATCAGTTGATTCAAGATAGACTTTGCAATAAGAAAGTTCTGGTTATTCTTGATGATGTGGATGACGAACGCCAGTTAAATGCTTTAGCCGGAAATTGCGAGTGGTTCGGTAAAGGAAGTAGGATAATTTTTACAACAAGAGACAAGCATCTGCTAACTTCTCATGGAGTAGATTCAGATCAGATGTATGAAGTTGAAGCTCTCAAGAATGTTGAAGCTCTTGAACTTTTTAGAAAGCATGCCTTTCTAAGAAGTCAAAAAATAGAAATCAGTAGCAATCTTATTGCTAGGGTTTTGCATTATGCCGGAGGCCTTCCTTTGGCTCTTGAGGTGTTGGGCTCTTTCTTGTGCGGTAGAGGAGAACATGAATGGAAAAGTACCCTGCAGAAACTTTCTAGAAGTCCTGACAGAAAAATAAATGATGTGTTAAAGGTAAGTTACGATGGATTGGAGGACTATGCAAAGGAGATTTTTCTCGACATTGCCTGTTTCTTCAAGGGCGAAGTACAAAGTACATTAGGAAAGTTCTTGACTGTTGTGGTTTTGACACGACTATTGGGGTTAAAATTCTCATTGAGCGCTCCTTGATTAGTGAAGAGGATGGGACCTTACAAATGCATGACTTGATAGAATTGATGGGTATGGAAATTGTTAAAGAAGAATGTCATGATGATGCCGGAAAACGCAGTAGGTTATGGCTTTATGATGATGTTCTTGATGTTCTATCAGGAGATATGGTAAGACTTTTAGTGTATAACAATTCATATTCTATTCTTATCATGGACATTGTTTACTACAGTTACAAAGTAACCTAAGTTCATTCACATAAATATACATATACAGGGAACAAATGCAATAAAAGCCATAGTTTTGAAGCTACCAATGCCCAAAGAGACATACATTTGTCCTAATGCTTTCACAAACATGAGAAAGTTGAGGATGCTCATCATATATAATTCTTTCCAAGGTCCCGTCCATCTCCCTAATCAACTAAGGTGGTTGGAATGGCCTAATTGTGCATTTTTTTCCGGAATTTGGTTATGGTCCAAAGAAGTTAGTTGGAGTTGATATGCCGAATAGCAAGATCAAGGAAGTGCCGAAACAATTTAAGGTGCGCATTCCATTTTTCATTACTTATTCGTGTATGTATTAAATGAAATGATAATTGTTATTGTCCTGAGGAAAACATCTAAAATTGCTATATTCCTTATACATATCAAACCATCACATGTAGGCTGGCAATCTAGTGCACAGAACTGATGCAGCTAAAATCTTCCAATCATAAATAGTCTACCTTATAATTGACAACTTGTTGATCATAGTTGAAATACATATATAGCAAATAGTTCATTTTTTATTCTTGTACTTTAATTGCTTTCCTAATCACGTCCATGTGGCTTTAATTTTTTCTAATCAAGTCATTCTATTTACGCAAATTGTTTAATAAAGTATCACCAACATCCAATCTGGTGAAATTTAGCTGACGTGGCCATTGGAGGATGCTGGAGTAAGACGTGAAATAAATATTGTCCATGTGGTCACCCCTTGTAAATAGTGAATGGTAGTAGTTGCCATAACCTTCTCTCTCTCTCTCTCTTTTGTCAATTGGTCAAAGCAATAACCTGTTTTACCAGCTTCGATTTGAAGCTAATTTTATGACTGCTAACTTATGTGCGATATTTAATCTACGTTATATTGCGGAATGAATCTAATGACCACACCAGCTAGATTTGGCTAGATTTAGTACGGGGGACTTTTGATTAGAAAATTTATGTTAATAGAAGGAGTTGATTAGAAAATTAAAAGTATTAAGTACTTGATTAAAAAGATAGTGAAAGTGCAGGAATGAAAAGTAGACGTTTTCCGTGCATATATAAAAAAACAGCAGTGAGCTCAAACCATCATGAGTCTGAGCTGAAAATTGAAACAAATACTTTTTTTGTATGTAATTTAACGTTTGAACGTATAATGTGCTTAAGCTATACGAGAACACTTTTTATTTGATTTGTAGGCTTTCGATATATATAATAGTCCCAATATCTTTAAAGACCCCTCCCATGAGAGAATTGAGAAGCCACATAGTCATTACTCTATGGATGGTAATAGACAAATCTACTTGTTAAGTTTCAAGTAGTGTACAAGATAAAATATCAGAATGTCAAAACGAAATTTAACTAATTCGTAGAGAATTTAACAATTTTATCAATGTAACTGAGCTTGACTAAGACTTTGATTTTTCATGCTAAACCCAAGAGGTTGTTATCCATCTCGTGTTAGAAAATTACAAGAAAAATAAAAAGCTTTATTCATAATTAAGTACAAAAAAGAACCTTCCGAGAAAAGTCATCATTCAGTTTTGATTACTTATTCCCAATTCTTGAGAAGCAGCAGCATCGCTATATGCTGCAGATTTCTAGCATTTCGTACGTAAAAAACTCAATACTGTTACATGCTAGTAATTTCTTAAGAGCATAGGTACATTTCAAAATCATTGGTAACTAATTTTGATCAGCAACATATTTGGCAGGTAATTAGTAATTTGCCAATAGTTCTATGGCAGAATCAACAGATATTTGATTATTTTAAATTACCAACTATTTTTGTAAATAATCAATATTACTTACGTAGCTTCCAACGTGTTAGAGCTATTAATTTTATAGAAAATTGCCAACTCATATTTGAGTCTATATATCAACTTTTATTTGATTTTATGAATATTATCGACTGGTTCAAGAACTTAACAATATTTAATTGCTAAAATTATCATCATAATACTGTTACTAACTCTTATAGCAAGTTACCAATATTAATTTGAGTGATATACCAACTCTTCATGGGCTAAGTTACCATTTTATTTTAGTTATTAACTCTTATTTGATTAAGTTACTGACGTTTATCTAATTGTTTAGAAATCACTTATTGTTTTAATAATTTACCAATATTTATTTGTTGATGTTTTTGTATTTTAAAATTACAAACTCTTACAAAAAAAAAATTGCCAATTTTTATTTGAGTTGATTTACTAATTTTTAATTGATTATAACCTGAACATGATGGAAAAGCTCCCCATATTAACAGAATGATTGATACTTTGAAAATATCAAATAAAAGTTGCTAAGTGACTCAAATAAGAGTGCATAACTTAAATTCCACAAATAAACGATAGTAAATTAGTGTAAAGGTTCAGCCAATTTCAAAAGAATTGGTAATTCTATAAGAATAACAACGTTAATATATTAGTACGCTCCCCAAAATTAGTAAACTATTGAAACAGTGGATAGTTATTAAACAATCATATAGACACTGGTAACTAACATAAATAAGGGTTGATTTTCTAGCGTATGATTACCTTTGCTAGTTGATAAGTTGCCACAAATGTTGGCAAATTATTGAAACTTCCCAAACAATCGAATATACATCGGTGACTAACTCAAATATCAGTTGGCAGTTTCATATAAGAGATTATAATTAGCTATGTAAATATATGTTGGTAAATTATTGATTTAGTTGGTAATTTTGGAAGTTGTTTGCAATTTAGTATAAGAGTTACTAACTTTAATACTTTGGTAATTGCAACAAATAAATGTCTATGAAATATAGGAACGACTTTAACTTCTAAAACAATCTAATAAATGTTTGTGAGTGGATTCATACAACATTTGGTAATTTTCTAAAAGAGATTGTAACTTAAACAAGTTGGTAAGCTAGCAAATAAACATTGATGGATTATTAAAAGATTTGATGATTTCAAAACAATAAAAAAAATGATAGTGACTCAAATAGAAGTCAGTAATTTCCTATAAGAGTTAATAAAAAAACTTTAACCAATTAATGATGGTAATTTAACTCGTGAAAAGTTGGTAAACCACCAAAATCAAAGTTGGTAGTTTGCTATATGAATTAATAGCTTTAACAAGTTGACAACTTAAAAAAAAAAAAAAATTGTTGGTAATTGCTAGAGTAATTGAAAATTTTACATGAAGGCATTCACGAGCAAATCTCTATTCTGCATGTCAAATTGTTACGCATATTTCGGTAATAATTGATATTACTTTATAGTCTATTGCATAATTCTTGATAATGCAAATTTTGGTAATAAATGTTTGAAAATATTTTTTTATGTATATATAGATTTATTTAGAAATATGTATATTATATATGCTTAAATATGATTGTTCATGATGACGTCTGCAAAAAATCTAACCCATCTCATATTTGACTTACATTTAACAAACAATAATAAATGAAAAGATCAAATTCATATTTGGCTCATATATTGCAAATAAATCATTGAAATCATATTTGAGAAGTGATCGTACGGCCCCGGATGTTTAGTGGATCATCCATCCAAACTCCTTGTGGGGTTTATGTTGGGTAGAAACTGATTTCCCAATTTTATTGATCCCGGGGATGAGTCTACCATGACCACTTTCTTGGCCCAATCACTTCGGCCATTCCCTGGCCTTCCAGTCAATAATCCCGAGGCCCACTTTCAGGCCATCTCGTATCTGTTAGTTAATCCTCACTAGAGCCCACGGCCTATTACATGTTGTTGGACCTAACAAAGAAAAGTTCCCTTTGAAAACGTAAATCCATCCGAGAATCTTGGCTTGTCGGATTTATTCATAGGCAGGTCACACTAGACCAAAAGAAATGGGCAACTGATCCGTCCGATTAGAACGCATGAAGAAGACAATACTTACAGATACTAAAGTTACTAATGGTGAAAATTATTCAGTGTAATTCCTCGATTAGTGCTTTTCAATTTTGCTGGGGGCTTTTGCACATAAAATCTATTCAAGAAGACACATGTTTTTGGGCTTTGGTCAGATTCCATTAAGGGAGACCCAAATCAACATGTTACTCATTTTTCCAGGCCATGTACGGTGGGTAAAGGTTATTGCCTAAGGGCATCCAAGTGATGGATGAGTCCTTCGGTGCACGAAGTTGTTAGGAGTAGTACTCATTGATATAACGTGTCAAAAACCAAAGCCTTACTCAGTTTTTCCAATAATGTTCACTATTTTCTGTTTGGATTTAATATCATCACATGTAGATTTTTCGCATTGAATCCATGATTCTCTAAATCAAATCCGTGTTGCAATCGTCTGCCACGTGTCTTGATAGATTTGCATTACGAAGGATCAACTTGGGCTAGAGCTATCAACTTGAGATTTTTGTGAGGCAAAAGTTAGTCTGACATAAATATATCATGGGAGACTAGTTTAGGATCTTTCATGATATTAACCCTCTGTATTAGTTAGAGGATAAACCTGCTAATTCCATATAAGCTCTAGCAAAGAATTTCATGGATGTGTATAGTTATTTTGTTATAATTTTCTGCACATGTTTTATCTCTCTTGCGAAAAAGTCATGTCGATATCTAACATTAAGAATATTAAATATAGTTTTATCCATGCGATGCACAAGCATCTTACCGCATCTTACCAGTTTTCTGTAAAAGTCAATATCATTAACTTATTGGTAAGCTACGTAATGAAATAGTTTGTAATTTCAAACTATGTAGTAACTTAAAAGTACTGGTCAAAAGTACTGGTTACTTACCAAAGCATTACTGTTAAACAAGTTTCAGTGAAAATTTTGCTGGCAACAGAATTTGAAAATTGACTTGCCCAAAATTGTATTAACAGCCTTAGCTTTTCTATCGGTTTGAGGATGGCTAGCAGAATTGAACTAAGGTGGAGTCCCCTCTTTTCACCATAAGGAATGCCAAAATTGACACACAAACTTCACATCACTATTGGAAGGGGGATGTTTTTGGAATACCATCTAGGCGCACAATTCACTAATATGAAACTCAATAACATGTAGACCATCGAGGCTCCATGACGATCATTTTCAAATTTTTTACCATTTAAAAACTGTCCAGTAAGCCCCTTCCTACTAATAGCAACATTTCTATTCACAATGCGCATGTGCGAGGGAAAGTGTTGATTAGGTTTGTCTCAATTTATGAAGTTTAATTGACATTCTTGACTTGCCTTATTTAAACACTCACCACCTTTATCTTTCGAGGGATACGCCTTCAAATACAATTTCAGATATGACATGTCAAATCTCATTCCTTAGACTCCCTTTCATTTAATACTCTTTTCTTCCTTCGGAACGATGTGCTATAATTTTAGAAAATTCATTGAAAATTTACCGTATTGAAAATATCCAAATCATCATGGAATGGTTACTCATTGATAAAGGCTTCTCAAGAATAAAGTAGTTAAAGCTTAATCAAAAGAAGGCGCAAAAAGACTCACCATGTTGGACATGCACCATAGAGGTTTAATAAATCACACATGAAATCCACTGGATCGAGATGTCAAAGTCTATCGATGCATCTACATTTTTATTTTATTTTATGTATACAAATGCAAGGTATATATGTGGTGGTTGTGTTTATTATGATATAGTAAACTTTGAGCTCTTACACTACACCAACGTATATCTAGCTCAAAGCAAAAAACTATGCAAGACGGCTCTAGCTCTATTATTTTTCATATTTTCGTTATGTTTATGACCAATTAGGCATACACAATATGTCTTCTTTTTTAAAAAACGATCAATCAATCACCACTTCTTAATAAGTGATGAATAGAATAGATTCCCGACCTTCCACTGCCTTTGCGGGATCTGCAAGCGGGTGGTTGTGAATCTCTACATAAGATTCCAAATGTTAGCTTAAATGCATGTGATGAATCAGTTGGCAAAGGAATGATTGTGGCTCATGTGTTCCCACTTGAGGTTACACAATCTTTCTCTCTAAATCACAAGTATTGTTTCTGCACGTATACGTAGTGGAAGTGGCCACGCCATTCTAGCGCGTAGTGAAATTACGAGCGTTGGTGAATTTACAAGGATTACTTACTAGACTCATATTTATAAAGTGAGATGGTGTGCTCTATATAAACCATATGATCTAGTGAATTCTGATCACGTGTGGCTTCAATTATGATCAAGTGATTTTTATTTCAAAATCACAGCCAAATTTTGAAATGAATGTATATCTCACTTTTTTTCTTTGATCGTTCTAGAATGTCTATGCAAGTTGGTTTATTGTTCTTGCAGGACTTTGAAAAATTGAAGTTCATTAACTTTAGTAAATGCCAGTCACTGGTTTGTACGCCGGACCTCTCTTATTTTCCAAATCTCGAGGAATTGAATTTCTATATGTGCAAAAACTTGGAGCATGTCCATGCTTCAAT
Source organism: Eucalyptus globulus (assembly GCA_014182545.1). Classification (NCBI taxonomy): domain Eukaryota; kingdom Viridiplantae; phylum Streptophyta; class Magnoliopsida; order Myrtales; family Myrtaceae; genus Eucalyptus; species Eucalyptus globulus. Next base: position 20,872,426 of record CM024724.1, read on the forward strand.
TGCAAATGACTGTAAGTTACGGGAGTTGAATCTTGAAGGGTGCCATCTATCAGAAGTAGAGATCCTGGAAAATCTTTCCTGTCCTCGCTTATTCATATTAAAATTGTCTGGAAACAATTTTACTACCCTTCCTACAATAGAGAGACTAAATGACTTGGAAGAATTGGAGGTTTCGAATTGCCAACAACTACAAGAGATCCCCAAGATTCCGGGGAAATTGAGAAGACTAGAGGCAAATAATTGCAAATCTCTAACTAGAATTCCCTCCAACATATGTGACGTTGCAGACGTTGAGTTATATTCAAGTCGGGAGCTAGTCCATAATGGGTTCCCCGTGAATGATTTGTTCATGCCTGAGGTTAGACTCTCTCTCTCTCTCTCTCTCTCTCTCTCTCTCTCTCTCTCTCTCTCTCTCTCTCTCTTGCATTGATCTCTCTCTCTCTCTCTCTCTCTCTCTCTCTCTCACATTAATATGGAGTAGTGGCTTGCTTTGTGCATTGCAAAAGGCTAAAAATCCCGGAATGGTGGGCTAATTGAAAAAAAAAAAAAAAGAAGCAAACATGTAGAAAGTGATTGTGCTATTGCTAACTATATATAAAACTCTAGGATTGACACTTAACTCATTCATACTCCTCCTTTTAGGTGCCAATTTCAATATATAAAAAAACTATCTAACAGTCTACATCTATGACAGAAATTTCATTGCCAACCAAATCATCGAGTTGTTCTACCTGGAGGAGAGATGCCAAAGTGGTTGCTACCCAATAAAGAGGGTTTTATATCTTTCATGGCTTCAAAGGACTTATATGAAAAGATCCTAGGAGTAGCTTTTTGTGTTGTATTTCAAGAAGAATCAGGGTTGTATGGGCCAGATGAGAGTACTACATTTGAGGTTATAGGATCTGTTAATTGCAAAGCCGCAATACACATAAGGCATTACAAGTTCTTTGATTTGGATCATGTGTGGCTGGAGTATATGGAATTAAAGGATTTGTGGACAGTAGACCATTTTGGTCCAAATGACCGGACTCATTTCCGCATTAGCATTAGAGTATGCAATTATCACGAACTACTTGTGAAGAAGTGTGGATTCCGACTAATATGCAAGCCACTAGAGAATGATTTAGAGGTTTTGCTTCAAGACGATCGGTTGCTAGATCCAGCTTTATTCTACGAGATTTCGCATGAAGATAACCCAATGAGCACAAAGGAAAAAGGATTGAACATGGTTGATTCGTCAATCGAGGTATCTCTCTCTCCCCCCTCCCCCTTCTCCCAATGTGTGCGTGTGTATATGTGTGTGTATATGCATGTGTTGATACAGTGTACATTGGGTGCATGTAATGCAAAACTGTAAATTCTAGACAAACAAACAAATTTAATATAAAGTGATTCTGCACATGTATAAAGCTTAACAAAATCTCAACTTGATGCAATGACGAAGACCCGATATTCATAATTCCTGTATTGAAAAATACGGTTCAAATCTTAGAAAATCTAACGAACAAATGGACACGTGGTTCTTGATGTTACGGTTGATCATAACAACTGACACCAATAATAGTACTAGATCAACTCTACGGACTAAGATAAAACTGCACAACTATAATAATTCAATAATTCGACATGAGACCTTTTTCACTCTTAGGTGTTTGTTGCTATTATGATAGGGGACCGTTGTACTACATGCCTTGCTAGCCACATGTGGGTTACTTGGACAGTGTGATTTAATTTTATTAATAGAGAGTATTGCATTTGAGATTCTCCTTTTATATAAAGTTAAAGCGGACATAAAAGGGGCAAGTGGTTGGATGAGGCTGGTCTGTGGAGAGGGCATGCATTAGATTAACCTTTCCAATTTTCCGTTAGTTTGAGTGCAAGTAGAAGTTTTTTTTTTTTTAATTTATTTTAATAATGTTAAATTTGTTGCACGTAAGTAGGAGTTCAATTAGGACAGTTTGTACTGAAGAATCAGTGATCTCCAAAGTGAACTCGTAACAATGAACATTAGACAATGGGGTCTGACGAGGATGATTAATTTCTTGGACATGTTGTTCTATTTTCCATCAATTTTTCACTTCCTATATATTACACTTGTATTGTATGAGCTGCGTTTAGGGTGATTCAATCTAACATTAGGGGTGGGTAGCACTTGCAGGGGAATGATTTCCAACATAAGCAACGATCAATATGTCTAATTATTATAGAACTCTTGCTTTAGTTGAATTACTAGGAATATGCACAAATCAAACTCTTTTTCTTGAACTAATTACAAACTTGGATACTTCTAACGATTTACACATATAACAGAGGCATCGCTATTCCAGCCTTTGGTCTTGTTACCAGAATTTTAGCCCCGGAACAGAGATGCCAAAGGGGTTCATCCTTGTTGAAGATAGTACTATATCTTTCAAGGCTTCGCAAGACTTGTACAACAACTTCGTAGGATTTTTTCTCTGTGTTGTCTTTGATGTAGAAGATGGGGAAAATGAAGTATCTTTTGACATCATACCACATGTCAACGGCCAAAGGCGGAATGAGGTATCGGGAACTCTCGGTTCATTTAAGACGGATCACGTGTGGCTTCAATTTTTTAGAACAAATGCGTTGTGGGGATTGTTGGAGGGAGTAGTCGACTTTGGTCAATTTGACGAGAGTTATCCGATATTTAGCCTTAATATTAGAGTAGTGGGTGCAACTGTTAAAAAGCTAGGATATGTGTTGCAATCCAATCCTCTAGAGGATGCTTTGAAGGTTGAGATTGAAAAGAATTGCTTAATGGATCCGGCTTCACTCTTTGAGTTTGGGGAGGATCCACAGCACTATGCGTGGAGTGGATTGAGGGGATGGAGCGGAGGATGGAAGGATTGGTGCAAGAGACTCGAAGATATGCATGGAGGGAGAGACTCAATATATTAGAAGAGGGGCATCATGCTTGGCTCATTTGTCTTTAGCATGAGGGTAAAGCAGAGGTTTTGCGAAAATATTCGGAGTCATTTCCAAGTTATTTATATTAGGGGCATTTTGTTTGCATTGTACACAAATGTCGGTCCATTTTCGATGCACATGCATGATGTCATCTGTTCATGTATCTCATTCTCAACATCTTACATAATGAATAATGATTTTTCAAGTGGGTTTGTGGTACATAAATATGTACTTGCTTTATGTATTCAATAAGAGTAATGATTCCTAAGCCAAAGGAATCTACCGAATCTATGTTTACCAAATTGAGCTGGCTCTAGAAGAACTTTTTACATGTTTGCTTGCTAAATTCCAATTCGAAATCCGTAGTTTCTACTTTCCCCTTTGATATTAAGAAGAGCAGTGTACTAGACCTAAATTTTGTGATAGCAACTTGGAAATTTCTTTGCAGGATTTCAGGGCATAGATTTAATTCTTAGCTCATAAATCCGAAAATTCTCAATATGAATATTAGTATCTTTTGGCTTGATCAACACAAAAATATGAGAGAGCAAGCTTGCTTCATGTCATAGGGTGTGTTTGACTGACACCTTCCGTGACTTTGATAATGATGTATTCTTGGAAAATCGATTCAATAGTTATTTTATGAGTGGAGTGAACATATGATATGTAAAGATTATCTGTCTGATAGTTTTACGAAATGAGACTATATATTATGTTTTCCCAGTTAAAAAAAGAAGGAGAAGTTAGATAAAAACGTATTTTGGTTTTATAATGTACCATTAGTCTTGAATTTTTGTAGAAAATTGAGATACCTAATTTTATTTTAACTCCTTTACAACTATGGTACTCTATCCTCTTGTCTTCATCAAAGAGTTTATTTGCACGTCATGAGTTCATGCTTGATCAAAGGCTCGGGCACAATTACAAGGAGATAATGGAGTGCCACGAAGGAAATGATGATTGATGAGGCGAAGAGCGAGGGTGATATTCTCTTTGGACTGCTCTGTTTTGTCCGAAATTCGATGAGGTAAGAATGGAATAAGATCATCCATGAATTTCGAATGATGTCTTGGGTGTAGGGTGAGAGTATAGAGCTTCCATAGCCATTGACAGCTGCGTGAACAAGATTATCTCCCACTGTCAGTGCTTGTCCCTTCTCTGTTTCGTCTTAAGAAACCTCACTGCTTGCTGTTGGCCAGGTGTTTGTGATTTTGCCTAAATGAATCCTCCTTCAAACACCCACTCCTCCTACCCAGAAAAGAAAGAAGAAGAAAAAACTACAGGTTTAGATGTTTTGACTACTATTATATCAATGCCCGGGTCAATTTAGATGGATCAGGATATTCCATATACAATTTTGTGTAAAAGTTTTTTTGGAGGATTGCTGCTATCCCTTGGTGTAATGCTTGAATAAAACCGGCATAATGTGATCGTGTCTTGTAGACTTGTCCTCGATGAGAATGGTTCTTATTGTGCTTGGGCGGCAGAAAATAATCTCATCCTGTTGGTGCATACCCACTAGCATGTATTTGTTTTTCTTCCCAAACCTATCAAGTTGTTCGTTTTTATATTGATATAGTAAGGACTTATGTTCATCACATGCTTAAAAAGTACCAACTATGGATGTAAAGTTGAAGTTAACTCTCAAAAATACTACTCTTTGGAAGACTCTAATTGAGCCGAACAAATCGCAAGAGAGACAACAGAGCATGGGGGCAAGTTTCTGTTGGTATTTGGAAATTGGTGAAGTTCTGGTTATGTTCCATTTGAGAAGGTTATCTTGTCGTACTTTTGATTTTCTATTGCTATGCTATCATTCCTAAAAAATATGATGTCGAGATGACTTTGTTTTCTTATGAATTAGAAAGTAGAAATGAGAAACGAAGTTTGAGTTGGATGGCCTCGATTCAATGCTAGCTGACCCCAAGTTTATAATGCATCAATTGTGGTGGCATAAATGGAAATATTCTTGCATGCTAGAATTACTTGGATATATGACATATGCATAAGATATGGGTGATGAGTTTAAGAAAGATATATATGGGGTTGTCGAAAAAGCTCATACCGAATCGACTTGAACCAAACCTCTTATTTCTGAGGGTTATTTTGTGTTTGGGTATTTTGTGGAAAATCAAGTATCATAAAATATCCTATAATCTTCTAGATCACTCCCAAATCCATCATTTGGTCTCTTGCTCTGAAATCCATCTTCTCCGCCGGAGACTTTCTGGCTCCCAAATCCATTGTCTCCATTGCAGACTCTCCAAGATCGTGAAGTTCTCTCATTCCTGTATCTATCTTCTCCAAGATTGTGAAGCGCTCTTACTTTTCTTCCTTCTCATTGTCTTTGCGTGCTCTATGCGTCTACTCCTATGACTCCTCTCTCTCTCTCTCTCTCTCTCTCTCTCTCTCTCTCTCTCTCTCTCTCTCTTCCCCCCAACCCCCCTCATCGATCCTCATGACTTCCACACAAAAGGGTCGAAGCAAACTCTCAATGCCAGGAGGAGGACGACAATCCAGTCCGGCTAAAGAGCAACTCAACCAAATTATTTTGCTTGCTATCTACATTCCACTATAGTGGCCACTGGAGAAGAGGAAAAACCACCAAAAATATATAAAAACAAAATAGGGTGTCTAATAACTTGAATTGTATTCTTTTTTCGAGTTTTATTTGGGTTAGTCTAATCAAAATATGAAAAAGTTGTGAAAAATAATCTAAATAAGATAAGTTAGTCAAATCAAAATATGAAAGAGCTGTGAACTAACAATTTTTTGTTGTGAAAATGTCAATTCATTTAATTTTATGGTTAATTATTTTTAGAATATCATACTTTTCAAAATTGAAGATACATCTCCCCATCTCACAACCATTCAAATTTCTATCCAATTGCCTTTTCAAACATTTATCTCTTTTGCACACACAATTAATATTTTTTTCTCTTTTTCTTCTGTGCGCATTTCTTTTCTTTTCACGGGCATGTATGTGGTTTTAATTGTTCACAAATCTGACGATTTACGATATGTTTTCATCATGTCTAGAATGGGTGTTGTATACATTGTAAAACCCTAAAGAAGAAAAAAGTCAATCGGCATTTGCCAGTTTGAAAACCTAAGGCGCGGTATAACATTGCACCATAGAAATGCCCACCGGCTTCTCTATTATTTTGGACAAGGAAGCACGGACACATTCAAAGGTTCTCCGTGTCGTGTCGGGGTGTCCGACACGCGTCAACACGTGTCGGAGTTTCCGACACGTGGTCAACTCTTTTCAACACGCGCATCGGGGCGTGTCCAGAGGTTTGTGGGCGGATCTACAGGTGCGAAGGGAAGAAGGTGATGGAGGGTGGAGGCAAGGGTGAGGGAGCCGAGGCGACGCTGCGAGTGACGGCGAGGGAGGGCTGTGACCGCCGACTGCAACGCTGACTACAATGTGGAGAAGGCTGTGACCGCCGACTGCAATGCCGACTACAGCGTGGAGAAGGCTACGACCGCCGACTGCGCCGAGAAGCCTTCTCGATCATCTTGGTCGGCTGCAATCGCCGTCTGCAACGCCGAGATGGAAAACCGTAACACCGCGATGGAGGGTTGGACGCGAGGCTACAACGGCAAAGGGGAGAACGGAGGCGAGGCAGCGGCGAGAGAGGTGGAGACCGAGCAAAGGGAGAGGAGAAAGAAGGTGATTGCTAGGGTTTTTGCCCTTTGGGCTGTTTTTAGGAAGAAGAGAAAGGAGAGACGAGGCGTCGACGGCTTCTGGGGAAAGAAAGCCTCGTGCAGGGGAAGTGACATGCACAGGGGTGGGTGGGGGTGGGAGAAGAAAACATGTGCTGAAATAAATGGGTGGGACCCATTTAACCCCAAAAAGAAATATTGAACATTAAATAACTTTATTAATACATGATAAGACTAAAAAATAAATAGATAGTCGGGTTAAAAAGTTACTTCGAAAAATAAAAGCACTAGATATTAAATAATGATAAATTTGGATCATCATAGAAAAATGTAAATTTATTTTGACTTTAATATTTCATTAGTTATTTATTTCATCGATAATTTTGTTAAAGTAAAAAAATGTCTTTCTAATTTTTTATGAATAAATTTATTAATGTTATTAGGATAGATTTATTATAGGCTCTTTTTATTGTTTATTTATTTATGAATTTATATAATAATTAATCATGTATATATAAAAATATTTATTTAATATTTAACGTGTCGGAACACGTCGAAATTACTCTACGTTTTAAGAAATGGCGTGTCGTGTGTCGTATCGCGTGTCGATCTTTCTGCCTAGATTTTGGGCATTCCCACATCCGACCTGCACCACCACACGACCAGAGAAATGGAGAAGTGGTTTGCAAGCGCGACGTCATTGGCTAACGTGACCTGCACTTATCATTAACCAATTACAAATTGACACATGGCGTCAGAGAAATAAATTAAAAATTCCCTAATCCCCCTAGACTCTCTTCCTTCCCCTTCCATATGCACGAGCCCAACCTCCGCCCGTCCTTCAGCCATCGCCACCGGCAGAGTCGGAGTTGCCGGTGCCGCATCAATCCAGTTTGTCCGGCTCCTCCGCCGGCTACCTCAATTCCATATCCGGCATCGAGGGCTAGATTTGTTCATGAGAGAAGCCATGGGTGAAGCTAATATCTCTCCTTCCACCACTCAACAGAGATTCCATGGATTGGAACCGTTGACCATGGCTCCGGATCTAGAGTCCTGGCCACAAGCCCGTTGCTTTGCGTCTCCAAATCAGCAACTCAAGCACTAGGACAGCGGAGAGGGTGGACGCGGAGGTCGGTTGTCGCTCATGGCCATGGCTTCAGATATGGAGTCTCGGCCGCGAGCCCATTGCTCGGCATCTCCAATCTGCTGCCGGGACGACGGAGAAGGTGGATGCAGAGATCGTCGTCGCTCACGGCCGTGGACGCGAAGCCCATTGGTCTGCGTCTCCTAATCTGCCGCTGAGACGCCGAGACAACAGAGAGGGTGTGCGTTCAGTTCTATGGACAAGAGGCCGCCCATGGCCGACCGCTGCTCTGTATCTTCATATCTGTGGACGAGCGCTCGCGGCCAAGGCTTAGCCACCTGGACGACAGAGAGGGTGGACGCAGAGATCGGCCTGGACGTGACGATACCATCGCGCAACAGCTTTGATCTGGTTTGCTGCTCAATGGCTTTGAGCTCGAGTCTAGGCTCGTCCGTGGCTACTGGCGACAAGCCCAATAGCTTTGCCGCGAACCGTGGTGACCACAGTGGGGCGGTGGCTCAAGGATGGCGGCGGCAGTGGTGGTGACTTTGGCGACGGAGATAGCCAAGTCCAAGCGGAGCAGAGGTTGAAGATGGAGGAGGTAAAGAGAAAAATAATAAATTTTTAATTTCCACGTCAATATATATGTATGGAGATCTAATTGGATACCAGTAAATCAGCGTTCCCAACGTTAGCGGATGATGTGATGCTTGCAAATGACCGAATATATTTTCAGAGAAACGCCACCCCAGATTCGGCTTCACTTTTCATGCCGACTGAAATGCAGATATTTAAAGAAAAACCAGAAGCTTTAGTACCAGCCAATGTAATGGATTAGCAATTTTTGATATGATTAAAATTATTATCAAAAGATGATTGGAAAAAAAAAGCATCATGAAAATATAGTCCAAGAGTAGTCATGGAATAATTTATTGTGTGCATATGCTCACTGTTCTTGGAGCTACAGCACCTTTGCTCTCCGGTAGCAAGCCGAGTTTGTTGAGTCCGACAGGCCCCGCCGCCTCCTCTGTAATTTCCTCATCCCGCTCTCACCTGCTTTGCCCACTAATATAACTTCATTTCCTTAATTAATCCTATGTAATTTTCTTAGTTGCTATTTATCCTTTTTTCCACGGTGGGTTGTGTTGCAACCCAAAGGTGGCATGACTAATGGTAATTCCATTCCCTACATTGGTTATAGATTTTGGGTGAAACAAGAATTCAATTCTTCGAACTGCAACTTTTTAGCCACTTGAAAAAATGAAAAATATATTGATTAACTTTTGAAGTAAAAGTGCACGAGGGCTAGAAATTGATATTTCTTTTAAGTAGTTGTGAATTGGTTTTTTTTTTTTTTTTTTTTTGGTAAGGTAAGAATAAATAGAGCAATAGCCAACTATACAAAAACCCGGTGCTAAAAACTTTCACTCATAATGCAAGAGCAAAAAGAGTGAAAGGAGCGAAAATAAAAGAAAACAAAAAGAACAGAAACCAAGGAAGCCGAAACAGACCGGCTAACAAAAGAAAACCGCCACCAAGCAAACCAAAAAAAAAAAAAAAAAAACAATTGTCAGCAAGGCAGCACAACACAACAATGGGGCCGCAAATCCAGAAGGAACAGCACCAACTGACCAACCCTAGTAGAAGAAGTACCACTAAGGAGAATGGGCAAGCCCGCCAACGAAAACAGAAGAGTCAAAGCCCCACCCTCGTTGAAGACGCCTATTACAAAAGTTGTCTGGCACATTGCTAAAGGTCAACACTTTATCTTTAACAGTTTTGACAAGTTGAATTTTCAAAGCCGAAACCTCAAGTGTTTCATCCAGAAAAATGATGCTATTTCTTTTCTTCCAAATTAAATAGCATATGGCTCCAAAAAAGAACCGAGCAATGGAATGGAAGAAATCCTTACCAATCGGGAAATTCAAAGCCCAGAGGAGATTTTCCGCCCAAGATCTATTACGCGAAGGAAGATTACATCTCCTGGCCCAAAAAAAGGCAAGAGTCGCCAAGATGGGACAAGCAAAGAAGAGATGGTCGATAGAGTCTGGAGTGACATTGCAAAAAGCGCATACTTCATAGCCAATTCTACCATAAGATAGGAGGAAAGCTTGCGTTGGTAGGCGATTCTTGATGATTAACCAAAGGTGGAATTGACATCTGGGAGTAATGGCGTTGTTCCAGATAAACTTAGCCCAAGGGACCCGATTCTTTTTGCTTCTTATGGCATCCTAAGTAGAGGCCACCGAGAAAATACCAAAAGAGGAACCACGCCAAGGCGGTCGGGCACTCCGGTAAGAACCGGGATGGAAAAATCCCAACACTCCAAGAGCGACCTGAAGACCTTCCCCGCCGGAGAAGTGAGGTCTACCACCGTCGCAAGCTTTGAGAGGCCAGAGCCCTCCATAAGAGAAATCGGAATAAAAGAACACAAGGGTCCTTCTTTATGCCAGTTATTGAACCATAGAGAAACAGCGCGACCATCACCCACTTCCCAAATAAAGTATGACCTGAAATCCCTCCTCAACTGCAGGATTTTCCTCCACGCCCAAGAGCACATGGTAGGAACGGTGGAGACCCAAAAATTTCCCCTCTTTAAAAAATTGGAGTGAATCCACCGACACCACAATGACTCTTTATCAGTAAACAAGATCCAAATATATTTCACCATGGCTACTTTATTACAATCTCGCAATCTTTGAATACCTAGTCCACCCTCCACCTTAGGAGCACAAACATCTTCCCAAGAAACTTTAGCTCCGCTCCGGCCTAAGGTAGGCCCCTTCCAAAGGAACTGTCTTAAGATACACTCAATACGGTCTAACATTGAATAGGGAAGGGTAAAAACACTAGCCCAGAAAGCTTGGATAGAATGAAGCACCGACCTGATTAACTGAAGTCTTCCAGCGAAGGAGTTATGAATTGTTATTTTAATTTTCTTTACTCCCCATGGGCCGAAGGAAACTTTTCAAATGAATTGCAGTTTAAATTTCACAGGTAAGTCCCTAGCCCGCGTGAATAAGCTGATGAGTTTTATTAGCTTTTTATTGCTAATAATTTTGTTGAACGTATGTTTGATGGTAAAAATTCAAGTGTCAACAGGTTTATCAGAGGAACATGATATTATTATAGACGTTTGGATTGGATCATTGGTTCGATATTTTACCAAATACCGGATTTGGACACCTTCAAAAGGTTTTCTTTCGTTGTGGCCAATCATTCGATTAATAAAAAAACACTGGCCTCCAATCATGACCATATGAAATTATGACAATAATAATACTCTATCTCAGTTTGGCAGGTCAAATTCATTAACAATTCAATTAGCAATAAACTTGATGTAAAATAATGTCGATCAAGACATCGAATTAATGTAGAAAAGGTTCATGCGCAAATAGGTTAGATCTATGCCCACACTAATATTGTTAAAACACCTAATAATACTCTTTCTTAAAGAAAGTCATGCAACTGGATGTTAGAGGATATACAAAGAAGATCCAATGGGGAATCAACTACCCAAAAAAGGTACCAAATATTAGGCAACAAGTTAGAATATATGGAGAAGATCAAATGGGAATAAACCACCCAAACAAAGTACCAAATCTTGGGCAACTCATTATTGTTCATTGCCAATTTATGTTTCTAATTCTAATGGTGTCTTCTTTTTCCAACTTCAGAACGAGTTTCAAAGTCTTTGTGAGTTTCAGAGAAGAGAACATTGGCAACAACTTTGTCACACATCTATACGCAGCTCTAGTCCATGCTGGAATATACTACTTCGACGTTCAACAAAGGGAGAAAGATGAAGAGAATCTAATGATCACAGTTCTGAAGATGATCGAGGAATCAGACCTTGCAATCATCATTTTCTCCGAGGACAACGCCTATTCAAGGTTGTGTTTGGAAGATGTGGCACCCCTCGAACGGTCCCCGAACTGTTAGGGTCACCACAGTTCGATTACCATTCGCTTGACCTGATAACATGTCACTCTGATACCATTTCAAGTGCAGTGGGTCCATACAACCTGGGGGTTTACATCTTTTAGATCGGTCCCTTGCGCAATTCATATAACGGAAGCATATCTAACAACTCCCTTCCCTATATTCAGAAAACGATGCACACCAACTAAACATTTATAGGTAAAAGCTGTACACTTTTATTTACTTAAACCAGATGGACATCATTCATCGGTATATCAAAATGCCGTAGTCTTCTATACTCGGCTATACTTCAAAAGATGATTGACATCTCCTCCAACAATCGTATACTTAAAGTCCATCGATCAGTGTCGGCGTCCAAAAGTTCCTTCCTTTGCTATCCTCCTCCTCGTGATCATATCCAACCACTTGATCCATCTACTGGTAGCAATGGCAGCAGAGGTATCTTATCTAGTCTGAAATGTTATTCCCCAAAAGGGGTGAGTACAACCACTCAGCAGTAAAGATCCACCAAACTACTCATTGCGTCAAACAGAACAATTAAGGCATCATAAGAAAGCACATATCATTCATGCATATCAAGCATACCTCACCTCGCAACCATACATATAACATCATGCCATCATCATCAAGCATTCATGCATACCCATACCATATGTGCATATACCACCATGCACTCATATCATCCATGCTATCAAGCACACATCACCATGCAGTTGTGCATATATTGCCATGCAGTCATGCATATCTTGCCATGCCATCGTGCATATATCACCATGATTCGTTGAGAGTGCTAGTATGAACAAAATAAAGGAGTTAGGGAAGAGAATAAGAACACGAGATTTATAGTGGTTCGGCTTAATCCAAGCCTACGTCCATTCTCCCACGATAACAGCCTTCTTGGCTGGATTCCACTATGCAATCAACAAGAGATTACAACTTCGAGTGCAAATACTTAGTAGATCACACTATCTCACTAAGTCACTCTCTTGGTATTTCTCTCACGATTACAAACGTTTAAGCTCTCAAGAGACAAGTATATGATCTAAAGTCGCTTAGACTTTGGAATTATAAATTCTACGCTCCGTCTCTTACTTGCTCATCGGTCCTTCATCTTCTTAAATACTCCTCCACTTCCAAACTACCGTTGGACAGCATCCCGGAGAATCGTCTTCCAATATACCCATTGGACAGCTACGTATCTAGAAGATTTGGTAGCCGTTGAGTGACAAGGTAAAATCCCAAATTGATTCCCGATCGCCCATACAAACGAAATCTTGGTTTCCATAAGTAAAGCTTCTTCGTATAGAAAGTTCTTGTCTTCAATCAAATCAATCTTGATGTGGAATCCAAACCAGATCACTAGCCGTTGTATGATTGGGCTTGAGTTACGATTCATCGAATCTGGATGTAAAGTCTCGATAGCCATAGACTTTACAATCTGAGTCTTTAGACTTTACAATCGGGTCTGTAGACTTTACAATCGAGTCTGAACATATCTGCACGACAGATTTAGCTTTAAGGTCTGTACCCAGTTCAGCTTCAGCATAGAGTCTGTCTTCGGTTCATCATTCACGTTGATCGGAATTTGTCGAGTGAGCAGGACTTGATGTAGAACAGACTTTGACACTAAAGTGCGGCAGTCTTCAGACTTTGAGTCTTGGAGTCTAACAGTCTTCGAGACTTTGAGTCTAGAGTCTACGAGTCTTGACTTTGAGTCTTGAGTACAGCAGTCTTCGAGACTTTGATAATATCCTCTACATGTTCTAACATCTGCATGGCCTATTACTCAACCATCAAATATGTTAGTAGCCTTTGATTTATTTTGTCATCTTCAAAACATCATAAGGGATTTCCCTAACATTCGTATCATCCATGCTATCAAGCATGCATCACCATGAGATCCATTCAAGCCTTCATGATCGCATTCTCAATGTCAAATAGCATCAATTTATTTTCATAAGCAGATCATGCATCATGCCATATGCATACACCCATGCACATGATTCGCTTTCAATTCTTATCTTTCACAATGATCTCATCAGTTTTTCTTTCTAGGGATCAATGTTTGCATCCCACAATTTATCGCTCGCACCCAATCCTGGCATCGCAATGAACCTCCGGCATTTAGCCATTTAAGGCCATCGGGCATCCGGCGGCACACACCTCTGGGCATCTCGCATCCCAACTAGCATCACGAGGCATCCCCCCGGGTACAAACCTCCGGGGCTTCCGGCACCCCCACTCTCCGGGCATCTCAAAACTCCCAAGGACTCTTCGGAATTACGCCACTAGGCCACTGGGCATCCGGCATTTACACTCCCTGGCCGGGCATCTCGTACCCCAACTAGCATCACGAGGTATCCCCTCGGCACACACCTCCGAGGCTTCCGGGATTACGTACCGACATACCACCAGGCCTCCCATGGAATTACGTACCGTATACCACCGAGCATCCCGACACTCCTGGGGAAATCTCCGAGGCTCGCCATGAAAATGGTTACCCCTACCCTCTGGAATTACGTACCGACATACCACTAGGCCTCCCCTGGAATTATGTACCGTATACCACCGGGCATCCCGACACTCCCGGGGCATCGTTGGCTCACACCTCCGACGGCCTTCTCATTTATCATAGTTCACATTCACAATTATGGCTCAATTTCAACATGACATATGATATGATGGCAAACAAGATCATTTTCAGCATTTGATTCTTATATGTAGTTCCAATCATCATCATATATGCAGCAAGATCCAATCACTTATGACAATATAATCCATGGGGTCCATACAACTTAGAATAATCCATACACCATGACTTTTTGAAATTTACCAATTTCCAGCTTGCACAATTTCGGAAAACATATAAATTAAATATCCATATGATCTTCAAAAATTATAAAATCAGAGCATGTGACAGGCAAGACATAAAGGTAGCAACTCCATGAAGAACACATGCCCAAAAGAACTACACACAAAAAGATATAGTTCACACATTACAGCTTGCAAAATTCGGATACAATCAGATTGCGCAGTTCTTGAAATATTTCGATTAAAATACCCGAATGACCTCCAAAAATTATGAAATTTTACCAGGTGATATTTAAGACCCTAAGGTTTATTTTTCATGAAGAAATACAGGCCAGATTCGCTCTAGATAATTAAATATGGACGGTCGAGCTCCTGTTCCTAGTACCGAACAGTGCAGTTTAGCTGTCTCCGAAAAATCAAGGTTTCACCTACTTATCTTCCATCATTTCCTCTGAAATTTTTATATGTTTTGTCTCAAGAGGTCCCCTAAAACTTTCATTAAGGGATATAGGTGATATTCTCAAAGGATAGTCACCATATAGTCCACGAAGTCTCGGGAGTCCAGTACCGTACTTCCAGATCTGCCGTCTTCAAAAGAAATTCGTTTCACTAGGCTACACTTGCTCGTTTTATCTCAAATTTGATATGTTAGTCTTTAGGATTTCATCTAAAACTTTTTTGAAGAAGTCGAAGTGATATTCTCGGTTAAAAGCAACATGCAACACACAAAACCACCAAGAGGTCAACAAAACAGTTCCAGATCTAGCGTCTTCGTAGAGGAAGGGTTTTTCCCCTTAAAACTCAGCCATTTTGTCTCAAATTTTAGTATGTTATACTTTGAGATTTTTTCTACAACTTTCATGAAGAGGTCGAAGTGAAATTATAAATAAAAAGTCGCATGCAACCCCCAAACTCGTGAACAGTCAAGCTGATTTTCCAGAAACAGCATGCAAGAACAACAAACCTCTCCCCAAAGCTCCGAAATTGCACCACTTACCACAACCACGATTTATCATCTTCTACACACACTTTACAGCAAGCAAAGGGTAGGTTTTAGGACTCTACTTGCCTTAGATTCAAGCACAAAAACAGCAACAAATAATGACAAAGCAGCAACGAACGGCGGACGAATCCTCCTCCTTCTTCTTCGCACGGCCTCCCTCTTCCTCTCTCGGTTTCCCTCTCTCACTCTCTTGACAGCTCTCTCTCTCACCCCCTCAAAACCGGTCACTTCCCTTCTCTTTCTTTCTTTTTGGTGGTTTATATACTTGCATGCATCCTTATTTTGCATGGGGGACACTTGTCCCCAAGAAGGAGACAAGTGTCTCCTTTGCTGAAGACACTTGGATAACCTTTCATGCCACTTGTCACTTTTCATGCAAGTTGATGGGCCTCCTTGGGCCGGCCTCTTGGCCCACTTTAGGCCCATCTCACTTGGGCCTAAAGTCCAAACTTAAATGGCCCAAGTTTATTTTTAATAATACATCTTAATCCTGATTTAAATAAATACCTAATTGCATAATAAAATGGCCAAAAGACTTTGTGACATTAATGCATAGTCAAGAACAAAGTCTTCTTTATCAAATTGTCCTAATAGCACCAACCTTGATCATCCATTAACATTTTCCACTTGAATAAATACCTAACTTGCAAAAATAATAAGGCCATAAAACTTGTAGTCACAAATCCATAAATTCCAATTTATAATACACATGGCCAATGATAGCATTTTCTTTCCTATCACATAATTATCCATTAAAAGCTTGGCCATAAATCTTATTGTAAATTATGGATTAAATGGCTATAAAATAACTTAATGGTACTTCCATCACCTATTCATAGACTTTAATGTAACTAGAGGTCGTCATGAATTTTGGGATGCCACAGAAGAGGTGGTGAAAATCATGGAGTGTAAGAAGCAAAGAGACCTCAAGGTCTTTCCGGTGTTTTATATAGGGGAATTAGGTAGAGTGAGAGGATTGAAAGGGAGTTACCAAAGTGGTATGGAATATTTTCAAAATAAGCTCGGCAAGGATGCGAGGAAATTGATGAGATGGAAGGACGCTCTCCAAGAGGCGGGTAGCTTGTCCGGGTGGTACTTGGATGATGAGTAAGTAGTAATTTTGCCGTTAACTCTCTCCCTCTCTCTCTCAGGCGAACACACTCTCATCCATCTCTCACATAGCACGGAGCACACTTACGCTACACAAGAAACAGAGAACCTCCTCTCCAAGCCTCCGTCGATTCACCATGCCACCCGAACCACGTCACCTCAGGCCCCCTCCAACTCTCTGCGTCCATTGGCTTTAGGGGACGAATCGAGGCTCGCGACCCCAGATTTGGGGTCGTTACCCTCGGGCAATGGTCGCTTGAGGCTGGCTATGGCTGAGACGTTCTGCTTGTCTTCCATGACAGAGGGACAAAAATAGAGAAAGAGAGGCGCAACAACAGCTAGGGCCGGCAATGGTAATAGGAACGCCACGGTGGTGGGGAGGGGGGGTGAACGCAATGATGGCGGTGGTGGGGTAGTGGCAATGGCGGCGGAGAGAAGAGAAAGGGGCGGGGGAAACTTAGGTTGAGTTTAAGGGTAAAGTAACAAATTAAATTCAGATTAGGTATATATATATATATATATACACAAAACACAAAATTATGAACGTGCGAATTGAGATACTTGTTAAAAGAGAAATTGCGCAAATTTCAAATAGGTTAAGTGTAGTCAATATCAAAGACAGTACATAATACATAAACACCTGGTCTATTCTAATTTACATCTATATTCTATTCTCCTACATATATAGTTATAATCGAAGCTGAAATAATATTCATTGTGAAGGGTGAACCAGTTTCTGTGAATTCGTTATTTCTTTTTCTCTTGGATAATTGGCTACATTAGGTTGATTGTTTGCCGGGCCTCAGTCGAAGGCAATAATAATTACGTATGGATTTTGCATTATCTTTCCTTTGTTCGTTCTTTTCTTCTTTTTTGGAGCACTTTATTTCTTCTTAGGCATGTTTAACAAATGTCCTCCTTAACATGTCTTAGTTTAATATAGTGTCTCGTGACAACTCTGCATTTCTTTCCGCATTGGCACCATCACGGCCTATATGGAGCGGCAATGTGAAATTGTATCCTAAAATTTGTGCTCGTGTCCTTTTGCATGAAAATCTCCATGATCTATTATTCTTCGACCGAATTGTTGTTGCTCGCTTCATTTAATTTGACAGCTTGGGCACCTTATATTATCCATGTCTCTATCGTCTATCATGTTAGAACGTCGGAGGCCAGAATAATTGAAGACATCGTCAAAAAGATCTCTGAACTGAAAATGTACGATGTGTTTCTGAGCTTCAGAGGTAAGGATGTCCGTGAGTACTTTGTTAATGGTCTGAACGAGGCCTTGGTGCAAAAGGGCATAAAGACTTTCATGGACAGCGAGAACTTACAGATGGGCCAGGATTTCCCATCGAAACTGAAGGAAGCCATTGAACAATCTCGCATGTACATTGTCGTTTTCTCAGAAAACTATGCTGAATCTTGGTGGTGTCTGAAGGAGTTGGTGCAGATCCAAGGGGAGAAGAACAGAACAAAACAGCTACTGCCGATATTTTATAAGGTGGCACCGGGGGAAGTAAGGGGACATAATCCACGGGAAGTGAGTGAAAAGAAACAGAGTTATGAGAAAGCATTGACCGACCATGAGAGCGAGTTTGGGAAGCGCAAGGTTAAAAAATGGAAGGAGGCTCTCTCTAAAGCTGCCAATGTGAATGGAATACATCTGCATGATGGGTAAGATTTCGAACACATTCACCTTCTCCTTTCAGAAATAATTTCTACTGTTGGGTAGAGGAAGTGTTGAGACTTGGGTAGCTAAATGCATGATGAAGGGTCCCAGCAATAGACTGAGCCAACCAACCCTATGACATTGATTTATGCCTTGTTTTTGTCGGGTATAAGTGAAGGGCCACTTTGTTGATGTATCATTCTATTATGATTGCTAACATATGCTTCGAGTGGGAAAGAGAACTTGAAATTTGAAAGTTGAGTCGAGTGACTCGAGTCCAATGCATCCCATAAGAGGTTTTCCGCAATTCCATGCATTAAATATGTCGATCAAATCAAATGATCCATATTCATCAGCATCAATACGTTCATTATCCAGCAATTGCAAAGTTATACAGTCAAGTCCTCAATATAAATTGAAGGGCATATATCAAAACTTGGATTTCGTCGATCTGCTCAATAGGAGCATATGCTTTTCTCATTCTCCAATTTGAAGTGGCCAATATATATATTTTAGTAATTCAATAAATTTTATTGTTACATAAGCCAATATTAACTAGAAAAGACTCAACCTAATCAGAAACACTCTTGGCCCGTGAATGTACTTCTTGTGAATGTGCTCCTCTTACCGGATTATGATGTTCACTTCATGCTAGTTGATGGCTATATTTCATAATATTCATATTTTTCTCGCTTTTTTGTTTCGACAGGAACATGTCTGGTTGCATCGCTAGGATTGTTAAAGAGATGGAGAAAATGATGTAAAGGATGGAATGACAGCTAGGATGAAAAAGCTCAAAATGTCAATTCCATCAAACAAAATATAATTTCATTACGCTGGAGATTGTCGTATGATATTACTCTTAAATGTCATGAATAAAATTTGTCGCTTTTCCTCTTTCCTCTCTAGGGTTTCTCCTCTTCATCTTATCTTCATGCAGCTTTCTTCTTCAACCTCCGGGAGGGTTTAAGCTAGCGTCCCCTCCCTTTTTTCCTTTTTCTTTGGCTGATTTTGTTCTCTAGTATATTTTTCTTGCTTTCCTCTCATTTTGCAGAGCTTTCCTTTTCTAATTTAGTCTAGATTTGGAAGCTCCTCTCTCCAATTTCAGGAAGGTTTCTATCTCTATCCAATCTAGATTTGGGGATTTTTGCATGTATGATTTCAGGACTTCGCTTCCCTTAGGTTTCATTGGTGTACAAGTCCCAATTCAAAGGAAATTGGAGGATCTTCATTTCGATCTCACATGTGTCATATCTATGCTTGTTCACCTCATTACTCTGAATGACGATGGTGTTGGGAATGCTGAACCTAGGTATGCACCGTCAAAAGATATAAATTAGATTTGATTGAGCAAAACTTACTATTTTAGAATTCTGAAGTATGAAGTATTGGCAATGAATTGGATTAAGAGCGGTGACCAAAGTCTATTTGATAAATTCTATAGAACAACTTGGAAAACCACGGCCATTCAACAAGCACTTTGGATTAATGCAATTTGCATCACAATTCATAAAGAAAGAGGGAAAAATAGTTCCTCGACCAATGTCAATACTAGTAAGCATGATGCGAAATCTGTATTTCATAGTGATTTTAATTTAAATCGAAGGAGCATACATTCAAAATTTTCTAGTAGAGATTAATAAAGGGAAAAGTAAAAGGAATTGGAATCAAAATCATCCAATTTGCTTCCCCTAGAATCACTTCCTCAACAAGTCGTCACCAATCCAAACAGGCATGTTTTGTAGGCCGTCAAAACGGCTTCCCAAGATCGACATAGCTAGAAACTCGAACATCCTAAGGTTGAAGACAAGGATTTGTGTACCTGATTTTGAATTCATTGTTCTTGGAGCAAAATGACAGCAATCCGAGCCTTTAATGCTGAAGATCTTCTCCTCTATGACCCTCGGTTCCTGGCTCGATGAGACCGCTATTCACAGCTAGCTTTACGTGAGTTGAGAGAGAATTTTGGAAGAGTGAGGGCTAGAGGAGGGACCTTAGCACTATTTATAGAGTTTTGGATGGGCCCTCTCATCACGGGCCAGGCCCAACTCGGCCCATACAAGCCAGGCCCATATTCGACTGTTAAGAAACTTTATATCCTACCTTATTAGATCAACTCCGTAAGAACGGTTAATTACAATCTCAATTAATGTAGCCCATATCAAGAAAATTCTTACATTCTCCCACGTGGGCTATATTAATTGAGAACGTACTGTATGTCGCACCTTTATGTTGATCTAGAGATAATTCTCAACAGTCAATCCAATCCCATAAAGTCTCCAACACTGGATCATGGCGGTAATTGCATATACATACACAGAGCTTTCCATGGTCACAAGTGCTATCAACTTTACTTATATTGATTTAATATGGTTGTGTGACAAATCAATAACACCTCATAAAGAGTTTTACCTTATGTGTTATCCCATTTGTCGGTCACTATTCTCTTACCTTTAAGTGTCACATAATACCGGATGTGGCACTAGAGAATATCTTTATGGTTCTAATAAATCCACATATGTCTTATCTTTATGGTTAACATTTCTTTATGTGTAACTGAGACATATGTATAAGGCTAATAACCGGATGCCCCTAGCCTTTACTCAAGATTTACACAGTACCTTGAGATTTTCCTTAGATATATGTACACAACTCAATAACAACTTATACAAAAGGAGTTGACATATATCGAAACATTACAAAAAGTAACAAAATACATAAGTAAACTTCATTAGAGCAAACTTGAAAAAGCTCCCACTAAATGATAGTATCTAGCGATTCACCCAAACCCATGTTCATGATATGTCGCTCAAATACACAAGGGCGTAGGCCTTTAGTCAGCGAATCTGCCAACATATCGTCTATCGGAACATGCTCTACTATAATGTCACCATTATGTACCATTTCCTTTATGGTAAAAAACTTGACCTCCATATGCTTAGACCCTTTGAGACTTCTATTGTTATTGACAAACAACACAATAGAATTGTTATTACAATATAACCGTATGGGTCTATCCACAAAATCAAATACGGTCAATCCCTTAATGAGGTTCCGAAGCCAAATTGCTTGAGTGGCAGCTGAAAAAACATGCTATAAACTCCGCTTGCATGGTAGAGGAAGATATAGATTTCTGTTTCTCACTTTTCCATGATACTACACCTCCTACTAACATGAAGATATATCCTGTTGTCAACTTCCTATCATCCTCACAACTAGCAAAGTCTGCATCTGAATATGCTAACAATCGCAAATCATGGACGTATCTATACATCAACATATAATCTCTTGTTCTTTTTAAGTATCTCAAGACCTTTTGGCAGCAACCCAATGATCATGTCCTGGATTCAACTGATATCTGCCTAAAAGCCCTGTTACAAAGGCAATGTCTGGTCTAGTGCAAACTTGAGCATACATAATACTTCCAAGTGCATTAGCATAAGGTATGTCCTTCATTTGGTCTTTCTCAAAATCTGATTGAGGACATTGTGAGGGACTCAACTTGTCACCCTTAATGATAGGAACAGTTCCTGGTTTGCAATCTTGCATGTTGAATCTCTCCGAAATACGATCAACATATGCCTTTTGAGATAAACCTAACATACGATGAGAACGATCCCTATGGATTTCAATGCCAAGAACGAAGGATACCTCACCTAAGTCTTTCATATCAAAATTCTTTGACAATATTTGTTTTGTTTCATGCAGCAATCCAATATCGCTATTTGCAAGTAAAATGTCATCCACATAAAGTATAAGAAAAATAAATTTCCTCCCACTGACATTGCAGTATATGCACTGATCTACTTTGTTCTCAACAAAACCAAAAGAAGTAACAACATTGTGAAACTTCAAGTACCATTGTCTGGAAGCTTGCTTAAGACCGTAAATAGCCTTCTTCAGTTTACATACAAACTTACCTGAATCATTTGCTACAAAACCTTCAGGTTGCACCATATAAACCTCCTCATCAAGGTCTCCATTTAGAAAAGCAGTTTTAACGTCCATCTTATGTAATTCCATGTCAAGATGAGTTACTAACGCCATGATCACTCTAAAGGAGTCTTTAGAAGAAACTGGAGAAAAAGTTGCTTCATAATCTATCCCTTCTCTTTGACTGAATCCCTTGGCCACAAGTCTAGCTTTAAATTTCTCAATATTTCCTTTTGAATCTCTTTTAGTCTTATAAACCTACTTGCAACCTATGGGTTTACAACCTTCCAGTAATTCAACAAGCTCCCAAACGCCATTATATTTCATAAATTGCATCTCATCTCTCATTGCATCCAACCACAAATTTGATTGAGGATAGGAAACGGCGTCTATATAAGTCACTGGATCTATAATGCAGCCTATATCGTAATCATGTTCTCCTAAATAGACTATATAGTCCAGTGGTATAGCTGAATGCCTTTCCCTAGTAGACCTCCTAAGTGGAGCCACTGTAACTTCATTTTGAGTCTGAGGAACTTGAAGAACTCATATGTGGCTATTTCATCAATAGGATTCTCAGCATTAACAAGTTCAGTTTGTGGTACATGCTCCATAATTGTCTACATAGGTAAGGAGAAAGACATAGCAGGTCTCATCATGTTGTCATGTTCACTAATTTGTGAGCAATCATGCTTTTCGGCTACACCAAATTCCAGAAACTTGGCCGTTTGTGATTCTACAATCATTGTTCCTCCACTTGGATTATAAAACCGATATTCCTTCGAATATTCTAAGTAAGATACAAAGTAGCATCGAGTGGTTTTAGCCTCCAACTTACCTAATGTTGGATTATTCAATCTTACTTCTGCAGGACATCCCCTTGACAGAAATGATTCAAACTTGGTTTGCGTCCAGTCCACAACTCAAAAGGAGTCGATGTAACAGCTTTGGTAGGAACACGATTCAATATATAAATGGTTGTTTCTAAAGCCTCACCCCATAAAAAGTTAGGCAAATTAGTCATACTCATCATACACCTTACCATATCCATGAGAGTACGATTGCGCCTTTCAGCCACGCCATTCTGTTCAGGACTTCCAGGCATTGTGAACTGAGCCACTATTCCAGAATCCTCTAAGTATTTAGCAAACGACCCTTTAATTTGCCCAACATTGCCATGTCTACCATAATATTTTCCACCTCGATCAGATCTAACCACCTTTATTACCTTTCTTAACTGTTTCTCAACTTCAGTTCGATAGATCTTGAATTTGTCAAGAGATTCAGACTTTTCCTTAATTAGGAATAGGTAACCATACCGAGAATAATCATCGATAAACGTGATGAAATAAAAATTTCTACACAAAGTTGCAGTATATGGTCCATTGATATAAGTGTGAATGACTTCTAGTAAGTCAGAACTTCAAATTGCGGTTTTCTTCTTTATCTTAGTCATCTTTCCTCTACAACAATCTATGCATGTCTCTAGGTCACCTTTAAGAGTAGGCAGGATGTGTGTCTTTATCAGCCTTTCTACTCTTTCTTTGGATATATGACCTAGTTATTTATGCCATAACGCATAAGATTGTTCCTTAGGTAGAGGTCTTTTGGAAATAACATTTTCAACTGTATTAGCGATGTATATATCATTGGGAGATAAACACAATCTGTACAATTCATTGAACATGTTGCAGCATCCAACCTTACTTGAACTAAAGAACATAGATACTGTATTGTTCTTTATTTCAAAAGAGTAACCACACATGTCCAAACATGACATGGAAACTAAGTTCTGTCTAAAGGAAGGTACATAGAAAGTGTTTCTTAATATCATATTAAAACCAGTATCTAAAATCAAAATGACATCTCCCACGAACTCAACGTCAATCTTGTCGTTATTTCCCATAGTAAGCTTTGATTCATCCTAATTTGGCGTCCTTATGTTTGAATCCCTGTATGGTAAATGCAACATGATTAGTCGCACCATTATCTAGCCACCAAAAACTGGATGAGGCTTCAGATAGGTTGGATTCACAAACAAGTGCCAAAGAATCATTACATTTACGCTCATTTTTAGAAAACCAAGCTTTATAGTATTCGCAATATTTCTTTATGTGCCCCATCTTCCTACAAAAGTAGCAAAGGACACCCTCCCTTTTAAAAGGTGCATTTCTAGGAGCCATAGTGGTGGAGGGGCCAGCAACTTCAGGATTTCCCCTCTTAGGAGCTATATAGTTAGAAGTCCCTATGGTTTTAGGATTTCCTCTATGATGTGCAATCCATTTACTCTTCTTGCTGGCTGAACTAGAGGCATACAAGGCAAGATGCCCTCTTTCTTTCTTCAGTTTCTCTTCCTCTGCCACCACTCTAACTATAAGGTCATTGATTGACCAAGCCTCATTTTGTGAACTATAGTTCGTCTTGATAATTCTAAAGTCAGGAGGAAGAGTATTTAATACTCGATGCACAATGCAAGCTTCAGGGATATCAACCTAAAGAATTCGGAGTTTTGTCTGAAGATCTACCATCCTAAACACATAATCTCTAACTCCAGTTGAACCATCATACTTCATATTAACGAGTGATTGCATTAGTGTACCTATCTCAACATTGGAAGAGACACGATACCTAGCTTCTAGAGCTTCCGTCATTTCCTTAACAATATAATCAGTTGACAAGCTACTCATCAAATGTTCCTGAATTGACCGTTTCATAATGAGCAAGCAAATTCTATTACTCTTTTCCCATGCAGCAAAACATACTTTATGGACTTCTGTACTGGCATCAGTAAGGTCTGCCGGCCTATCCTCAGTAAGAGCAATGTAAACATTTGCCAACTCCATCGCAAACTGAAAATCCTCTTTCCATTTCTTAAAGTTTGATCCAATGAGAACTTCAATCGCAATGGAATTGCCATTTACAGAGAAGGTGACTGATTATTCAAGCAATACATATAATTAGCATCATGTGAATGTTAAACACACATACACATCTCAAGAGCTACATACATCATCATATAAACACCTTTGGGCAGAATACATGACATGCAGTTATATACTCTTCACATGACAGCGGTCCATGAAAATATATTCTAACATTTCGCGAATTCACCACCTTTGGGTGTATGAACCACTAGGGCTAGTCATTTTTCAACCATCTGCTGTACATGTATCCCTCCATAAACTAACGCACAATTACCTTCTTTGGTAGTATAAACATGCATCAGAATAGGAGACACCACATTATGATATGAGACCGATATTTCTCAAATCCAATCAAGCATGCCACTTTGGCGATCACAATCCAACTGAATCATCGAAATTCTCTCATATCAGGGATATAACTTTATAACTCACATTCATCTTTCACATGTGATTTAAGACTTGATGACAGGGGCTATTTGTCACTAAAATCACAAGTTATGCTAATTGCATTGCTCCATCCATTAATATATATACTATTAATAAATCAACACTACACATATTCCTCAAGTGATGATATATCATAAACATGCAATTGTATTTGTAAAACCATAGAGAAATACATGAAAAATATGCCAAAAATACCCCAAAATCACGTACCTTAGGGTTTCACATGCATTTTTATATCCTTAAAAGCATCAAAAAATGCAAATAATCACACCACAAGATAGGAAATTCATATACGAGCATGGCCATATAAAACATGCGCCAAATGAACATCACACGCGCCCTCACGCGTTGCTAGAGTGTGCGGCGCATGGGCCGCATGCGCCCGTGTCTAGAAACCGGCCTAAAGTTGGTCTGACCGGTTCAACCGGTCAACGGGTCGAATTGGTCATGGTCAACCAGTTCGGGTCAACCCGATCAACCGGTCGGGTCAACGGTCAATGGTCAACCCGGGCCGGGTCAACGGTGACGTCATGAATGACGTCACATGACACGTGTTGGCTTGCGTGAGCCGCGTGGCGGTCGACACATCGGCGCGCATGCGCGCCCGTGCGGGCGCGTGTCGCCGACTCCCAGCACCGTCTGGGCACATGGCGGCGCGTGGGGCCGTTTCCAGCGTCGTCTGGTGATGTTCTACCCACCAAATTGCTCGTATGAACAAGTAGAAGCCATTTATGCAATAAAAATTCACTTTCATCGAACCAAAAATACGAAAAACAAGCAAAAACACTTCGAGCTTGAGTAAAGTCCGAAATGGGTACAGGCAGTATATCTTGCCTCTATTAGAATCAAATTTCAGCAAAATAAATTCTTCAATATGTTCGAGTTCTAGTTTATGCCTGCTCTGATACCAAATGTAGGCCGTCAAAACAGCTTCCCAAGATCGACATAGCTAGAAACTCGAACATCCTAAGGTTGAAGACGAGGATTTGTGTACCTGATTTTGAATTCATCGTTCTTGGAGAAAAATGACAGCAATCCAAGCCTTTAATGCTGAAGATCTTCTCTTCTATGACCCTCGGTTCCTGGCTCGATGAGACGGCCGCTCACAGCTAGCCTTACATGAGTTGAGAGAGAATTTTGAAAGAGTGAGGGCTAGAGAAGAGACCTTAGCGCTATTTATAGAGTTTTGGATGGGCCCTCTCATCATGGGCCAGGCCCAACTCGGCCTACACAAGTCAGACCCATAGTCGACTGTTAAGAAACTTTATATCCTACCTTATTAAATCAACTCCGTAAGAACAGTTAATTACAATCTCAATTAATGTAGCCCATATCAAGAAAATTCTTACATGTTTCGCAAGCCAACGACAAATAACAGTTGGTGCAAGTGGAACCCATGGTCTCGGCATAGTTAAGACCATCTTTCTTCTTTGTTAAATTGTTCAGCTTTCCTCTACATCTGCTTCTCTTGGAATATCTTCTTCCTCGGTGTCTATTGTTTTCGTTTGAGTCTCTTTCCTTGAGAATCCAATTATTTTCTATCGGTTGACAGTGTTGGAGCACGACCTTAGAACATCCTCCTGTTGCTGGCATTTTAGACGAAATCAACACTTCTTTAAGTTTACTTTTGATGCTCTGAGGTGAACTTGGAAATGGCTCCAATCGTTTCACATATGCTTCTCAACTTCAGACAAACTACCGCGCAGGAGATGTTCATGCCACACTTGATTGGATTCCAACGAAATCAGGCTACTCACATGCCAAATCACCTTTGGTCACATATTAAATATATGGACGTCACACCAAAGCATCGGCCAAATATTAAATATATGTACCATTAGTTCTTTTAACTTTTTTTTATAGCCAATTGAGATCTTAAACAACCCAATTTTATTTTAACGATGCTAGAGTTACTAAAAATTGATATCTTGTGATATGCTAATGAGGTGACAGTTTTTGACAAAATGAGGTGATGGTTGACGTGGCAGATTACGTGGGCATTTGATACAACGCCTAGTGTACGCGAGCGAGGAATATAAAAAGAAAAGCATATCAGAATGGTTGAAGATCATGAAAGCGATGACTTTAAAGTAACTCGATTGATCTCTGGTGCATCGCGACTCTCCTTTGCTGCCGAGGTACTCGAGCAAAGGCCGTGGCACAATTACAAAGGGATAATGCAGTGCCGCAGTGGAATTATGATTGGTGAGGCAGAGAGCGAGGGTGATAGAGTCCCCATGGACTGCTTTGTTCAGTCCCAAATTCCACGAGCGAAGAATGGAAGATCATTATCTGTGAAGATAAATAATGGCTTAGCCGTGGACTGAGCGTTTAGAGCTTCGAAAGCCATTGACAACTACGTGAACAAGATCATCTCCTACCGCCAGTGCGTGTCCCTTCTCACTTTCGTCTGAAGAAACCCCACTGGGTGACGTCCACCTGATGTTTGTGATTTTGCCTCCCTGAATCCAGCTTTAAACCACCCGAGGAAAACCAAACCCTTTGTTTTTAATTCAAGGATTTAAATGTTTTGATTACTAGTTTTGTGAAATTAGTGCTCTTATTTGTTTTTTAAAATACGTAGCAGCTTGTTCCAAAGCAAAGTGACATTCAATCTATTGTAAAAACTTTTGGAAGGAATGCAGCTGTCCCTCGTTGTAATGCTGGAATTAAACCAGCATAACGTAGTCATGTCTTGTAGACTAGTCCTCGATGAGAATTGTTCTTATGGTGCTTGGGAGGCAGAGTCTATTATAATCTCATCTTGTTGGTAGGTATCCATTGATATCTATTTGTTTTTTTTTATTCAAATATATTATGTTGTTCGTTTTTATGTTGTTCTAGTAACGACTTGTGTTTTTCACAGGTTAAGAAGTTCCATGGTTGGATCGTTGAAGTCGACTCTTGACAACAGTACTTAGCAGAAGACTCTAATCTAGCCTAACATATCACAAGAGAGACAAGAGAGACAACAGATAAGGGGGGAGAGTTTGTGTTTGTATTTGAAAATATGTGAAGTTCTTTTTATGTGCCATTTGAGAAGGTAACGCTGTTGGAACTGTGATTATTTTTCCTTTCTGTGTACTGCTAGAAAGAATGATGTGGACATGACTTTATTTCTTATGAATGAGAAACTAAAAAGTCTGAGATGGATGGCCTCAATTGAATGTCAGCTGATCCCACGTTTATAATGCATCAATTGTGGGTGCACAGATGGAAAAATTCTTGCATGCTGGAATCGCTCGGAGAGATGGCCTACACATCAGAGATGGTGGGTAGCTTTGTTGAGTAAATGGTACTAAAAGAGGACGTGACTCTCTCCGAAGAAACGGGTGATGATACTAAGAAACTTATACATACAAAAGGCTTCTCTATAAAATAGTCTACAACATTCTTATAAAAGGATTTTGCAGGTTTCAATTGTTGATCAGGAACAAAATTTAAGAATCCCTCTCCCAACTATAAGAGATTCTTCTCCCTTCAACATCACTCCTCCGTCCCATGGAAAATAGCTAAATACACAAATCACCATGTGTGATGAATGTTCATCAGGTGAATGTATTGATCGATAATTTTTAATTTAAAAGGTTTGTGTTGTGATCCTCAAAAGATTAATAGTACAATAAGGTTAACTTTATCTCATCACTTAGTCTTGTTATTTTTTTTTAAATCAAGAATTGTATTAAGAATATTGATATACCATTTTATGAAATGTCAAACGATGTCTTCTTTTTCCACATTTCCGGATACCTGGAATATCAAAACTTGACACGGGTGGACACTTGAGTATCAAAAGTTAAAAATTGTACACTTAGTGCCAAAATCAGAGCAAAATTGATCAGTTAAGTACCACGAGAAAATCCGGCTAAAATATTGGTGTGTCATTTTTCCAACGAGACAAGTGCAAAACAATATTGTTTTGCATGCTGACATGAAAAGAAAAGCCAAAAACAACGTCGTTTTGCCTCAGATTTGAATTTTAATATAAATATTAATTAAATTAAATTTAAAACCAAATTTAATAACTAAATTTATTATTTTTTTATATAAAAAAAAAAAAAGGCAGATCCTCCCCACCATCTTCGGGAAGTGTTGGTGATGGTGGGGAGGCAGTGGTGAGGGCTTGCATAGCCCTCGCTTTCTACCTTTTAAAAATATAAATATAAATACTTTAATTTAATTAATATTTCTATATATATATTTTAAAAAGATAAAACAATGTCGTTTTGGTTCTTTGTTACTAAGTCAACTCTCCGACGTGTCACGTAGATGAGTTATATTATTAAAAAATTTCCACGTAAGATTTTCGGCTAATTTTTGGATTTGGCACTCGGGTTTCCCATTTTTGAAAAAAAGTGGCACTTAAACGTCACTTTCATAAATTTTTGCACTTAAGTATCTTATGTGCTAAATTTTAGCACTCCAGGTGTACTTTTGCCCATTTTAATCTTGCGTTCGTATCCCCGTTTGACATTGTTAAAATTATGTCTCGAGTTTATTCGCTGGATTCTTTAAGATTTAAAAATAAAAGTGTTCAAATCCCACAGCATGGGCTTTCTTGTTTTAGCCGATGAAGATAAAATAAAAGGGAGGAAAGTTCATTGCTTCGAAGCCCACGGAATCCGAATCGAAGAAGAAGAATGAAGCCCTGAAGCCCCTACACGTTATTCCTTCTGCACGCGTAAGAAAAGGTGGGGCCCAAAAGTCAAGCTTTGACTTTTAGGGCGCACACACGTATAAAAGGAAAACAAAACCCTACGTGTGAAGAAGCCGCTCAACGTCCGCCGAAGCCCTACGTACGTGAGAAGCCACGCCGCGAGAGAGAGAAGCTGCATGAGGAAGCTGCAGATTCTTTATGTTTTATTGGCGTACGACTTGAACGCGCGGTAATTTTGTGCCGTGAGTTTATACCCAATAAGTTATTTATTTATAAACACTTTGGGTTTGGAGTTAAATCTATAAGTGGGAAACTTGAGCGATTGAGTGATTGTAAACTCTGATTCTCCGATTTTAGTGGATTATTTGCTGTTGGCTCTCCCCGTGGACGTAGGTACCGATACTCAGACCGAACCACGTAAATTTCCGATGTCCTTATTTTTCTCGTTAATTTATCTGGGGTGATTTCGTGTTGATGTAAATTGCAAGATCCTGACGTTTCCGCATATTATATCCCAACAGACACCAACCCACAACCAAGAAGCGTGGATTGACCGTGAGGTGCAAAAGGCATCTCGTATTGATTGTTCAAATATGTAGTGTCAAAAGTTGCTGCTTCATCAAAACTTTCATATAATACCGGACTTCTTGCATCTGCCTAGGAAACATTCTTTAACCTGGAACTATCTTCCAATTCCATCACATAGCAGAAAAACGGTCATTTCTGTTTTCATCCTAACAAGACAGTTATGATTGTTTTTTCGCCTCTCCAGTTCCAAGTCTTAACTTTGTTGCCTTTTCAATAAAATTTTGACAATCTTTCTCACCAAAGGTAAGTTTTTCATTCCCTCCCGCCTCAACAACAGACAAGTTAAAGTTCTTGTTGATCCTAATACAAGCTCTATCCACATACACTCTTTCGATGAAGAGAATATGCAAGAGTTAAGTACTTACCATCATCTCCATTTTTCTTGCTCCTCCTTGAGACACCCAATCCCACTTGTTTAGCATATCTTTTATAGTACTCTTAAGAGATCCTCTACAGAATCAAATACCATTCCTTCCCTCGGTTTTCTATCACATTTTTTTCTTTAATTTGATTTCATTTTCTTCATCACCAATAGCTTCTGTCTCACATTCTTCATCATCAGATAGTGTGTCAATGTTCTGCACTTGTGGTGTTGACACGCATTTTTCTTGCGTTTGCTAAAACTAGAGAAAGCAAAAAGTTTAGTATGACGATTAATTAGAAACATAGATGCACAAAAGATCATAATCTGTGATTATTCCAAATAAAATATGATGCAATGGTAGCTTATTTGTATAATCGTGAACTGACACCATAGCTAATTTATTAATAACAACTTGTACATTTTTTTTTTCTGAAAATAGGAGAATATGGCGCACGAACTATATGCAGATCAAAGTCCTTTAACCATGTCTTATATTTAATAAAAATATTGTGATTGGTGGATTGAGGAGAAAAATAGGTAGGACTCATCTCAGGCAAGCACAAATTATAAACATAGAGCAACAATATTTAAAACGCATAAAACCCAAAACAGAATGACAAAACCTAACACGTATTGCTTCTGAATCTTAAAAATCAAATAATTGTGGGGCAAAAAAGTCAAGAGTTAAAGACTTTATATATAAAAGCAATCCATGACGTCCATGGATGCCAGATAATTGGTTTTTTTTTTTTTTTCTATTTAGTTGGAGAGTTAAAAGACTTCACAAATCAAATAATTGGATGATTTTCACCATTAGATAAATAGATGCTCTGCGAAAAATGTCAATTTATTGGACTACACACACACACACATATATGTATGTATTTCTCTGTATTGTAATTTTTTTTAGCCGACGCTATCTAAGGATTTCTTCCCTATTTGTTATGGCATTGAAATTTAGATTCTCAACATATTATTTTCTATTCAAAAAGTTTTTGACCTCTAGATATCCATTTTTCCCATGCATGGCCAACGTATATCCCTTGTATGATTATTAAAGATCCAATTATCACATGAACACAAGATTATCTCATGTTGATGTATATT
Source organism: Eucalyptus globulus (assembly GCA_014182545.1). Taxonomy (NCBI): domain Eukaryota; kingdom Viridiplantae; phylum Streptophyta; class Magnoliopsida; order Myrtales; family Myrtaceae; genus Eucalyptus; species Eucalyptus globulus. The sequence goes on from CM024724.1 coordinate 20,904,665, forward strand.
TGACGCATGACTCATGAAAAAATTCCAAAAAAAAAGAATCGACAGGTTCAATATGTTCAAACTAAAACTAAGAATGATGCCACGTAAAAACTTGTTCAAATTGTCGGCTATCCATTTTTAGAAAGGATAGAAAAAAACATGATCTTCCCATGTAAAAGCGTGCTTAAAATGATTAAAAGAAAATACAGTTTGTTGTGGTTTTATAAACACATTGTGTCTGGAAACATTTTGAAAAGTTTTGTAGAATATTCATGAAATGATATAGTAACATATGGTTAAGTATATTGATGCTTGTTATAAAAAAAATTATGACAATGCACGTTTAATCAAATATGGTCAGAAATTTATATGGTCTCTAATTCGTAAGAAGAAGAGGATACCCCAGAACCCTCTGTTGGTCTTCGTCTTTGTCTACTAATGAATTGGAGAGTACTTGAGAATAGATTACTCCAAACATATTGATAAAGTTGGCAAAGACAACATGGACATTGACATTCTGAAATGATGGAAGAGGGAAGCTATTGGTTTTTCGATTCTTTTCACCATGGCTTGTGACTTATTATCCCCAACAGCATTTTATGAGCCCATGTTTAATAGTAGCCAATAGATCATGGAAGACAAAAGGTGTAGGCAGAAAATTTAGAAATGGTTTTTGTTAGACATGATTGGTTTTTGCAAGAATTGACTCTAAAGGAACGTGCCCAATATGAACAAGAGGACAACAACGATATTGTATCATCCGAATTATAATGAGGAACACAACACTAAAGATACCGAATTTATTAGAGATTCTCTTTGGTATAATTTGTTTGTAACTATTATTAAGGCATGGTTATGTGTAATTTTCTTTTTCAAATTACTTGAAGATACACTTGTATTTCAATTAGGTTTAATTAAATGAGCGCTTTTTATTAAAAAAATTAATTTACATTTTTATTTTTAAAAACTGAACAAATTAATTTTTTTTTTTTTGAAAAAAAAAAATCATGAAAAGAATTAAAATTAATTTAGAGAAGAAATGGGCCCGGACCAACCGAGCCCGGAACGGCCCTTTGGCCCCTCCTAGCTGGCACAGCACGAGGACTAGCACTTTCTTCCACCAGGCCTTTCGCCATAAGGTTTTTCACTTGACGTTGGGCTCTTCGTGGGTTAGGCAACTCTATTGGGGATAACTGCAGTGTTGAATATCACGCATGGGCAGCCAGGCAGCCGGAATTTCATCAGGAACAAAAACTCTAAATTCTTCAAGGAGTGGCTCAATTGTCTTAGCAATTCAAGTGATTCTTCGTTCTCTTCTGTTGACACCAGAAATTTTGTTGATCTTTTAAATATCCACTTATTTTGCAAAAATATAAAATTTATATAAAAAAGGAATGATGAAGTCGTCTCCGGCCCACTTATCAACCTCCAGCCCTCTAAGCTCGTTTCCCCCTCCCACCTTCATTTCTTTTGTTTTGAGCCCATCTTCATTTTTTCCTGTTAGTCCATAAAAGCCTAAAAAGAGGCTCAGCCCAAGACCACTTCTGCCCTTTTGTTTGCACGAACAAGCATGTAGCGACGCGCCTCTGCCATCTACAGTCATCAACACCCTCCCCCACTGTGCATCCAAGTCCAACGACTCTTTCCGCATGTCCTATACCCCGAGCTCAAGCCCATCTCGGACGTCCTGAGGAAATGCTCCTCCCCTTGCAACTTCCTAGTATTTGGCCTCACTCACGAGACCCTCCTTTGGAAAGCCATCAACCATCACTCGCAAGCGAAGGACCGCATAGATGAAATTTGCTATACCAACCATCAGGTGATGGCCCCCAAAAAGATTTCTATTTGAGCATAATGCTGACGAGAGACAATGTCAAGACAAAGCAACTTCCCTGAAATTGCGAGCTCTGTGCTTCATACCTGACAAGAGCTCCCACAGTTCCAATCCTTGAATTTGGATGGTGATGGCTTAGTCGTAGAGTGAGAGTTTTTTTTTTTTTTTGGTAAAAGGTAATAGGTATATAGACTTTTGCACAAAAAGCTATACAGAGGTACAGCAAAGGGAGGGGACCCGGCACAAATTCACACTCAGAAGGACAACAAGTCCAAACGAGTGGGAGGGGGCCGGGGCCAAGAGAAAGGAAAGAACAATGCAGAAAAAACAGCAGCAAAGAAGGCCAAACAGCGGCCAAGGGCAAAGAGCTCACAACACAGTGGCCCGCACAAGGGAAGGAAATAAAGAGGAGAAGAAGAGGAGAGGCACCAAGAAGGAAAACCAGGCCGCAATAGGGCGCCAATAAGCAAAATCAATCAAAGATGGTAGGGGGATGCCCCAACTAAGTTGAATCCTTCTATTACGGGGGTCGTAGAGTGAGAGTTGATAGCTGCCAAAGCCATTGATATCTGAGGGAGCAAGATTATCTACCGCGGCCAGTGCTTGTCCCTTCGTATGTAGGAACCCCACTCTATGATGTCCGCCAATTATTTGTGATTTTGCCCAACTGAATCCTTTGTGTAATTAATGGATTTAAATGTTTTGACTACTAGTTTCATGGAATTGTTTCTCTCTTTTTTGAGGTTTTTCCTATTATATTGATGCCCTGGTCAATCTAGATGGATGAGTTCATTCCATTTCCACCCAATTTCGTGTAAAAAATTTTGGGTGGGTTGTCCCTGTCCCTCGGTGTGATGCTGCTATGAAACCGGCTTATGTCGTGTCTTGTAGACTTGTCCTGGATGAGAGTTGTTCTTATTGTGTTTGGGAGGCTATGTCTAGTGAGGACTTCAGTTCTTCACAGGTTTACAGTACCAGCTCTTGAAAATACTCTAGTGGAAAACTCTAATCGAGCCTAGCAAATCGCAAGAAAGGCACAGCGCAAGGAAGGAAGTTTCCGTCTGTATTTGGAAATCTGTGAAGTTCGTGTTATGTACCATTTGAGAAGGTAATCTTGTTCATTTTGATTTTTCTTTTTTCCTTTCTGTGCATTACTAGAAAGGATGATGCCAGGGATGACTCTGTTTTTCTTATGAGTTGGAAATTAGAAATGGAAAACTGAGGTTGAGTTGCATGGTCTTAACTGAATGCTAGCTGAACCCACGTTTATGGTGCATCAACTGTGGTGCATTGATGGGAAAATCCTTGCATGCTAGAATTGCTTGGATAGATGGCATATGCATCAGATACAGGCGATCAACTTCAAGAAACATATACATACAATAGGCTTAGGACTTATTTTAAGTAAATTTCCCTGATATACATAAGTACCTGCACTTGGTTTGCATCTAAGCAAGAAGCATTATTATCATTGCATCCATTTCCACCATCAATCAAGTTTCTTCAGAGGTCCTATGAGCACATGTAATAATGAACCAAGGATCAGTCCATCTGTACTCCATGAGAGTTAAGTACAAAGCTTGTATAGCTTAAATAAGCACACAAGTTGTTGATTTCCAGATGAATCAAAGTCTTGTCATGCCCAACCCCACCTTCAAAAGACATGCTGGGATTCACCTTTCTAAGGAGAATAACACTAGATAAATTATACTAACGCTCAATGTCATTAATAGAACTAGAAAAGTACTTTAATGGCAACATAAGAGTCCCACCAAATAAGAAAATTTCTATGGTGTGGTTGTACCTAAAAAGATGCCGATAAAATGGTTAACAAGACTACATTAACTCCCGAAAACATAAGATTACTACCAAATAAGAAGTATTTCTTAAAATATGGAATAGAGAAAAAGCATATCTATAAATGTACAATTACCATTTTGAAAACTGATCTTTGCTTTTCTTTTGCTTAGTGTGTTGAGCCCTAGTATTTTGCTTCTTCTCATGTTGTCGCTTTCTAGCCACATCAATGGGATGGAAACAAATTTAGAAGCTACGAATGATTCTATGAAAAAATAAGAGTTCGTCCCTCTCTATCGAATCAACCATGACAGCAATTTGTTCGATTCAATATTGTTATCTCTACTTTAGAAAATAGTCTAAATTCTACATAGTGTTAATAATTGTGCTTTCTGTTTGAAGAAGTGCATTCCGCCGGTCAATTATGAAGAAAATAAAGGCAATGTATATACTTTTTTCTCAATCATCAAGCATAAATGGGTGTGATAATTATATTAAACAGTTGATATTGCAGTTTTTTTTTTCACCTCTCAATGTAGATAAGCAGTCTCTCAAAAGTTATGCGATAATCATTAAGAATAGGAAATTCACATGGAAAATATCCATGGAACTCAGCTTGCACGCACGTGTGCGTCTGACATTTTTCAAGTTGACACAATTTACCTCCATTATTTCATTGTATTGCCGTTTTAACTATTGCATTCCTCTAAATTTATAAAAGAAGAAATGCGAATGTAATCGCTTCAGTGCACGAGGACTAGTCTACATGATAAGGGAAAACCCATTTCTGTCTGACTTTTGCTTAACTTGCAAAATTACCCTCACATAAAAAAAAAAAATAAAAAATAAAAACTGCTTAAAGGTGTATAAGGAAATGGCACGCCTTGGTCCTCCAGTGCTCAGATTTACCCAAGTTGCTAGGAGTTACTTTTACTGCTCAACCTCTGTCGTCTGCATTTCTTGACAAACCTTTAATTGTGATTGTGCAGGTATATATATACTGTAGCTGATTGTGCGTGATGATACGTGATGTTTATACCAAAATCTCGCCAGGCTCGTCGTCAGCCTTTTCAATGCAATGGGAAATACTTGCTTGGATTCATGTCTAGTAAATTAAATGCATGATCATCGTTGATTTTTTAAGACTAACATATGGCACTCACGTAGATCTACAAAATTAATGATTATGATTCACGCGATTCAGTGGACCAAGTCCAAGGAAGATATTCCCAATGCAATGAATTTTATGGGAAGTACACTGGTATTCTATTAAGTGGGTACAGCTTCGAATAGTTAATTAGTTTGCTTTGATATACGTGCATGCTATCTAAAATGTCATTGGCATATTTCAAGAGTAACTCTTCATCAAGCAATTCTTATTTTTTGTTTGTTTGGCAATAATAAGGATCATCGTGATGTTAGATAGCGTAAGGTTGATACTCAAAGGAAAAGTCTTTTTATTTAATTTTTGCAATGGGCAGTATCAAAAGATAGATGCTATGCAAAAGAGTCAAGTTGTAAGATTTTAGGGAAAATTGTGGCAAAATTCATAAACCTATTGTTCGGCGGTCAATTCAGTAATAAAATTTTTAACTATGCTAATTTAGTCATAAACCTTTTAATGATTTATCAATGTAGTTATTTTGACCAAATTAGTCAGAAACTATTGACATGACGATGTAGTCAATACCAACTATATTATACAACGTGACCAGCGCTGACATAGATGATTTTTAATTTTTTTTAAAAAATTCTTTTCTTTTCAAAGGTGGCTAGTCTCAAGCCATGACCGAAGGCCAACCACAAACAATGGACAATGAGGGTTGGCCTCACTTGGGCAAGGGTTGCCCTTGCCCACCACAAGCAAGAGTCCCCTAGCTCAAAGCCTGTGAGAGCTAGCAAGCCCTTAACTAGTTATCGATGAGGGCCATCGGACCATCGTTAGCCTTGCTGATTGCAATTTAAAAAAAAAAAGAAAAAAGAAGTAAAATAAATTCTAAAATTTAAGAAAAGTTATGAAAATTTTCAGTATTAGTCTTGATAATGTTACATAGGATAGTTGGCATCCACATCAATGATTTCTAACCAAAAATTGATTGAAATGACTACACTAACAAATTGTCAAAATATTTAGAGATAAATTGATACAATTGAAATGTTTAAAATTAAATTTTTGTGCCAAAAATGTGTTGATGTTCACCCCGTCAGATAATCTTTTATGCTAGGCTTTGATTTCTTCCTACGATATATATAATGATTTGCTTGAACCCTCTATGGCGAGTTCATTTGTGTGGTTCGCAGTGTTATGTAGACAATAAAATGCAAGATTTCTTCCGCACCAATATCTATAGAGGCAAAATTTAGTGGTTACATGTCGAATCAATCTTGATCGCAATCTGTTGGATTCGATATTGTTGTGTTCACTATAATTTTTTTTTTTTATCAGTCTAGATCGTCACCTGATTTTTGCCAAAATGTAAAAAAAAGAAATGGAGGGTTATACAAATATTTTTAAAAATGAAATGAATAAATAATAAATGACAAATAAAAAAAGTGCTCAATTGGGTCTAGTCCATCATACCTCAACCCACCAGACCAGATCATTCAAGTCCAAATTTCGATTCAATTTGGCATGGGCTCCTTTGAAAAGATTGGAATAACTTTCAATAATCTGAAGCCCAAGGCCTGGATCTCCTTCTAATTCGGCTCTCGATTTCAACTTCATCGCTCGTCTTCAAGCTTCGAGGATTCGGTATTCAGGTTTCTCGCCGCATTCCTGCTCTTCAATCGCGATGCTCTCGCGCTTGAGCTTCGAATCGTGTACTCGGTTGATGAGCTCGAGATTGTTACCCGGACCCTCAACAACCCGAAGCCTTTGAGCTTCCAGTTTTCACTTAGCATGGAAGTTTATAAACTCATTCGATCGCTCCAACAGGATCAAATCTCTCTCATTCTCTGATTTCTAATTTTTTTTTATTCAATTGGCGACATTGATTTCTCGATATCTCGCGTGTCACCAGCATTTTGCCTCAATCAGCTCTGATTCCACCGACGCAATCAGTTTAGGAGCTCATCTCCAGCGACGCTATCGATTCAGGATCTATATTTCCTCTTCACCGAGCTTTACCTTTGATTCTTTCAGATGCTCGTCGCTGAAGTCTGTTCTTTTTAGGTTGTTGAAGATCGCGTTGGATTGGATTTCCTCTGTTATGCTCTGTTTTCCTGTCAGGTTGATCGAAGTATTCAAAGCTGATTCGTTTTTCCTTCACTGGCCCGATTTCCAACACCAACGCTTCCACGACCTCCACTCTCTGGTCCGATCACCATTCGTAGCCAAACACTGCGCTTTCAAAGAATGAGCAAGCTGGAATGCGTATTGAGATTCTGAGATTCGTTTGAGTCGTGAAGGAGAAGAATCTGAGCTTCATGGCTTGATGATGCTGAAAGGCATGAACAGAAATGGTGATGAAAATGCAGAAGTAGGATTTGTGTTCTACGAAAGAAATTCTTGAATCGCCTTTACATAGGTGAGGGGATTTTTTTCGTTAATGAGTGGATTTTAGCTGCATTAATATTGTCTACGCAAAAATAACTACGAATAAAATTGTTCTTCACGATCTCCACTCACTTGCTAATTCTTAAATCGGTTTTAGACGCTAAAGAAAAAAAAAAATTGTGTTAATTCCATGATTTGGTTTCGTGTTCTCTGTGCCCGCAATCGATACTAAGTCTCAAAGATAAGGACAGGAGCTAATCCATATTAGTGGCTAAATCTGAATGTGCCTCAGCAAAATACGCATGAGATAATGCGGTTTACACTAAGGGGGTGCATACTGCCAAAATTTATTCAGAAATAGTTTTTAAATTCAGGGCACTTGTTTACAGAAGAAACCAGTTTGATAAAGCTATTATTCGGGTTTTACATTTAGGAATAGATTTACATTATAAATAGGTTTGGAAGAGAAATCGGAAATTTAAAAATTTTATCTTCGATTTTACGGAAGAAAATCATAAATAATTTCTCTCCCTTCAAACCCTAACTTCGATGAGTCTCCCTCATCTCCTTTACGTCTCTGCCTCCTCCTCCTCCTCCGCCTCTCCCTCATTTTATTAAAAATAAAAATAAATATATTCATTTATTAAAAATAATTTATTTATGATAAATAAAAATAAATTATTTCTATTAAAAATAAATTTATTAAAAATAAATTTAATAAATTTATTTTTATTTGCCTTGAGTGTTTTGCTAAATAAATTTATTTTTATTTTTATTTTTATTCATTTTAAAATAAATTTATTCGTCAAATAAAATAAAATAGAATAATAAAATAAATTTATTTTTTAAGGATATTGTTATTTTAAAATAAAAATGATATTTTTATTTTAAAATAAAATGATATTTTAATTTTTAAAATAAAATGATATTTTTATTTTTTATGATTTATTTTATTTTATTTTATTCATTATTTTTGTTACTAAATCATTTTTATTTTTATTTTTTATATTAAAGGTCGGTGGTCGTTTAAGTCGCCAAAAGTCCGAAAAGAAGAAAATTTTGTATCGTTATCAAACAAATTTACATTTTTGAATAAATTTTGTGTCGATTATCAAACTAAGGTTATTTTAAAAAGCTGTACAGAAATAGAAATAGAAAAATATATTTACATTAAACTATTTTTGAGCATGTGGTTGTCATGCACACCTAAGTTATTAAGCATGATTTCTTGGTATTCGTCTCCGTTATTTGAAATCTGAACGCGTGAGTATCCTTGTTATTTGTCATGCACGCCCTAAGTTGCCGTCGCCGTCCGAAAGGAAGAAATTTTGTATCGTTATCAAACAAATTTCTATTTTTAGAGTAGAAATTTTGTGTCGTTATCAAACGGTTATTTTGCTTAAAAACTCTTCTAGAAATAGAAATAGAAAAATATATTTACATTAAACTATTTAACGAGAATGGTTCTGTCATCTTTTGCCTAAGTTATTAAGCATGATTTCTTGGTATTCGTCTCCGTTATTTGAAATCTGAACGCGTGAGTATCCTTGTTATTTGTCCACGTTATATGCTCAGCTGCGACAGAGGGTTTTTTGCGACGGTTGCCAATATGAAATGGTTCAGAGATGATGTCCGTAAGCGTGATGGTTTCCAGTCCTCCATTCAGTCGCTCTTATTGTTGTTTGAGGTATGTCTCTGTGATAATTGGTTGATTTTCACCATCCATCATATGGATAGATAGATGCTATGTTAGAAGTTCAATTTAGAGAACTTTATAGATTGATTCCTCTTAAATATAAATTTTTCGGTCCATGTTGTGTATGAATTTCTCCCAAAATATCTCGTGCAAAAAGCATGAAGTTGTAGCATGATTATTTCATTAATTGACAAACACAAAAGCAATAGCTCACCGACGTAGTTCACGCACTATTGAGTCTTTTCTAGTAATTTGGACGATGTTAACTCTCGACCTTAATCACTAGTATGGTAGTGACATTAAATCTAGAAAGTTTCTTAAATTGGTCATTATCCAAAAACTGATTTATTCATCTTTTAATTCTTGTAGTTAATTGGTCATTATCCGAAAACAAACATTCTTCAATAGTTCTTCTATATTTTGTTATGGCATCGAAATTTATATTCTAAAAGCATTATTTCCTATTCAGAAGTTTTTAATCCTTAATATGAAATTTTCCCTTGCATGGCCGACCTACGTCATTTATGTCTCTTAAGTATCCAACTGTTACATTCAAATATGATTATCTCAAGTTCATGTATATTTGATGCATGAACCATGGAAAAATTCAAAAAAGCGGGCGGGTTCACGTTGTTCAGATTGTCATCTATTCAATTAGCATCAAAAGAAAATGGATTGTTTATGAGAGTAGCCTTTGTCCATTCATGTTCTTATGATCCACTTATAGAAAGAAAAGAAACGCACTTGATCTTCCCATTTAAAAGCGGCTTATAATGATTAAAAAAAAAATAACAGTTTAAAGTGGTTTTATGAATACATTTTTTTAGGAAACTTTTTAAAAAGTCTAGTAGAATATTCATAAAATGACTTGAGAAAAATATGGTTAAGCGCATCGGTACTTGTTGTCAAGAATAATATATGATGATACATGATTTCATCGAACAAGGCCAGAAATTTTTATGGTTTCTATTTCGTAAGAAGAAGAAATCTGAGAACCTTCCATTAGGTCTTCATATTCGTCTACCAATGAATTGGCGATGTACTTGAGAATTGATTACTCAAAATACATTAGTAAAGTTAATTAAGTCAAGATTGACATTCTGAAAATGGTGGAAAACGAAAGCCACTAGTTTCTTGATTCTTTCCACCACAGCACGTGACTTGCTAACCCCACTGGCATTTATGACACCGTCGAGCTCATGTTTAATACTAGTCAACATATGTTGGAAGACAAAAGGTGCAACTTATTTGCAGAATGCTTAAAAATGGTTGTAGTAAGACATGATTGGTTTTCCCAAGAACTGACTTTAGAGGAATGTGCCGAATATGAACAAGAGGACAATGATGACACCATATCATCCAAATCATGGTGGGAAACATGACATTGAAGATATAGAATTTATTAGAAATGTTGTTTGGTGTAATTTGCATGTATTCCTTATTAGGACACCATTCCATGTAATTTTCTTTTGCAAGATATTTGAAGATATACTTGTATTTCAATTCGGTTTAATTGAATGAGTGTTCTTCGTTAATTCTCCTCAATTAATTTCAATTATTTTTAAATTTTGCTAAAAAAATTAGTTAATTTCTTCTTGAATTTTTCATTAAAAATTAAATTAATTTAAAAAAAATGGGCCCGAGCCAATGGTGGCCCGACCCAACATGCTGACCAGCGCGGCCCAATGGCCACTCCTGGCTGGCAGAGCCCCATGACTGGCACTTTCTTCTGCCAGGCCTTTCTCCATAAGGTCTTCCACTTGGCGCTGGAGTTCTTCATGCTCCTCAAGATCCATGAGGTTGGCTGCTTTGTTGAGGATCTCTGCGGCGTTGAAATATTACGCATGTGCTGCAAGCAAGTCGGCATTTCATCAGGAACAAAATTTCTAAATTCTTCAAGAAGGCAATTCAAGTGATTTTTCATTCTCTTGGATACCACTGGTGCACATGCAACATGTGTCTCCTCATAGGCTTTTATTATTATAGACAAGAATGTTACAACGCTTTCTTCCTTTGCCTACTTGGGGCAACTATCAATTTTTAATGGTGCAAGAGTAATCTATACACACCATCCTTCTCGGAAGAACAAAGTGTACATCCAAATCCATCATAAATAGTTCAATGGTAATATTGCCATGATTGTCTAAGTAGCTTATGACACACATTCAGTGGAATCATCATACCACACTTTGTCATTATTTTTATTTGCAAAAGAAAATTGAATTAAATAGGGTTGGAGACCCTTCCTTCCTATCCCTCCACTAACTATTATGATCTATCAAGGTAGGGATGACCTTTCATCGATGACTTCCACTTCTTGACCATAGCTGCTACAACATTCTCGCAACCTTCCCCATCCATGATAGCATTGCAAATCTCTCTCTGCCTTGTCTTTCTCTTTCGAGCCAGCGCGGATCGTCTCCTTCACCAATATGTAGTCATATACATCTCTCTCTCTGCAACTTGTTGAACATGACATTTTGGATCCATATCATCTCATGGAATACCTGGAATGAAGGAAGAGAGGGTGATGATCAAGCAACTTGTGATTTTGGGCAATGTTGATGAGTGGCCCACAAAATCGTGTGATCAGTAAAGGCAGTGAACTCAACACATTGAACATGAATGCTTCAAAATGTTTGTCAAAATTGGTTTCATTGTCTTTCAGCACACAACCTTTGTTTGTTGGAGAGGGAATGAAAGGACTTCAATTTTGAAAAGCCTGCATTCATAGAAAACCTCCACTCATTAAATGAAAAGGTGCAAGAACCCGGCTGAAGCCTTCTATCTAGCATTTCCAAGTTGTAGAAACTCAGCAGGCTGAGACTTTAGTGGAGTTTCCAAAGTACAAGGAGGATTCAATTGATTCACATGTGAAGACTAGACTTTTAAATTTATCCTTGCTAGACTTAAGCAAACGCAATACGTCTGAAGTTGAGTTTCTTAAGAACCTAATTTCCCCAACAAATTGGGCTTACGAACATTTTTAAAGGCCCATAATAACTTGGGCGTATTCAGGGAAATTTAATTGAGATGGCAGACCAACTTCAATTTTAAGAAAATTTCATCCAAGCCGTTTTGCTTTGTCCTAACAGCCCACAATTCTATTTATGAGTGGCCCACAGAATGGTGCACAGGAACAAAAGACCATGGGCTTCATGCTCGATTTACCTTTACTTCTTTGGGTATCAAAGGAGGACGAACCCTTTGGTTACATCATAATCCAACTTGGTGCACAAACACCATATAATACTTGAATTACATCTCATGACGGCAAGTAGATGAGACAAAATTATAAACATCTAAGCATTTGTATTCTAATTACATCCACAAGGAGAAGTATTCTATATATTGATTCTATGAATTTATGTATGGTGTCATTTGATTTTCAAAGAAGCCATGAATGAAAAGATTGATAGTGTATATTTGTGTTCTTTGGTACACGAAAAAGCAAAGTATTTTACAAGTACACGAGTGAATAAAAAAAAAGGATCTCTACTAGGCAATAGTTTCTCTACCAAGCTAATCACGGAATCGGGCAAAGTAAGATGCAAAAGAAAAGCTTTCTTTTCCTTATAATTATTCACGGACCTCAAAGCGAGTAAAAGTCAAAAAGAAAACCTTAAAAGTAAAAAAGGAAATGGACGGACAACAATGAGGAATGATGAAAGTGAAAGTCCCACTATAAGTAAATCCGCATTTCACGGATTGAAAGCAAGGATATGATGATGACAAATTGGAATCAACCCAATTTGCAGTCGACAAATTCAAAAAAAAAAAATCCCTTTAACCTTCATAAGTCAAGAATGCAGTGGGAACGCAATCTCTGTTCTTTATTTGCAATAAGGGACGGTTCATGCATGTGGTACGTAGAAAGTAGAGCGTCGGTGTGTTGTCACCTTAATCAAATCAAACAGGATAACCCTGGGGAGAATATAACGTGGGGCACTGGCAAAATTACAAAAGCTTATAAAATTGTTTGATGACCATTGCTTTTGAAAAACCAGCGGAGTAAATCTCATTATAAACGTGGCGAAAATGACGATATTTTGAAGACAAATTACTGATTTGTCAAATTCATTAATAATTCAATTAACAATAAATCAATGTTTAATAAATATTTGTATCGATCATACCTCGAGCTAATGCGGCAAATGTGATCTTCAATGAAGAAAAGTTGCACATGCAAATCATTAACTTTTTCAGCCACCAGACACACACCCCACGATTTGGGGCAAAGCAGTCTTTCTCACCATTTTCGAAATATTATTAAAAAAAA
>CM024724.1:20917845-20987933 GCA_014182545.1 Eucalyptus globulus
TACTTTAAGTCTCGATTAGTGTTGGACATCTCAGTGGTGCTAGATCTGGAGACAATGAACTTAAGTAGGTGCTCAAACCTCAAGGAGTTCCCAAGCAAAATGAAGCTGAAATATTCTCAAATATTCATGTAACTGGCTGCTCTAAGCTGAAATAGTCTCTGTTGAGGTTTGTGGAAAAGTCTTATCAATCTTCCTAGTAGCATTTACGAGATGCAAAGTCCAAAGAACCTTTTTCTTGAAGGTTGTTTGTTATTTGGCTTATTTCCAGGGAGCAGTGAGAGCTCCAATCTCCTTAATGGTAGACTTGGATTCCAAATCTGGTCTCCCTAAAGCTTAGTGGGTGCAAGTTGTCAAAGGAAAAATTCCTTTAGTCTTAGCTGCTTTTCTTCTGTAAATAATTTGCATCTCTAAGGAAATAACTTTGTTAGTCTTTCTACATGCATTAACAAGTTTGAGGAGTTGATGGTCTGTCACACCCTGAACCTCGAGCACGCGCACATCCCACTGCGGTCAATAGAAATGCGACTTCCCAGGACACGTCGCTTGACCATTCATTTATTTTTACACACGCGGAAGCGGATAAATAATCCCCAGACAAAACTCAATTGGGATAGAAAAGCAGGATCGCATTTTCAAAACCAAACCACGCACTTTTATACACATCATACTAGTTCATTTACATGACTATGCTATTAACAAAAGATCTATAGAAGATCAGTCCTTAAAAACTAAGCTATCCTAAAACCCGTTAGTCAGATCCATTCACTAGCTCTTCAGTCTCTTCAAGCACCAGGGGCGTCGGGTCCTCCACCAACCCATCTGGAGGATCAACAACACTCTCACCTAAAGTGGCATCTCTTATACTGGGGGGAATATCAAAACACCTGAGAGGACCATCCAAGAATCCATCGGGTTTGTAGTGATACCATGCTCTGAATTGATGAAGGATCCTATGAGGAAGGTTCTCATCGACCCAGACAGTAGTCACCGCAAGTTCATAGACCCAATGACTTTCGGGATCGTCATAGTCAAAAATCCTCTTAGTGACCCTTACTAGTCTACCAAAAAGCTCTGGAGGATCCACTATTTAGGGACCTGAAAATATTATTCCACAACGGGGTGAGACAATGTCTTATCGAGTTCTACCCCCTAAGATTCGATTAGGAAGAAAATATGCCTCAGAGCGCTCTAGCCACATAAAGAGGATAGAGGACTTACCTCGTCTCAGTCCCTTCCTGCACGTTAATATATTTCATAATTCAACCAATCAAATCAATCTCAATAATTCAACTCAATCATACTATCTATCTTTTAATACCATTTATCAAATCATTCATCAATAAGACATATGCTCTCAAAACTATATATATATATATATATATATATATATGGTAGCTCACCAAAGCTGTATAAATAGATAATAGCTCGCCCAAGCTATATAGATATATAATTAAACAAAAGAATTGAATAAACGATCCATTAAGAACCAACGATTCAAACTGGTCCTATAAACCAATTACGGTGCTAAAAGCCAACATCAGGTATTTTCAAGTTAAATATCAAAACTTCATCAATTTCACTCAATTCCACACATTAACAAACAATTCGCACAAATTGATTGCACTATTGCGATTGGTGCGAAATTTTAAATGACTGGCCATGCCAGCAAAATTTTCAAAATTATTAAATAATTAAATTTAATTCAGAAAATTAAATAATTAAATATTAAATTATATTAATATAATTTAATAAAATCATATTTATCAATTCGAAATAATTAATTAATTAAAAATTATTAATTAGGGCTTAGACTAGATTACACTAATTTAAACATACAATTTGCCCTAATTAATCATCCATTAAACTAATCATACAACTAATCTAATTAACATTAAAATAATCTAATTTAACCACCTAAATCTACTTATACTAATCTAAACACCCCTTAAGCATAAGCAAGGATTAGAAGCTAAACTCACCATTTTTGCGCGCCGGTGAGTTCACCTTGACCACGACACCAAGGCGGTCGATAAACCCTGAAGCGGCGACACCAACGGAGGCCGAGAAGACACCAAAAATAGGCCTTGAAGCTTCCAAGGCTCTGTTGTCTTCAGCTACTGATCTTGGACCGGAGAGGCTGGAACTAGCGGCGGTTGGGGTTGAAAACGGCGAGACACGCCCAAACGGCTGAGGAGAGGCGATGGCGGAGCTCTGGCGGCTTGGACAAACGAATGGCCAGGCGGCCTCGACGGTGACCAGGAGCTTCTGGCGACGTTAAACGACGGCAGAGGAGGCGCTAGAATGCGCGAAGCAGCAGGGTCGGCTCCGGTGCTGGTATGCAGGCTTGCAACGACGATGGGGTGGTGGTTCGATGGCCGGACAGGCGTGCGCTTGAGGAGGGAAATGGCATGCTCGGTTTTGCTGGTTCTTGGGAGCTCAAAGGAGGACAACAATGGAGAAAGAGAAGTCTATTGGAGAAGATGAAGTGGCTGAATCAAAGGGGGACCCCAAGAGCTCTTAAAGGCTCAACACTTGCCCTTCTCCCCTCTCTCTTGCCCCCACCATGGCCGGCCCACCCCTCAGCCATTTGCCTTTCATTAGCTTCCTCAACAAGCTTGGCAAAGTGCCTAAAATGTCATGTGCCAAGGGAGTTACGAATTTTGGACATTTGTACATTGAATTCAATCAATTCTCATTGAATTCCTTCTAATTGAAGCTCAACAAAATCAGTCCATGAGTCCTCGACCTTCTTATGACATTTCCGTGTTAAATGATCCAACTTGCATCCCAAATATTCGATCAAAGATGGCCCTCTGACAATCTCGAACAAAAACGGCCTTACTTTGCTTTTCGGTCAAAAATTTCGATTTGCAGAAAAATCTTCTGAGGATAAGTCGATGTTCCTAAAATGAATTGTGACATGATAGAACTTTCAATTTCTGAGTTCAGGTTTAAAATCACAGTTACTTTCAATCTGGCGCGATTTAAGCATGTCCTAATATACCGGGTAGCTTTTAGAAATTTTTAGTGTAATTGACCCGTGATTACTTATTTTCAAGCCACGGCATAATTTTCGATATATTGGCGACTCTCGGTTATCGTGAAAACCTCGAAGTTTCAAATACGGACATAGGGTACCCAAAACGATAGAAAGATCGATCTAGTGCCAGTCGACGAAAATATTAAAATCAGGTGGAATCACCCACGCTCTATTCACATATCTCAGTCGAATCAACCTATTACTGATCTTTGTTCGATTCTGATAGTGTCGTAATGATCCTTGCAGATTAATATGGTCGAGCAGCCAATTCATTGTCAGATTCTCAAGCCAAATGCATTTAAATTCCTTAACGGTTTCACCTGATAGACTAGTTATCTCGTGAGTGATCAGCTCGGAGAATTGAACTATAAGAGTGTCGATGAAAAGTCCGTCTTGTTTAATTGAAAAAAATTCAGAAATTTAGGATGTCACAACTCTTCCTCTCTTATAAAAATTTTATCCTTGAAATTTAAATCATTAGAATCTTTGAACAAAAAGGTGGGGGTACAATTCTCTCATCGACTCTTAACTTTCCCAGGTTGCTCCTTTAATGCCGTGGTCTTTGCCCGGACTACTTTGACCAACGAAATGGTCTTAGTGCGCAGAACCCGCTCTTTGTGATCCACAATCTAAACCGGGTTTTCAACGTACAACACTCTATCGTCCATGTCCAATTCTTCAAAATTAGATATGTGGGTCGGGTCAGGCTCATACTTCCTCAACATCGACATGAGAAAGACGTCATGCACTTGCACCAACTTTGGCGGTAATGCAAGACGATACGCTAAAGTCCTGATTCTTCCCAGAATCTTAAAGGAACCTACGTACCTCGGACTCAGTTTTTCTTTCTTGCCAAAGCGCAAAGTACCCCTCATTGGCGACACTTTTAGAAAAACATGATTATCAACTTGGAACTCCAACGGTTTTCGACGCTTATTTGCATAACTTTTCTTGCGGCTCTAAGCAGTCTGTAATTTGCTTGTGATTACTGCAACTACAACCTCATCCTAACACATGGGTGTTCTACACGCTTTGCCATACAACACTTCAAAATGTGCCATCCGTATACTCTGCTAATAACTGTTGTTGTAGGCGAATTCGATGAGATGAAGCTACTCTTCCCAATTTCCCTTAAAATTTAGTACGCAAGCTCGTAGCATGTCTTTGAGGGTTTGAATTGTCCTCTCAAACTAGCCATCCGTCTGAAGATGATAAGCCGTACTGTATTGCAACTTCGTACCTAAAGCACTCTACAAGCTTTTCCAAAAGGCAGCTGTGAACCTCTGGTCTTTGTGTAAAGTAATCGTCACTAGCACTCCATGCAAACGAACGATCTAACGCACGTACAGGTCTGCGTGTCTATCCAAACTAAGGTCCTTTCGTATTGCAATAAAGTGAGTCGACTCCTCGGTAGTCCAGTCACGAAAACCATCGTGATATGTTCCCATTTCCACTCGTGAATCTCGAGAGGTTGCAGAAGTCCTCCCGGCTTACAGTGCTATGCCTTTACTTGTTGACAGGTCAGACATTTGGTGACATGTTTGGCGATGTCCGCCTTCATACCAAACCACCAATAATGTTGATACAGATTCTGATACATCTTCGTACTACTAGGATGAATGCTGTAACTGTTACGGTGAGCCTTTGATAAAATCTCATCTTTAAGCTCTACATCGTTAGGTACACACAATCGTCATTGGAACCTCAGTGTTCTATCCTCAGCAATTTGAAAGTTAGCATTCTTCTTTTATGTATTCTCTTGCAGAATCTTCTGAATCTCTGGATTTGTCCATTGAAGCATCTTGATTTTGATCTGTACTTCCGGCTCAATTCTGAGGGTGGCTATAAGGTTCGAAAGTTGGCCTATCTCAAATTTGAAACCCGAATATCAAACTTTCTCGATTAATCTCCATTCATTGAGCATCATCTGAGCAACTAAAGACTTCTGAATTAGAGCATCAACGACCTTATTTGCTTTCCCAGGGTGATATAGAATATCACAATCATAATCCTTCAGGAGTTCCATCCAACGACATTATCTCATATTCAACTCCTTCTAAGAGAATAAATACTTGAGACTCTGATGGTTAGTGAAGATCTGGAATCTTTCTCCACACAAATAATGTCTCCAAATCTTCAAAGTGAAGATAATAGCTGTAAGTTTTAAGTCATGCGTTGGGTAATTCAGTTCATTAGGCCTCAATTGACGAGATGCGTATACAACTACCCTACCATGTTGCATCAGCACACAACCCAGCCCACTAAACGACGCATCATTGTAGATCTCATAAGCTACAGGACGAGATGGTATGGTCAGCACAGGTGTGGTAGTCAGCCTCCTTTTAAGCTCTTGAAAAATACACTCGCACTTGTCTGTCCACACGAACTTCTCATCCTTCTTCAGTAGTCTAGTCAACGGTGATACTCACGTGACCTAGAAACGCCACACGAGTTGACCAAAACTTGCATTTATTGAACTTGGCATACAGTTCATGATTCCTCAGAGTCTGTAGCACTATCCTCAACTGCCTTTTGTGTTCCTCGGGACTTCTCGAATACACTAGAATGTTGTCGATGAATACGATCACAAACTGATCCAAATACTCCTTGAACACACGGTTCATCATATCCATAAAAGTAGTTGGAGCGTTCGTCAAACCAAACGGCATTATAATAAATTCATAATGGCTATATCGAGTACGAAATGCTGACTTCGATATGTCTTCCTTCTTGATCCTCAATTGATGATACCCTATCCTCAAGTCGATCTTTGAAAATATCAACGCTCCTTGAAGCTGGTCAAACAAGTCGTCGATCTTCAGGAGTGGGTACTTGTTCTTGATCATCTCTTGATTTAGTTGCTGGTAGTCAATGCACAGGCGTAACAAACCATGTTTCTTTTTTACAAACAAAGATCCATTGGGCTTAGACTAGATTACACTAATTTAAACATACAATTAGCCCTAATTAATCATCCATTAAACTAATCATACAACTAATCTAATTAACATTAAAATAATATAATCTAACCACCTAAACCTACTTAAAATAATCTAAACACCTCTTAAGCTTAATTAATTTACTAAGCAAGAATTAGAGGCTAAACTCATCATTTTTGCGCGCCGGTGAGTTCATGGCGACCACGACACCAAGGCGATCGATAAACCCTGAAGCGGCAACACCAACAAAGGCTAGGAAGACACCAAAAATGGGCCTTGAAGCTTCTAAGGCTCTGCTGTCTTCAGCTACTGATCTTGGACCGGAGAGGCTGGAACCGGCGGCGGTTGGGGCTGAAAACGGTGAGACACGACCAAGCGGCTGAGGAGAGGCGATGGTGGAGCTCCGGTGGCTTGGACGGATGGCCAAGCAGCCTCGACGATGACCAGGAGCTACTGGCAACGCTAGATGATGGCAGAGGAGGTGCTAGAATGCGTGAAACAACAGGGTCAGCTCCGGTGCTAGTGTGTAGGCTTGCGACGGTGAAGGGATGGCGGTTTGGTGGTCGGACGGGTGTGTACCTGAGGAGGGAAATGGCAGGCTTGGTTTTGTTGGTTATTGGGAGCTCAAAGGAGGACAACAATGGAGAAAGTGAAGTCTATTGGAGAAGATGAAGTGGCTAAATCAAAGGGGGACCCCAAGAGCTCTTAAGGGCTCAACACTTACCCTTCTCCCCTCTCTCTTGCCCCCACCATGGCCGGCCCACCCCTCAGCCATTTGCCCTTCATTAGCTTCCTCAACAAGCTTGGCAAAGTGCCCAAAATGTCATGTGCCAAGGGAGTTATGAATTTTGGACATTTGTACATTGAATTCAATCAATTCTCATTCAATTCCATCTAATTGAAACTCAACAAAATTAGTCCATGAGTCATCGACCTTCTTATGACGTTTCCCCGTTAAATGATCCAACTTACATCCCAGAGATTCGATAAAAAATAGCCCTCTGACAATCCCGAACAAAAACAGCCTTACTTTGCTTTTCTGCCAAAAATCCCAGTTTACAGAAAAATCTTCTGAGGATGAGTTGACGTTCCTAAAAAATTGTGACATAACATAACTTTCAATTTTTGAATTCGGGTTTAAAACTACGATTAACTCCAATCTTGCGCGTCCTAATCTACTGGGTAGCTTTTAGAAATTTTCAATGCAATTGACCCGTGATTGATTATTTTGAAGCCACGACATAATTTTCAACACATTGGCGACTCTCGATTGCCGTGAAAATCTCGATTTTCAAATACGGACACAGGATACCTAAAACGATAGAAGGATCTGTCTAGTGCCGGTCGACGAGGATATTGAAATTGGGTGAAATCACCCACACTCTAATCACATATCTCAGTCGAATCGACCTATTATTGATCTCTGTTCAATTCTGACAATGTCGTAATGATCCTTGCAGATTAATATGGTCGAGCAGTTGATTCATGGTCAGATTCTCAAGCCAAATGCATTTAATTCCTTAATGGCTTCACCTGATAACTAGTTATCTCGTGAGTGATCAGCTCGGAGAATTGAACTATAAGCGCGTCGATGAAAAGTCCGTCTCATTTAATTGAAAATAGAATCAGAAATTTGGGATGTCACATGGTCCATCAAAAATTAGATGATTATAAGTAGCTATAGGAGATTTAGGAGCTTCCACCAAACATTTGCACCCTTAAAGCAAATGGCTACAATGCATCGTCTAGATTTCCAAAATTGCTCATTCAATGCATTTCGTCCTCCATGTCAGTGTACATTTGCTTAGATTCTTGTCATGGATTGGTTCATGAAGGTATTGACCTCGCTAATGTTACACGTGTGCATGAGCTAACGTGATTCTGATTTAATATATTTGCCATAGCTAGATGTTTGTGAGATGGGTCACTACATGGATACTATATTTCCTATGTTGCGATAAAGCGAGTGATTGAACAATAATATAGACAGAAGAAGAAAATAAATCGGACACTATATTTACGTGGTTCAGTCGTAAAAAACTATGTCCACGGGGAGAGCAGCAGCGAATTTCACTATAAATCAAGCAATACAAGGAGATTACACACTCGAGTCACTCAAACACTCTCCTGGTGTTTCTCAAGCTCCAATTACATCCAATAACGCATACAGTGTTTAGCCCCGAAATTCCTCAAGAAATAATCTATCAATCTCATGAAGGAATTACACGCAAATCTTACCACAAGATTTAATTGGCTTCAACACTAAACTTCATTGGATGTAATTCACGAACAAGAACGACAAAAAAAATCCCTCCCAAGTACTCAACGACGAGACGGCGCTTCAAGACCAATTCTTCATGATCAACCTTCTTCCATCCATAGCCACAAGTCTATATATATATATATATATATATAAGTGAGACCTTTATTTATTTTTTTATCAACTTCTTATAGGATTCCGTTTCCTATCTTGCCTATTTTAACCAAAATATATCTTTATATATTTTAAACAAAATCTCAGTCCAAGTCAAAGTTGAACTTTTCTATTTTAGTGGCCAAATTCTCTAACGCATATTCAAACTTTGGGAAGTTGATCTTTGGATCTTCTTTGCTCAATCTTGAACATCCGCAACATATCCAATTCGGAATATTCGGAATTTCACATTAGGCTCAAACTTGAGACATATTTTAACATCCTAGAAGCGAGATAGAATGTCACGCCCCGATCCTCGGGCACGCACACATCCTTGTCTTGGTCGATTTTATAATGCGATATCCCAGGACAATGTATCGCTGACCCTTTTATTTTTAAGCACATGCGGAAGCGATTAAAATCCCAGAACAATAAAACGATGGGATAGAAAACGCGGCCATATTTTTCATATTGAAATTTATAACCAAACTTTTATACAAACCACAAACCCTTTCATAACTATTCACATCAAAACGGAGATCTCAAAAGAAGACAGAAACTTAGATGAACTAGGCCGTACTCAAGGCCCCTCTCGTAATTGTCTTCTTCTTCCAAAAATCCTTTTCTTCAGATCTCACCTCCGAGTTCTCCTTCTCGGATTCCTCCTCCACAGCTCTTCAGCGGGGTCCTGAAATGGTTTTCCCCAAACTGGGATGAGACTACGTCTCAACGAGTTCTACCCCACTAAGCCCGATTAGTAAAACCAATATACTAAAGGCTGCCTAAACACGCATAGGGCATAGGACTTACCTTGGCCTCTGATTCCACCTGCAAGTTAGTACAATTCATAATAGGCACCCAAGCAATCATATCACCGATCGAAGCATCGATCAAATCGACCTAGTCGATTACATGCCAACAAGACCACTCACGGTTATTTCCATTCAGTCAATCAATTCACAACATCAAATCAAAGCAAGGATTAATCGACCTAGTCGATTACATGTCAGACGGACCATTCTAGGTCATTGATTCCACACCATATATTCTTTCATCGAATACTCGGTCACAGAGCCACATCAATGCTCTCGGGCGTCAACTTCGCCAAGGTGACGTATCCACTAGACAAGCGTGTGCGTCTTAAGGCGCCGTTTTCGCCAGGTGATATCCCAAATCACCGAACCACACATGCCTACAATGATTTGATCAATGACAATTGCGTGCGTTCTTAAGGCGCCGTTTTAAAGTGATGCCCTTATCACCGAACCACGCATGCCTATAACCATGTACTCAATAGACAATTGTGTGCGTTCTTTAAGGCGCCGTTTTCGCCAGTGAGTTCCATAATCACCGAACCACACATGCCTATAACAATGTATTTAAATGACAAGTGTATGCGTTCTTTAAGGCGCCGTTTTCGCCGGTGGACACCCTTAGTCACCGAACCATACATGCCTATAACAATATGAGTACTAGACCGATACGTGCGTTCTTTAAGGCGCCGTTTTCGCCAGTGATGTCCTAATCACCGAACCACGTAGGTCCATACACCGTGTCTGATTGGTTCAATCCCAGAGTACTTCTGATTCACTCTCGCCATTCTACTCACTTTACAACTCAACAAAGCACTATAAATGCTGAATAAACACACTTGGCCCTTTACCAATCAACAATTCAATCTCAATCAATTCCAATCAATTTAGGGTAAATCCCTAAAATATCACAATTTATTCAATTCCATACAACGTGGAGCTCAAATAAATAAACGGACTGCACCACGACGATCAGCACGAGATTTCGGTTGTCGGCCATCAAAATCTTAATTTCCGAAAAATAATTAATTAATTTATTAATTTCGAAAATTAAATAATTAATATTAAAAATTAAATTTAGCTCAAAATAAAGCCCGATTAAATAAACGGACTTCACCACGGTCATCAGCACAATATTCCGGTCCCGAGCCATCTCAGTTGAATTTTCAGAAAATAAATAATTATTTAATGCAATTCCGAAAATTAATAATTAAATACTAAAAATATCCACTTAGGCCCGAAAAGCCTAATTGGAGCCCACTAAGGGTCGGGAAAATTCCCGAAGCACTTCCAATAATTAGTAGACCACGTCTACTTGCTAATTGCGCAATCAAATTATTTAAATTGCATCACAATTGACTAATAATTGCTAATTTATTCTAATCTAACAACCTAAACATAATTAATTAAATCTAAACCAACCTTAAGCATAATTAGCCAACTAATCCAGGATTAGTGAGATTACTCACCAAATCGCCCGCAAATCGAATCAATCCGACGGCGGCGACGCGAGGAACGATTGTTCCCAAAGCGACTCACGGATCAGGGGCCCGGAAACGGCCCAAAAGCGGGCCCGAAGTCGCTGAAACCCACTCCGTGGGTCTGCTGGATGGAGCCGATCTAGGCTGATCGGGGCTGCTCCGGCGGCTAGGGCGGCAAGGGGAAGCCGGCGGAGGGCGAGGGGGTTGCGGGGAGGTCCGGCGGGGTTGGGCGGTGGCCGGAGATGGCCGGACAAGGGCTGGTCGGGGCAGAACAGGGGCGAAACAGGGCTGGGCCGAGCGGATTCGCTCGGGGAAGCACGCCTGGACGCGCGCGGCGTCAAGCGGGCGGTCGTTGCGGGCGTGCGAGCGGCGGTGCGGCGGCGGGACGGTTGGCGACGGAGCTGCAGCTTCTGGTTTTGGTTCGCTCGCGAAGAAAGAAGGAGAAGAAGAAGTTGGTTCTGTCGTGTGCGGGAAGGAAGAAGAGAGAGGAGAGGATATGCATTGACCGGTCAAAAAGGGAAGAGAGAGAGAATAGGCGGTGGGGAATTCGCACGAGGGGAAGGGGAGAGGAGAGAGGAGAGAGAAAGAAAAGAGAGAAAAAGAGAGAGGGAGAGAGAGAAAAATAAAATAAAAAATAACACTTATTCTTATTTTCTTTCTTTTCTCTTTCTCAATCTATTTCCTTTCGAGGCTTCAAATTTTCTTCCGATAATTTCTTTATTGAAATTTCGGACCCGTCGATAAATTGACGAGCGATGAGACATGATCCTAAAAATAAGAATTATGACGCGCTTAAAATTCGATTCCCGAAATCGAGTTGATTTCGTGGTTAAAAATCAATCGACGTGATTTTAAATTTTCAATCCAACCAATTAGGTAGCTTTTAGGGATTTTACGGTGATACATCCCTTAACGGCTTCACCCGATAGGTTAGTTAACTCATGAAGTGATCACTTTCGGAGAAAAGAAGCGTAGGCAAAAAGACGTCGACGAAATGCCCATTTCACTTTATCGAAACGGGGTCGAATTTCAGGATGTCACATAGAATGTTGGTTTATCCAAAGTCAAGAGTGTTCTGTCTCTTTCTAGGTACCTCGAGGTTTGCATGGGAGTAACCTTGGGTATTGTGTGTTGCTTTTTGGATTGGAGGAAGGAAATGAGGCTAGTTTTTCATGTGAGGTTCGGGTATTGGTGAATCATGTTCATTGTAATTATGACACAAGAACATTCTCATTTTATAGTTTGATCACTTGTGATTTAACTATATTACATGCCGTTCATTTGAGGGCTAGATGTGATGCTAGAGACTGAGTGGAGTCTCTTCTAGGTTTCATTTGAAGTATCAGAAGCAACACTAAGAAGGTGTAGGTTTGGCTTTATATGCAAGCAAGCGGAGAATGACCTAAGGAAGCACCTCAAGCTTTTAAAGATAATCTCAGTTGTCAAATATATTCTTGATTCGTGTGAAAAAAAGTCCACATTGGAATTGCAATTAATTTTGAGTATTTGATATAATACTTACTGTAACTTGTCGCATTTTCTGAATGATTTCTTGCACTCCGCTTTCGGCAACTTTAGCACTTGTGTTGTTGCCTGGTGAGAATGACCCTCTTGTCTATTTTCTGATTTCTTTTATGGATATGTGATGACCACGGTGGCTGTCACATCAAGCTACTTCATCTAGGTTTGTGATAAAAGATGGATGGATGGGATATTTGTCGATTTTGGCTAGTGCTAACACAAAGTTGTGGAAATTGAATTACGAGATACTGCTTTGTAAAAGTCCAAAAATATACATATGGACCAAATATATTTTTTAGTACCCACAAATTCGAAATTTTTGTAGCTGAGTTTTGCTTTAGGCAGGTGGGAGCAGCCCAAATGCTAAGATGTAAATGGATATTGCAAGGAGTTTGTGGTTTGACTCAATGTAAGTATTGTTTGAGTCATTATGATTTTGTGATTTAAAATATGCTAGATTCGTATTGCTTCTTGCACTTTACTCCTGTGGATCCTATAATTTTTTCCAGATTGCTTATTGTGTCACAATACGAAGTATCAGTGTCAAAACACAAGGATACTAAAGTTTTTACTGAAGTTCTAACTCTTTGCTCTCTCTTTTATGTTTATGCATCCATTAATCTCTATAATTTCCCCTTTTATACTAGTTGGAATGCTTATTATGCAAGATTGTAGAAGCAATACAGTTGATGTGAAGGTTAGCTTTTTTAAGTTTCTCATATATGTAGCTCTCTATCTCCATTTAACTAGATTAAGCTGGCAGGTGTTAATTTTTCTCTTTAATAGAGCTTTTGGCTGTTGTGTCTCTGTGAAAGTTTGAATGAGCAAATGGTTCCATATGCTTTATGCTACAAGTATCAATTGTTGGAAATCTCTTTGCATTTTAACAAATTCATGGTGTGTTTGCCTTCAAATGCTCAGATATATATTCAAGTACCTTCCTATTTTTCAGAATGGCATTTCGCTATGCATCCAAATGATTGCTCTTCTATTGACCATTTCCTTACCTTGTTTCTGTTTCTATGACAGAGTGTGGCATTACTTATGTTAGAGGATATCCTATGAAGGATTAGAAGGAAGAGCTTGGAAGGAAGAGGCATCTAGAACAGAGTTGACATTTCAATTGCATTTGCAAGTTAGATTCCTAATTAGAATCCCATCAATGCTTGTGTGCAAGTTCTTTAAGTTTTTTCAGTTATTTTTCGTGTCATGAAGTTTGAGCTATAATGCAACTGAGTGTCCTCTCACACTGCCTTAAAGTTTGATTATTGAGGTTTTGCAAATTGAATTCAACATCTTGCGTTCTAATTTTTCTGATTATCTGAGTAGGCTTGCCATCCTAGTATTGGCACATACAACTTAAACTGAGAAGGGAGAAGGGCCATGACTGGCAAAAAGGGCACATTCTAGTGTTCTTGTAGATGGTGGGAATTATGAGGGCCCAATTGGGAGTGTGCTCAAATCTGTATTTGTTGGTTCTACATATGTAAAAAAATATGGCCCAACTTGTTCAAGTTCAGCAACTGGGTTATAAAACAATGCTTACTATTACATGGATTATACCAAACACATTTATGCAAATTGACAAGCTGCTTCTCTCTAATTGCATTCCATTTGCAAGAAGAACTATACCTTCCATCAGAGCAGCAATGGCAGGATGCAAGAAAAGGGATTTCGCATGAAGCAGCCAACGCTTGAAGCAAATCATCAGATCTTGAATCCATGCTTCCTAAACAACTGCTGATTAAGATCAAGAGATGGACCTAAACCATAGACAATTTCTTGTTGGATATTTATCACGCAAAAAGGGCCATAAGATGCCATGGTCGAACCATAAGAAAAATGTACTCCCCTACTCAATGTGTAGTTCATTAGCTGCTTGGCTATTTTAGACAGCCTCAACACTTGGTTCAGTAATAGAATGAGTCAGAGCGCAACTTTAAAAACCAGATTCCCTTCCCCTTTTGTTTATGAATTTCAATCCAAGATGTTCGGAAGTAATTGGATTTCAAGAAAATGCTCGAACTATACATCAGGATACAAGCATTATTCCATTCTAGTAGTATCATTTAACCCCAAACATACTTGCTTCTCAGGTAGACACACCTTTTGCTACATGCACAATAGAGCTTTTCCAAAAGAAAGCATCACGCTTCTGCTCGATTTGTTCTATTAGTTCTCTTGGGCATGATTAAAATATCGCAACAATGGTTCACAATTATAGAGTAGCTAATAAGTCATAATTGGCCAGCATGGTAAATTCATCAGTAGTCCAATAACCCGATTCCAATCATCAGCTATAGAGCAGGTAGGAGTAGTAAATTCACTGAAGTGAAATTTATTGCTACAGCTCCACACCAACCATTATAGAGTAGCTAGGAGTGGTAACTACATCTTTCCTTCCAAGTCAAGAATTCAATGGAGCATGAATTGCAGTCAACAGATTAAAAAAAAAAAAAAAAAAAAAAAAAAACCTCAACTTTCATAAGTCAAGAATGCAGTGTGAACATCATTTGTTTGTTTTTGGTTTGAAATCAAGGAGGGGTCCATGCATGTGGTGCACGGAAAGTAGAGCGTCCGTACATTGTCAGCTTTATCAATCCAACAGGCTTTATCCTTTTGTTACATGTGAGTGTCTGATTAAGGAAGAGGTGGTCCTTACTTGAGCTTTGTTTTCTTCTCTAGAAAGAAACGAAGACCAAAAGCAAAGGAAGAACATCGGAAGAAACGTATGGCCATTGAAAAAATCACATGCTTGCCAGCTGACAAACGTTTGACTGATTGATGAGTTCAGATCCTTATATGAAATTGATTTAGTTATTTTAAATTATTATTCGAAATAATATTCACTTTACACTATTTTTTATTTATTTATGAAATGACTCTACTCTATACTCTTTTTCTCGAATAATTACTATCAAGCCTTTCTGTTGATAAAAAAAGAAGAATAAAAAGTGTAATGGAAATGAACTGAGGGAGTCAAGCCTTGGATTCACTCTAGATTTGAGCATGTAGAAGGAACAAGGTGGTGGGGGCCACCTGCCCATCAAAATCAACTTTGAGAATTTTTCTTTCCAGACTAAAGTTGTGTGGAGGGAAGCTAGCCTGAAAGTGATGAGCAAATATTTCCTAGCACTTTTGACTAAGCAAAAAAGACAGAAAAAAAGGTGGATTCCCAAAAAAAGCATCCAACAAAAAAGGCCCCACATTAGCAAAAGATTCTTCGCTCCAAAGTAATATAAAATAAGCTATTAACACACCAATTAATCATTTAAAGGTGTTCTTCTAGAAAATTTGTCATTTCTTTGAATTTATATATTAGAACAATTGCATTATTTTCAATTGGATGAAAAGCTTGATCTATTTCCATTACAAAAGGTTGTAAAATTGTTTGACAACTATTGCTTTATGAAATGTGGGGAGAAGTGCAAAATGATACTTATGCCTCTCTACATTTGGCACGTGAGTGTATCGGATTCATCCTCTTAACACTTGTTGATCATACTATTGTTTAATTATGTATTGTGATGAAAATGTGTCATCAACTCTCTTAATTTATCAACATGTGATGCTATGATATTTAGCTCTAAAAATTTCAAATAAACACAAGCAATATTTTGACCCAAATATTGAATATGCTCCATAGTATTAAGTATTTACACACAAATATAAATTAAGTAATTTATTAAATATGTTATATGCATATAAATAAAAAAGAGTAACGATAGAGGAATGCGGAACCATTTTATAGTGGTTCGGTCCAAATGGGTGGCCCCTCCATTGCCAGAGACTGTTCAAGATTTATGCCTAATCAACTATACTTGAAGCCTCAAACAAAGATTGGTTTGCAATGGAGCCAACATTCTTCCATAAACACGGCGCACTCTTTTACAAAGAAATGCTCTCATAAGATTGATCTCTCAAGAATTTGATTGCAAAGTGTACACAAGAGGGATAATGCAAATACTAATAGTGTACAAAAACAAAAAACTGTTGGCAAAAAAAGTCACCGACCACCCGATTTTCCAGTAAGGAGTCATTGACACTTTCATGAAATATATGGTATGCTTCCATCAAATTTTGTGTTAAAAAAATAATGTGTATAATTTGCTTAATTAGATAGAATGTAAAACATGAATGAAATAATTATACGCATAGGACCTTCATGGAATCATACATTCATGCACATTTGAGTTTAGACGGATGGAATCCCCACCCATTGAATATAACATGTGAATGGAAGTGCTGTCCATTTATTCAAGTTTTGTCATTGCTTTCACTCCTTTTTCCAGTGTGTGTAGAGTGGAGCGCCGGTGTATTGTCAGCTTTCTCGATCAAGCAGCCTTCATCCTGTCGTGACGTGGGAGAATATGATCTAGGATACTGACCAATGTGACTCAATTTTGGTGAAGTTTTCTATAAATAAGACCAAGGAAAAGAGCTAAACAAAGAATTTTGATGGGGATATCTAATAGAAAAGTATACAAATGCAAGAAAGGAAAGAGATGCAACCCAAAAAAAGAAGAAAAACAAAAAACAAAAAACAAAAGAAAGGAAAATTACAAGAATACATAAAAGAACCTCTCCTTTGCGGGTTACTGTTCACCCAGTCTCTCTCGGCTGGTGCGATTGGTATTGTTCACTGGAGTGCAATTTTGCAAGTTTCGGCCATTCTGGCCGGCCGTTGACACTCATTTTCGGAGACGAGCTGCGCCTAGACCCGATCTGAGCTCCCACCGAACGGTTTTCCCTGGTATGTCTTTTGTAATCTGGAATTGCGATCTGAACATCTAGGGTTTGGCTTGCGCGAGCTGCTGCGCTCGAATGGCTTCCTCGTCCGCTGCTCATGCGAGCATTCTCGGCAAGGGCCCTACTTCAAACCCGAAGGATGCTTCTATCCCCCCTCCCTCTCGTCCATCCCCTGCTCGATTTTCCTCGGTTGCTAGAGGTGCTCGGGGTCACTCCCGAAGCAGAGGGCGAAGCAGAGCAAGGAAAGCTCAGTCTCGCTTAGGCTTCGCCCCTCTACCTTCTGCTATTGGCGAAGTTTCCGCCCCACCATCGGACAAGGATCCGAAGAGTAGCACCAGTGATGGGAAGGAATCGAATGATGTTCATCCTCATCCCCCCTCTGGTATGCGTGATAATGTGCGAACTGGTCTATCTACTGTTGCTGTAAAACTGTCTGTAATCCACAAAGCCTCTCCATCGACTGATGTTCCACCCCCTGTTCAAATGTGGGCTGCTCCATCGACTGATGTCCCTTGATGGTGAAAATCGCTCTATAGATGTTCATTATGAATGGGTGCCAACTATCTGCCCCTCTTGCTGCACTTTTGGTCACAGATGTGTTGTGCCTGGTGAACTTAAGTCTAAATCTGACCCTGCAGCTGCTAATCCAAGCTTGGTCCGTTCAACTAATGAATGGAGGGAAGTGCGGGGAAAGCGTAACAACAGACCCTCGATTCAACCAGAGAACCCCCTCCCTCACCTCACACTATGGTTCCCCCTCAGTCAGAAGGTGATAAACATTCTGCAAATCAGTAGATGGAGCCTGAAATGGTAAATCAGGTACCTACGAGTGAGGTAGATCTTCCCCATCCATCTTTTGAATTAATGCCTGATATCCTTTTGGCCCCTCCTCTGGCAATTCAAGTTCAAGATTCAGGGAAATTCTCTTCGGATTCATCATCCTCAGATGAAGAAGTGGTGGATGAAATTGCATCGGGTAGGAGCGACTCGGATTCACCGCATGTGGTAGCCTCATCTATCCCGGAAGAGACTATCCCTCCCCCACCTCTCCCTGATCCTGTGGTAGATGCTCCTGCTCGCCTGAAAGGACCTCTTCGATATGCATCTACTGATGCGAGTATACCACTTAGCCTAAAGCCGGTGCCCTCCTCGGTTAGAAAACGAGGAGGAAGGAAGAGGTAACCCTCCCTATCTTTTGTGTCCTATGTTTTTTGGAGTTTGGAATATTAGGGGTCTTGGTCTCCCCTTTAAGCAAGTTGAAATTAGGCATTTTGTGAGAACCAACAACCTTAGTTGTGTGGGCATTTTAGAGACCAAAATCTCTCCTGTTGCGTTTTCTACTGTTTCTGCAGCCCTTATTCCGGGTTGGCGATGGTGTTCTAACTACATTCATTCGCATAGGGGGAGAGTATGGGTGGGTTGGAATCCCAATAATGCCTCTTTTGATATCTCTGATTGTTCGGCTTAGGCTGTTCATGGTCGGTTGCTTTGTCTCAATAGTGGCAGTTCTTTCAATCTTTCTGTTATATATGCGGAGCATTCCTTCGTTTTGAGAAGACCCCTCTGGAATGAGATTATGCGTCTTAGTCTAATGCTCTCGGATTCGCCATGGATTATCGCTGGAGATTTCAATGCGATTCGGGATGCTTCGGATAGAGCCGATTCTTCTAACTATTGGATCCCCTCGTTCAATGATTTTGGAGAGTGTCTTGCTGAAGCTGGATTGGATGATCTAAGATATGTGGGAAATAGATTCACGTGGGCAACATCTTCGGGATCGAACCGCAGGCTTAGGAAAATTGATAGAGTTTTGATCAACTCAGCCTGGAATTCGATGTTTTGGTTCTCGGAAGCATCCTTTTTGGCCCAGGGGTGTCGGACCATTGCCCAATGGTTGTTAGAATCATGCATGTTCCCATTACCCGCAAGCCATTCAAGTTCTTCAACTTTTGGATGAGCCATCCCTCTTTCTTTGACATGGTCTCGCACGTTTGGAATTCTGAATTTCCTGGTACGTCTATGTATTCCCTATGCTGCAAGCTTCGTGCGCTCAAATGCAGGCTCAAGCGTCTTAATAGGATGACCTATGCGAACATATCTATGAGAACTGATGAAGCTAGAGCCCAGCACTCTTTGGCCCAGGAAGCCATTCAACTTGATCCATTTAACCAGGTCCTAGCGGATACAGAGAAGGAGAGGTTACGGGTGTTTTCTGACCTTCGCCTCCAAGAGGAATCGTTTTATAGGCAAAAGTCGAGAGTGAGGTGGCTTAAGGAAGGAGATCTAAATACAAAATTTTTCCACCAGTCCATCAAACGATCCCACTTGCGAAATAGAATCATTTCAATCCATGATGGAGACCATTTGGTCTCTCACCCGCCTGAGGTACAACAGCTCTTTATCTTTCATTTCCAGGATCTCTTGGCGGCCTCCCCACCATCCTCGGTGCCCTTGGTTGCCGAGATCCAGGAGAAGTTGATTCACACTCTCAATGATATACAGATCCAGGAGCTGTCTCGCCCTGTTTCGGATGAGGAAATTCGGTCTACTCTGTTCTCCCTTGCTTCTGGTAAATCCCCTGGCCCAGATGGCTTTAATGTTGAATTCTTCAAGCGGGCGTGGGAGATTATTGGACCATCGGTCCTGCTAGCAATTTGGGACTTCTTTATTAATGGTCAGCTTCTGAAGGAGATCAATGCAACTATCCTAACTCTAATCCCGAAGGTCCCTAATGCGTCGACGGTTAATGACTTTCGGCCCATAGTGTGCTGCAACACTCTATACAAGTGTATCACAAAGATTATTGCTAACAGGTTAGCTGCTGTGCTCCCCTCCATAGTTAGTCTTCCTCAGAATGCTTTCGTGAAAGGAAGACGTATAAGCGATAACATTATGCTGACCCAGGAATTGTTTAGTGATTTTCACCACAATCCTTATCAGCCTAAATGTATTATCAAGGTTGATTTTTGCAAAGCCTACGATTCCATTGATTGGAACTTTATCCGACTTACTTTGATGGCCTTTGGATTCCCTGCAGTTTTTATCGACCACATAATGGCTTGCATTCAATCGCCTAAGTTCTCTATTTCTCTTAATGGTGAATTGCATGGTTTTTTCTCGAGTGGGAGAGGAATCAGGCAGGGTGACCCTATGTCCCTGTATCTCTTCACTCTTGTTATGGAAGTTTTTACTGGAATCCTCAATTCCCAAACGTCCAAGGTGGGCTTTGAATTCTTTTGGAGATGCAAAGCGACTAAGCTCTCCCACCTTTTCTTTGCAGACGATGTATTATTGTTCTCCAAAAGTAATATGTCTTCTCTGTGCCTGCTATTGGATGGGATACAATCTTTTGCTACCTGGTCTGGGCTGAAGCCCAACTTCAACAAAAGCGAAATCTTTCTCTCGGGTGGCTCTCAAGCTCTAAAAGATTCCATGGTTAGTACCTCTGGCTTTCAATTGGGTTCGCTCCCTTTTAGGTACCTCGGTGTACCCATTGTTTCATCTAGACTGGGCAAATTGGATTGCATATCTTTGGTGAATGCTATAACCTCGAGAGTCCAGTCCTGGACGAATCGGTTCCTCTCCCTGGCCGGTAGATTGCAGCTGATCAGATCGGTTTTGCACTCGATTCAGGTTTATTGGTCTAGTGTTTTCATCCTACCCTCCTCGGTCACAAGACAAATCGAGAAAATCTTTCGCCAATTCCTTTGGAAGGGACTGACCCTTGGATCAAGAGGGGCGAAGGTCAGATGGGATGAAGTTTGCCTACCCAAGGAGGAAGGTGGCTTGAGTATCCGATCCATCCAGGTTAGTAATATCGCTTCAATGATTAAACACTTGTGGCTCCTCTCTTTATTGATAAAGAATCGCTTTGGTGCAAATGGATCCATTCCAACTTCATCAAGCATAAGAATTTTTGGGTCATCCCTAGGCCTACTATATGCTCTTGGTCTTGGAAAAAACTGCTAGGCCTTCGAGACTTAATTTAGCATCAATTTATGTGGCGCATAGGCAATGAATTATCTACATCCTTTTGGTTCGATCACTGGCATCACCGGGGGCCGCTCTATAAGCTTTTCACAGATCGAAACATATACTGTTCTGGCATCCCCCGGCTGGCTTCTGTTGCTGCTGGTATTACTGTCCTCTCCCTTCCCTCTGCAGTCTCGGCGGTCATTATGGGTTGGGATGATCCTCTCCCAAACCTCAACGACAATGATGACTGACTCCTATGGCTGGGCCATTCTTCAGAGGTGTTTACGACTGCTTCTGCTTGGACACTTCTAAGGGCGAGGGGCCAACTTGTGCCTTGGTCAAGATTCATTTGGAATTCTTCTCTTCCCCCCGTTATCAAACCCACTTATTATGGTTGATTACTCACAACCGATTACCGACCCAGGTAATTCTATTTGCTCGTGGGAGAATTCCAGTTTCCTCATGTGTGTTCTGTTCCTCTAGACTTGACTCTGTTGATCATTTGTTCTTCAAATGCTCGATTACGGCTAGTCTTGGTGCATTTTGGGCGAATAAATGTAATTTCCCAATGCGGAATTCTACGTGGAAGGATAACTTAGATTGGGTTATCAAGCATCTCTCTGACACTAGCTTCTATCAATCGGGGGCTCAGTTTGGCTTTGTCGCCTTATGCTACCTTATTTGGAAGGAGAGGAATAACATCATCTTCCGCAACCAAACCTTATCCCTCCCGGCTTTAAAGGAACATCTTCGCAAGGTTATCAAGGATAGAGCCTTTACCTTTTTGAAGGTCTCGGATACGACTCCTAATAGGAGACTACACCTCAGTTGGGGTATCCATCCCTCGATCTTTGACTAAGGCATTACATTTTACTGGAGGATTTCAGTTCGTTGGCTGTTCGCTTTATGCTCGACACTAGTTGCTGCCTATCTTTGGTGCTTCCAAGATATTCCCCTTGCCTGATGAGGCGTTCGGTCTCTTCAGCTTTGGATGCTTCCATGGTGTCCCTAGCTAGCTGTCTTTTAGGTTTCTGGTTGTATTCCTTCTCTCCTACGCGGGTGCCTTCGTCTTTCCCCTTCTCTTCCTTTTGGCTGCTGTTTAGCCTGCTTCTAGCTGCTGTTCTTTCGTTCCTCTTTATGCAGCTCCTTTCCCCCCTTCCCCCCTTCCCCGGCACTCTTCCACTCTATTGACTGGTTGTCTTCTGAGTGTAAGCCTTGGTGCCAGGGTCTGTTGCTATACATTTGTGTAGCTCATTGGTTCTTTAAGTTAATATATATTTACCCTTTACCAAAAAAAAAAGAAAAAAGAAAGGAGACTTTCAACGCTCAATGCTGTACCATACCTCATGAATGTCAATTGTTATGTTGAGATGAGAAGATTTCTGCTGTTGAATTTGAGTCAATTGCGATTGATTGCGCATAAGGTTCGACATTCCATCCACTATAAAATGGAAGTGAAATTTACAATACTTTCCGTAGTCGCAAATGGACATTGAACTCGGTAAAAGTCATATTTAATGATGTTTTACGATGTCAAGTTCTTGATTACAATAGA
Source organism: Eucalyptus globulus (assembly GCA_014182545.1). Taxonomy (NCBI): domain Eukaryota; kingdom Viridiplantae; phylum Streptophyta; class Magnoliopsida; order Myrtales; family Myrtaceae; genus Eucalyptus; species Eucalyptus globulus. The sequence continues at coordinate 20,940,331 of CM024724.1, forward strand.
GTATTGCAAATCTTTGTAAGTTGTCATAAATAATAATAAAAAAAAATCAAACTTGTGACCTTAAAGCTATTGATTACGATTGAACATTGTAGACCTTTAAATGCCGAAGCATGGAGCTAAGGTTGACGGTGGGGGTATTGTAAAAAAAAAGGAGGTACAGCTAACACGGGAGTTTGGGACACCGGAAGTACCAAAACTTGGCACAAATGGATACTTAAGTGCCAAAATTTCGGAAAGATACACTTAAGTGCCAGTTTCGGAATAAAGTGGAATACTTAAGTGCCACTCCAGCCAAAATTTGGCCAAATTGTTGAAGTGGCAATTTTCTAGCGAGTTGAGTGCAAAATGGTGTCATTTTGCTCACCGATGTGGCGAGAAAATGCAAAAACGACGTAGTTTTGTGTTTGATATGTAAATAATTAATATGAAATTTAATTAAATTAAATTTAAACTTAATTTTATTTAAATATTCTAAAAAAACTTAAAATTTAAAAACCTAAAATTGAAAAACCTAAAAAATAAAAAACTTAAAATTGAAAAGCCTAAAAAAAATAACAAACTTATAATTAAAAAACCTAAAAAAATTAAAATTGAAAAACCTAAAAAATAAAAAACTTAAAATTGAAAAACCTAAAAATAAAAAACTTATTATTAAAAAACCTAAAAATCACAAACTTAAAATAAAAAAAAAACTATAATTATAAAAAACCTAAAAAATAAAAAACTTATAATTAAAAGACCCAAAAAAAAAAAGGGGTGGGGAGCCAAAAAGGGCGGTTGAGGGCTGAGCTGTCACCGCGCCTCCTCCCTCGCTGCTAGGAAGGGGCGATGACGGAGGGGAGGGTCGGCGGGGTCGCTGGCCCCTCTTTGTCGCGCCGATCGCGAGAGCCGTGAGCCCTTGCCATCGGTTGGCCGGGGGGCCGGCGACCCCGGCCGACCCTCACCCGCTCCATCGCCGGCTCTTCCCGGCGGTGGGGAGGGGCGGCGGACGAGGGCTCGGCCCTCATCCGCCCCCTTTGGCTACCCCTTTTGGTTTTTTAATTATAATTTTTTTTTAGGTTTTTTAATTTTAAGTTTTTTATTTTTAGGTTTTTCAATTTTAAGTTTTTTTATTTTTTAGGTTTTTAATTTTAATTTTTTAATTTTAGGTTTTTTAATTTTAAGTTTTTTTTTTATAGGTATTTTTAATTTTAAGTTTTTAATTTTTAAGGTTTTCAATTTTTATTTTTATTTTTTAGGTTTTTCAATTTTAAGTTTTTTATTTTTTAGGTTTTTTAATTTTAAGTTTTTTAATTTTTTTTTTTAATTTTAAGTTTTTTTTTTTTAGGTTTTTTAATTTTAATTTTTTTTATTTTTTAGAATATTTTAAATAAAATTAAGTTTAAATTAAATTAAATTAATTTTTATATTAATTATTTACACATTAGATACAAAACGACGTCGTTTTTGCATTTTCTCGCCACGTCAGCAAGCAAAACGACACCGTTTTGCACCTAACTTGCCGGAAAATTGCCACATCAGCAATTTGGCCGGATTTTAGCCGGAGTGGCACTTAAGTGTTCCACTTTACTCCGAAACTGGCACTTAATTGTACATTTCCAAAGTTTTGGCACTTAAATGTCCTTTCGTGCCAAGTTTTGACATTTGAGCTGTTCTTCTGCTACTAACACGGCACACGTGAAGTAATATTGTAACTGCAACAAGATACGACGACATCATGTTTGATTGAATTGTTTGGCTTTTAGCATCTCAGAGGAACACACGATTGTCACCGACGTTGGTATTAGGCTAGCTATACAATATTTACCTAATAGCGATTCCGACGCTTTACCTTTAAAAGGCTTTATTTCCCTCAGCCAACCAATAAACCAATCAGAAATCTAGCCTCCAATCAGGGTTGTATGAAATTATAGTCATAGAATTTATCTTAGGTTGACTTGTTAGATTCATTAATAATTAAGTTAACAATAAATCAACATTAAACAAATATTTGTATCGATCACACGTCTAACTAATGCGATAAATGTGATCTTCAAAGAAGAAAAATTTCGCGTTCAAATCATTAACTGTTTTAGGCACATACATTATAATATTACTGAAAGACTTGTAATATTCTGTGTTTTAGGGCAAGACGGTCTTTTTCACCCTTTTGAAATCCTTTAAAAATTACTCAAAGACAACATATATAATTTTAAATTATAAGTAGCATATTTGAGTGAGCTTTATAATTACCAAATGTGAATTAGGGTTAACATAGAACTAGTTCTATATTTTTCTAGTATAGTTGTGAAGACTTCTTTCATGTGAATATAATGTGTATTAGTCTTTCGAAGTCCCTTTAGTCAAAATCATGGGAAAAAGAGTTACGTGACTTTTACTTCTCCAAAAAAGTGAAGACATTGATGTCGAACTATACTATTTGAAATTATCAAGCTCATGGCTGGAATCTTCCATTCAATATCATCTATAAGTGACAGACAAATATGGCAAGTGAATGCACTTGGATCAATGCAGCCAAAGTTATAGCACAGGAGAGGAAAAAAATTTCCAAATCTAGCGTGTGAATGCATTGGGATTAAAGCAATCAAAGTAAGATCACACATGAAATAAGATAGGGGAATTTTTTTACAAATTTAGCGTGTGAATGCACCTAGACCAATGCAGCCATAGTTGGAGCATGCGTGGAAAACATAAATATTGACATTCTTGAAGAGGATCCTCCAAATAAAGACATGGTGATTGCACTTTTAATTAGCAACTTTTGCAATTTCACGTGCTCCTTGTGAAGATGATCTGCTGGACACAGCAATGATTTATCAGCTCACGATCTCATATTCGCTCACGATCTCACATTAAAGAACTGCATCACTATTTGCTTCTCCTTGCGTGTTGTCCTTACAACCCACAATTCCTTTTTCGTAAAACTGGTACAGAGGAACAAAAGACCATGGCCTTCATGCTCGATTCACATTTACCTTTTTGGGCATCAAGGAGGACAAATGCTTTTATTTCATCATACTCTAAGTTCGGGGCACAAACACTATACAACGTGTGAACTTGATCTCATGGGGACACATAGCCAAGACAAAAGTATTAGCATCTGAGCATTTGTAGTCTAATTATATCCATAAGGAAAAGTATTCTATAGATTGATTCTATGAATTTATATATGGTGTCATTTGACTTTCGTATAAGCTCAAGATGAAAATGATTGATAGTGTATATTTATATTCTTTGGTTCACCGAGAAAGCAAATATTATGTTTCGAGTTGATGATTATATAAAAAAGGAAAGGACCTCTAGGCAAAAGTTTGTCTTCCAAAAGCTAATCCACGAAATCGGCTAAAGTAAGATGCAAAAGGGAATCTTTAATTTCATTATAATTATGAAAAACCTCAAAGCAGAGTAAAAGTCAAAAAAGAAAACCTTAAAAGTCATAAAGAAGGAAGAGAAGGATGGGCAACGACGAGGAACGATCGAAGTAAATTTCCCATCAAGTAAGAAATCCACATCTCACGAATTGAAAAAAGGGGCTGCGATGATGACAAATGGAATCAATCACGCGAAGGAGCAAATTAGAAAGTAGATTTTCTTTTTTGGCGAATCTTTCCAGTTTTTCCAAATTAAAAAGCAGCCTTCCTCAGCAGAGGCATGGTGATCATAACTTCCTCAATTCAATTTGCTCCAATTTTTTTAACGGTAGTCTACGGTGTCAAAAAAATCGGGATTTTCTCTTTTTTTTTTAAGGGAGTAGTTAGAAGGGAAGTGAACTGTTTTGGGATTTTTCTTCTTCATTTTCTCCACTTTTTACTGTTCATTGCGTGCTCAACTTTTAAGCTAGAAACTTATCGTTGTGTAAAAACTTGCTTAATGCCTACTTCATTCATTGATATCTACAATCACGTTGGGCGGTGGGGTGTCATCATGTCACGAGTCCATCCAGAAAAATCTTGATGAAAAAAATTTATCCTTGTCATACTGATGATACACAAAAAAAATCTACGGTGCGTTTTCTCTAGTCTTGTCACATGATTTTGTAAAGATATGTATCAAACCTAGGTTAGTATACGCTTTCTCAATGACTGCATGAGATTGACATTCCAATTTTTCCTTGGGATATTTTGATCATAAAAGGCTTCTTCTGCAATAAATTTATGTTCATATAGTCTTCATTCGGATAATGTATAGCGCATTTTGCTTTTCATTTTTTCCCTCATTGAATCACAATCTCATTGACCAATGCTATCTTCAATGATGTCTATCAGTTGGATCAATTAGATATGGTAGCTGGAAATGGCAATTGATTAGGCAAAGAAAACAGAGTCATTTCACAGGATTAACATTTGTTATTGACTTCTCATGTCACTGTCACGTGTATAATGTTAGAGCTTCAAAATGTAAACTTTTTGGTTGAAACGGCCTTCTTCTTTTTTTTATTTGTTTTGAATGGTTATGTTGAGCTAATTAGATCATTTATAATGGGAGAGGCCAGACAATTCTATCAATTGCAACATTTCATTATAGGATTTGGGTATTTAATATTCACACGTTCTTTTATTGGTTCGCAATATGACTTGACATGTAACCGGTTTATCACAAATTCTAATTCTCAATGGAAAAAGTATGGAAGATAAGCTTTTTTGTGTTTGAACACATGCAGCCATTTATATCAACTGAATTTGCGTGACGGTTTGGTGAAAACTCTAGTAAAATAGATATAATTATTGCTAAAGATAGTTAAAATACTCCAGTGAGACTTGTAATAATGCATTTATAACTTTATAAGGTTTGTTATAATTTCTTAGATTTCCAACATCATAAACACCATGTAGAAAGAATGATCCAATATGCTTTTGTCGGTACCCAATTTTACTCATTTTTTTCCCCAAAAGTGTGTTAAGCCTGTCCATTTACTTCAGTGGTTGCCCACAAAATAGGAGAATTTCAAGCAAAGTTGACAGATATGGTGCCACTTCTTTTGAAGAACATTAAAGAGGCTGAAGCAGCAAATCTACCAATGCACCCCTCATCTCTGAGACTTATCTTTACTTTCCCTTGTACTTTCATTTCCTTGTTCAACTCCTTGTAATTTCATTTCAAAGTAATTTCAATTTCAGCTATTTCAATTGATCATAATTGCAATTCCAATACACTTTGCGTTTTCTTGTGCTTAGATTGGTGGAGTTTCATAACTCCATCTAGAGCCACATTCATGCACTTTTTTTGCTCAAGTGTGAAATGGAGGAGCATTTTTGATTGTTTTCCAATTATTTGAAGCAGCTTTAAAGTGACTGAATTCCAGGAAGTCACTTAATAGTCTAGCCCTGATTTTAGCTTCAAACATCTCAGTCCTTTGAGGTTGAGTTTCCGACCAGAGATAATTGTAGAATATCTCAAAACTATGTTTACAATAAGAAATGACCATTTATCTCCGTTCAAGAAGATCAAATTATTATTATCAAAGTATAAGTGAGTGAGTGAATTGCCAAACAGAAGTATCAGTGCGTAAGCTTGAATTTCTTGTGCATAGGTTGAAATCTCAGTTGCCTATTCTTTACTGCAGAATTTGAGTGAAACTTGCTCTGTCATCACAAACAAATAGGATGTGATAGAATCACCTTGTTTTAATCCATTATGCCCTCTAAAAAAGCCAACAAGCTCCCCACCAACAATTATAGAGTATCTCGGATTAGTAAAGCATCTTTCCACCCAAGTCAAGAACACAATGTGGGAACGGCAATTGCAGTCAACAGATTCAAAAAAAAAAAAAAAAAAAACCCTTTCACTTTCATAAGTCAAGAATGCAGTGGGAATGTCATTTGTTTGTTTGTTTTTGGTTTGAAATTGGGGAGGGTTCATGCATTTGGTGCGTGGAAGTAGAGCGTCAGTGCGTTGTCACTTTATATCAAATCAAATAGCCTTTTATCTTGTCGTGACCCTAGGGGGAGTATAATGTGGGGCACTAGCGAAATTGCAAAGCTTATAAAATTGTTTTGCTTTATGAAAAACCAATGAAGTAAATCTCAATATAAACATGGCGACAGCGACGATATTTTCAGAGTCCAAAATTATTGGTTTGTCAAATTAATTTATAATTTAGTTAACAAAATTATTGGTTTGTCAAATCACTGTTAAACAAATATTTGTATCGATCATACATCAAACAGACGTAGTGAATGTGATCTTCAACGAAGAAAAGTTGCACGCGCAAATCAACAACTTTTTCAGGCACCTGATACACTCACAGTAATATTACTAAAAGATCTTGTAATATCCTGTGTTTTAGGGAAAAGTGATATTTTTCTATCCTTTCAAAGTCCTACAAAAAAAAATACTCAAGTACAACAGATATAATTTTAAATAATAAGTAACATATTTGAGTGAGCTTTATAATCATCAAATGTGAATTAGGGTCAACATCGACCTAGTTCTGTGTTTTTTAGGATAATTGTGAAAGCTTCGTTAATGTGAATATAACGTGTATTAGTCAATTGATGTCCCTTCAATCAAAATCATGGAAAAAAGGAGTTACGTGATTTTGACTTCTCCAAAAAAGTGAAAACATTGATGTTGACACTAGTTCAAATTATCAAATTCATGGCTGGAATCTTCCATACAATGTGGTGTATGAATGCACTTGGATCAATACAGCTAAAGTTATAGCACGAGAGGGAAAAATTTTCCAAATTCAGTGTGTAAATGCACTGGGATTAATGCAGCCAAAGTAAGATCACGAGTGAAATAAGAGAAGAAAATTTCCAAATATAATGTGCGAATGCACATTAATCAATGCAGCCAAAGTTGGAGCAGGCATGGAAAACATAAATATTGACAATCTCAACAGATGATTTAAAGGCATGGTGAATGCACCTTTAATTAGCGAGTTTCACAATTTCACATGCTTATTGTGAAGATAATCTGTAGGCACAGCAACTCAGCAAGCAATAACTATGGAAGTAGGCACCAAAAAAAGACGGTACGAACCATGTTCTATTTTGTACTCTATCAAATAAGTTTTGTTTGAGAAAAAAATGTTGATTCAGGACAAATAGCAATTCGAACCTGCCAACTGATTTATCACGTGTGCTCATGATCTTACATTAAAGAAAATAAATCAATGCTTGAAGAAAAGCAATTTTGCACTGTGGAGATGTCAAGACCAAATTGAAGAAAAGTAGGCAGAAAGGTAGTCAAGGACCATGTGGGGCCAATGAGGTGCGAGTTTCTTGATCAGTTTCCTTTACACCGGGATCAAGATGAGGCTTGTCATGATGCTCGCCGGCGACATCAGCTTGTTTCTCTCGGCGCCGCAGTATCTTGGCTCTCTAGCGGCGAAATTAATATAGATTTGAGGGAGACAAGAATTCAATTTTTTCAACGTGAGCTAAAGGATTTCATTTTTTTGGTCACTTTAACAAAATAAGAAAATATGATATGACCGACGTCTGAAACAAAATCGCATGCATGAGGGGCTAGTGTAATTTAATGCGCACATAAGAAAAAAACAAAAACAAACTCAAAACGATAGAACTTTCGAGCACTCAGTCATAATATGCAAAATAAAGAAAGGAAAGGACATTTTTTCGACCAAAACAAAAATCATAATGTGCAAAAGAAAGAAAAGGAAAGAAGGACAACACCTCATTGATTGCGAATGCCACTTCCTAGAAGCCACAATTTATGTATTTTGTCGAGGAGACAATGGAGTATATGTTAATTGAGTTGACATCCTCAGCTAATAATAGGAAAAATTCTAAATAAAAATTTAAAGTGCTTTTGTTTTCTCAAATAAGGATTCAAAGTGGACTTTATTTCAAATAAAGACTTAAAATAACTGAATCGTCTTAGATAAGGATCTAAAATGAAAGTTGTTTCAAATGATAGTTTGAAGTGGCTATATCAATTTTAAAACAGGATCTATCTCTTAGATCGAACGGCATTTTCGTTTTTTAATTTATTTTTTCTGTTTATTTCTTTTTTTTTTTTTCTTCTTATTTTCTTTCTTCTTTTTCCCCCTTCCCTTCACCAACCATAACAAAGGTCATCGGACTCAAGCGAGGGCCACTCTTGCCAGCGTTGGGCAAGGGTCGCCCTCGCGGGCATCATGCGAGGGTTGCTCGAGCCAGATTAGGCGAGGCAACCCTCACACGACACTGGTGAGGGTGGCCCTCGCACGATGCCAGTGAGGGCGACCCTTGTTAGCCTAGGCGAGGGCGACCGTCCCCTGGACTGGGGAGGGCCGCCCTTGCCTAAGGTGGGTGACCTCCCGCAGCCATCAATGGCAATGGCCGGTGGAGGGAAGAGGAGAAATGAAAAAAAGAAAAGAAAAAAAAAAGGAAATTTTTTTTTTAAAAATATGGTCACGTTTTTTTTTACTAAAATACCCTTTCTTCGATAATTGAAATAGTCATTGGCCAGGAAAAGGGCTTTATTTGAGATAAATTTACAACTTTAGGTTGTTATTTGAGAAAAGAATGACTTCACGCTTTTATTTGGAATTTTTCCTTAATAATATATTAGTAGGGAAAGAAATCCAAATAAATAAATAAATAAAAGTGGTTGGTCCTACGACCATTGACGATCAAATTGACCGATCAAATAGACCAGCTTTGACCAAATAAATATTTTTCTAGGCCAAGCTTTGACCAAACAAATCACTAACCGGTTAATTTTGATGGCGCTTGTATCAAAGAAAGTTTTTTTTTTTTTTTTTTAATCGAGGAATCCACTTGAGCCTCCTTGCAGGGTCACAAGGCCTTATAGCGCATGAAACGCCTAGTACCGACGACTATACCTTTGGAGTGACTAGCACAGGACCCCAACATCATGGATCCTCCACTTACAACGCATTAGCAACCGTGGGTTTCAAACTCTCGACCTCGATGGTGAAGAAGAGACTCAATCAACGCAGCTGCCCGTGGTTGGGTGTATCAAAGAAAGTTTCATACTTAAAATAACTACCAAGGATGGACTCGTATTTCTTTTTTGGTGGGAAAGGAAGGAGGAATGCAATTTTCAGGAAATCAGAGAATGTAAAGGCAATGTAAGTAGGATAACAATATCACGAGGACAATCGTGTACAATAACATACTTATCTCTCATGCTATAGAGGAGACTAGCATCTAAAAGGGGTTGACAACTCAGATTCTTAAGTTCGGTCGCTAATTGTTTCTGTGAAATCCCTATAAATTCCCAGCAACAAGCATCTTTGAGAAAACAATCAAAAACAAATCATCATTGATGGGGACATTTATCGACAGCCATGCTGTTAATAAGGAACTAGCCCATATTTGGTTCATTGCTATGCTTGCTTACTTTATTCAATCAAGATAGTTGGTTTTGATATCTTTCATAATTTTGTTGATTGAGAATTTTTGGTGTCTAAAGATAATCTGGATATATATTAATGTCTATTTCACAGGAGAAATTGGTGTAATTTGACAATTATGTGGTGAAGAGTTAGTACTTTCACACTCATGTTGTCTCTACTAATACTTCCTTGTGTAATGATAGAACAACTTCGATGCTCTAGCAATTGAAGATTTCATTTGCACCCTGAACTTTAAATTTTGTGTTCTCACTAATTTTGGAAATAACCTTTTTCTTAGAAACTAACATTTAACATGTGTCCGAGTATGCATTTTTTGTTCAATTTGCTATATTTATTGAGAATTTAGTAATATATGGCCCATCTCGTAGTGGGACAGTCACGGGGTATAAAGTATTTTTATTATATATAGTTGGGTTTAAAGTTCAGAATTTGCATGGACCACTTTCACTTCACATTAAACAAAGATTGTTGCGCGCGATGCCCAAAATCTTTGACCGTCAAACCTACGATATTTGTGCCCATGGTGCCGCACACAGATCTCATGGCACCTTTCATTCTATCATGAGAAGAAATTCAATTAATTTAATTAATTGATTGGTGTCCGGCCCACTAATCTATGGGCACATCAATCATTGCTCACCAATTTGCCATATGGCCACAGCCAAGTTTTTCATTTTTTTCTAATGAGAAGAGATACTTTATTTTCCATGTCAGAAAAGGAAAGACAAGGGACTAAAGGGGCGAATCTTAAAGAGTGTGATAAAATCCCACGCTAAAATGTTGGCTCATCCTTAAGCACCTTTATTAAAATATACTTTGTTGACCCACAGAAAAGGAAGTCATGCTTCTGGGTATAACCAATATAGAGAAGATCACAAGGTGAACAGACTACCTCAAACAAACTACCAAATCTGAAGCAACTCGTTGCTCATTGTTAACCTCCTCCCTTTCCTGATTCCAATGGCTGCTTCTTCTACTTCTTCTTTCAAGCCTAGAAGGAGTTACCACGTCTTCCTGAGTTTCAGAGGTCCGGACGTCCGCAACAACTTCCTCAGTCATCTCTACACAGCTCTAGATCAGGCAGGAATATATACTTACATTGATAGTGAAGAACTGAGGAAGGGAGAGCAAATATCACATTCGCTTATGAAGGCAATCGAGAATTCACAAATTGCGATTGTCATTTTCTCCGAGGGCTACGCTTCCTCGCCATGGTGTTTGGAAGAGGTGGCGAAAATCATGGAATGCTATGAGCAAGGAGATATAATGGTCTTTCCAGTATTTTACAAAGTAGAACCCAAGGAAGTGAGAACACCAAGAAAAAGTTATAGAGAAGCTATTGCTAAGCATGAGTCCAAGTTTGGGAAGTATTCAGAGGAAGTTCAGAGATGGAAGAAGGCTCTCTTTGATGTTGGTAGTTTGTCTGGGTGGCACTTGAATGATGGGTAAGTAATAATTGATGTGACATAGTGCTTTGTCATTGCTTTTATATGTTGAATCACAACTCCTCTCTTGTTTCGTTTTTGAATTTTATGAAGATTAATCATATATTTAATCCACTGAATCAATGTGTCAAATACCTTTTTGGATTTTTTCAGAGATGAAGCGGAGCTTGTAAAGAGAATAGTCAAGGATATATCAATGCGGCTAGACCGAACACCCCTACATGTTGCTAAGCATCCGGTTGGGATACATCCCCAAGTGATAAAGTTGCAATCAATGATAACTACGAAGTCCGACGATGATGTTCTCTTTATAGGATTATGGGGCAAGGGAGGTATAGGGAAAACAACATTAGCCAAAGCCCTTTATAATGCTATCTTTAGACAATTTGACAGTTCATGTTTTTTGGCAAATATTCGAGAAACTTCAAAAGATTCCAAGGATTTAGTTCCTTTGCAAGGAAAATTGTTGTTTGAGATATTAGGACAAGAGTTAGCAGTGTCTAGTGTTGATAGAGGTATTAATTTAATTCAAGAGAGACTATGCCACAAAAAAGTTCTCCTTGTTCTTGACGATGTCAATGAAGTAAGACAATTAGATGCTTTAGCTGGAGAATGTGAGTGGTTTGGTGAAGGAAGCATAATCATTATTACTTCGAGAGATAGACATATGTTAGCTTCCCTTGGGATAGATAAATATCACATCTATGAAGTTAAAACTCTAGATCATTTGGAAGCTCTTGAACTTTTCAATAAGCATGCTCTTCCAAGAAACAACAAAATAGTAATAAGGAGGGATCTCGTGGATGCTGCTTTGCATTATGCAAATGGACTTCCTTTAGCACTTGAGATATTGGGCCGTTTCCTACGTGGTAGAGGAGAACATGAGTGGAAAAGTGCATTGAGTAAACTTGCAAAAAGTCCTAATGAAAAATCAATGGTGTTCTTAAGTTAAGTTATGATGGACTAGAGCACCATGAAAAGGAGATCTTCCTTGATATTGCATGTTTCTTCAAGGGGCGAACTATAAATTACATTATGAAAGTTCTTGACGGTTGTGATTTTGACACAACTATTGGAGTACAAGTTCTTGTTGAGAAGTCCTTGATATTTAAAGATGGAGGGATGCTATGTATGCATGACTTGATTCAGATGATGGGCATGGATATTGTTAAACAAGAATGTCTTGGTGATCCTGGAAAACGGAGCAGGCTATGGCTTTATGATGATGTTCATTATGTTCTCTCTGAGAATATGGTAAGATGTGCTGCTTCAGGCCATGATTTTACTCTCTTATTATGTGAACTCGTATATTTATTGTAATACAAAATTGTCAAATACAGGGAACAAGTGCAGTAAAGGCCATAGTTTTGGATTTACCTAAGCCAAAAGAGATACACATCGGTCTCGATGCTTTCACAAACATGAGAAGGTTGAGGGTACTCATCATGATTAATGTGCATACCTTTTTCCAAGGTCCAATTGGTCTTCCTAATGAGCTACGATGGTTAGAATGGCCTGAATGTCCTTATCCAGAATGGTGCTTTGGTCCAAAGAACTTAGTTGGACTTGATTTGTGCAGAAGCAATATCTATGTAGTGAGGGAGCAATTTAAGGTGCGCATTTAAATTAATAGTATTTATTTCCTTATCTTTTATATATCCATATCTATATGCTATGACTAGATATGTGTACATTTATAATTCAAACTTCGAATGCAACAATAACTAACTCTGATGATGCTCGTTAATGTGCTTAAGAAACTCTACATCTAATAAATTGTTTAAATTTGATTAAAGCATCAAATACAGGATGCCGCTCTACTACATGAACCCACATAAGTTGATTTTCCCGTTTTAGGGGAGTATTAAACACTTTCTGATGTGAATCTTGATGTTGAATCGAACAAAAAAAAAATTCAAGAAAAAAATCAAATCTCATTTCCAAATAATGCAAGTACGGAAATTTATAAGAACAATGAACTCAAAGCATCGGTAACTTTTGGTACCGAAAATTGGAGCAACAACTTGGTGATATTATTTAAAGATTGAATGAAGACTGCTTGAATTTTTAATATACATGAATTGAGGATTTAATCTTTATTTATTTGGAAATGATAGATATTAAAAATGTTATTAAAGATTCCATGTTGTACAGCAGAGATGAGCTGACTAAACTATTTTTGAACTTCCATATGGAAATTCTTGCTTATTTGCTTAATAGTTGAAGTGAGTGCACCACAAATGCTTTTGACTGAACTTCCCAATGTTCTCTCTCCGATTGCATTCAGCCGATAATGAAAGATACACTGAAAGTGTATAGTGAAGGAAAAATCTTCATCAGACGCTAGTCTTTACTTAAGTTGGTCCAGCCTTGGGAACACTCAAATAATGGCCGAAAAGTCCTATGTCCTTTCTGGTTGGAACAACCTCACCAGCGAATTTTGACAAGTACTTCTTTATTATTAGAGGCAGGAAGAAGCAATTTACGTAGTTACTAATTCATTTTCGAGTGAAGTTGGGGGACTTTATCCAACGAATCTCTCCTGGTTCCACGTAACTCGTTCCACTCCTCTATTTTCAAATGAGCCATCCATTATTGCCCTCACTTTATATCTTCCAGAGGTAAGAAGCCACGGGTTGGAAAGCGACTCCGCACATTTCTTGTTGGGTGTCCTCTCACCTATTGGTAGAACAATAGGGGACATAGATTGATCATCCAATGTCTTCTCCTTTTCTTTTTCTTTTGCAAAATAAGGCTTGTGAAGTACGGCTTCTTGAAAGGGCCTTATCCTATAGAGGCACTAGCACGCTACATCTAGCACTTCGAAGCCAGAAGGATCCATGCTAGTAGTCCGCAACGGTTTTCAAGCTTGACTACCAGAGCTTTCTAAAGAAATGAGTAAGGGGTTAGCTTCACTAATTCAAATTTATTTGACCTAAATATCAAGTTATATATATATAGGTATGCATGTATAATTATATTCCTATTCATATCATCTATACTAGTATTTAAAGCAAAGAGGACATTCTATGGGATCTCAATTTTTTTCCTTCCCCAAAATGTCGTTAATTACTTATTATGCAAATATTGGATCCATAGAATTCTATATAATCTCTCGCATGTTTAAATATCAAAATTTGAATCATTTTCATCCGAATGCAATTTTTTTTATTGAAATCTTGAAATATGTTTTTCTTTCCTCATACATTTATATGCTTCTGTTTATTGTGTAGTTTATCAACAATTTCTTTCCTTATTTTGTTAGTTTAGAACAAATTTTCAAACATCAATTTTGTGCGCACACGTAACCTGTATGCATATAGCACTATATGTATAAAAGCCTCTTATATTTTTCTCGACCTATGCCTTATAAGAGACATACTTTGTGGTCTTCCAATTTTCCTGTCATGCTCGTTGGTTCCACGGACTTCGGTGCGGGGGAAAACCCCACTACGGGGGATAGAAAGGACGAGACTAGATAATCTAGGTCTCCCTTAGCCACTCGAAGGATACAGTCCTCTCTGGATCCACCAAAGGCATAGAGAGACAAAGAAAATTGAGATATGGGAGAGCACCCAGAGGGCGTCTATAGCTAGGAGCCTAGCAGACCTTTGTGTAACCTCCCAGTAAAGAAAAGATAACCTACCTGAAATACAAAATTCGCATAAGCACCAATATTATCAAATATCTAATTGAGATTGAAGTAATCTTAAAAATTATTATAAACAATCTTAAAAAATTATTATAAACAAACTATTCAAATCTTAAGGAAATACATATTATATCCCAACTATTCAAATCCCAAGAGAGGATCTTGAAATTTTCCAATACGTATTTTATATACTATCCCTCTGTTTAAAAAGAGTCTTCCTCGAGGCCAACTTCATGAAGTTCTTGATCTTCATGATATGGTGATAGATCAGCCACATTGAAAGTACATAGTCTCCATGAAGTTCACTTTTGTAACTACTTGATTTCCTTGCCTCTTTCTTTAAAACTCTTCCTCACTTCCTCATGTAACTGCTTGATTTCCTTAGCTCTTTCTTCAGCATCTCCCTTGAATTGACGCTTAGTGGGTGATGGTGGGAGATCAAAAGATGCTTTTGGTACCCAACAAATCGGCATTATCCTGTAGTTTGACTCATCAAATTATAATACGCAAATTCAGCTTTAACCAATAACAAATCCCATTGTCTAACATTTATCCCAATAAAACTCCTTAATAAATTGCCCAAAATTCTATTAGCAGCATTAGCTTGTCTAGCGGTTTGAGTATGGCTAGCAAAAAACATCACTATCAGAAAGGGCTGTCTTTGGAATGCCAACGTAGATAATTTCGCAAAAATAAAGCTCAACAATATATAACGTTTGTTACATGGTACAAAATCTGACATTTTTGAAAATCGATCAATCAATCACCATGAATTCAAAAGTGATGATTATGAAAGATTTTCGGTTCTACAGGCGGTTGTTTGTAAGTCTCTGCGTAACATTCTAGATCTGTCGAGTGCTACCTATGGTAGCTTAAATTCATGCAATGAATTAGTTGGCAAAGGATTGACCGTAACGCGGGTCCTCCCACTTGGGGTTATGCGCACTCTCTCCTCCTTTAAATTACGAGTATTTTTTTATGCACTTTTATTTACTGGAAGTGGCTACACCACTTAGCTTTAGCATGATTTCTCTTCCATGTCTCAAGATAGAACCCAAGTGTGTGGTGGAATTACGAGCGTGCTTTTTTTTTTTTTTTTTTTTAGACCCTGACTTTTGTCCAATTTACGAGGATTACTTGCTAATCTCATATTCGAAAGGGGAGATTTTTATCAAGTGATTTTAATTAAAAATTACAGTGCCAGATTTTAAAGAATACTTATCTCATATTTTGTTTGGAATGTCCATCCAAGTTGATTTTATCGTTCTTGCAGGATTTTAAAAACTTGAAGTTCCTTAATTTCAGTGAATGCCAGTCACTAATTTGTATGCCAGACCTCAATTATACTCCAAATCTCGAGGAATTGAATCTCCATGGGTGCAAAAACTTGGAGCGTGCCCACGAATCAGTTGCATATCACGGCAAGTTACAGTTGTTGAATTTAAGTGGGTGCTCTAAACTTCATCATCTTTGTGATGTGCTTCAAGCCAACAATCTTCAATCTATCAATCTTCGTGATTGCTCAAAATTGCAAAAATTCCCTGATATTCCAGATGAAAACAAAAGCATGCTAAATCTTCATTTAGATAGGACACCAATTAAGGAACTTTTTGCATCCATAGAAAATCTCGTCTCTTTAAAAGATATGACTTTAAGTAGTTGCAAGAATTTGGCAATCCTTCCATCTAGCATTTACAAGTTGCAAAATCTTGAAAGGCTGATACTTGATGGCTGCTCAAAGCTAATCAACTTTCCAAAGAAGGATGAATCAAGTGATCCCCATATGAAGATAGGATTTCCCAGGTTACGTACATTAAATCTTCGTAAATGCAGTCTATTAGAAGTAGATTTCCTAGAGAAACATTCATGTTTTTCCTATTTAGTGAATTTGAATTTGTTGGGAAACAATTTTACTAATCTTTCTTTATCTGAGCAACTACATAATTTGGACAACTTGGATGTTTCGTACTGCCAACAACTTGAAGAGGTCCTCGAGATTCCCGGGCATGTAGATAGTCTGAAAGCAGTAAGTTGCGAATCTCTGCGTAAAATTTCCACCAACAAGTGTCCCGCAAGGTCGATGGATTTATCTTCATGTTATGAACTGGTCCGTCATGGTTTCACCGTAAATGATTTCATCAAGCCCGAGGTTAGGCCCCCCTCCTCTCCCTCCCTCCCTCCCTCTCCCTCTCTGACTATTATGGAGCTGTATACATGTTGGCTGCACTGAGTGTTTGTGGAAGTGGCTATAAGTAAACGGGAAGGATGTTCACTTCTCTTTATAGAACTCTAGTTCGCTTTAGAATTGCAAGGATCACCAAATGAAACATTTCAACACTACATGTTTGATCGGGAGAATTACCAAAAAAGTCATAAGCCTATTGCAATTGTACCAATATAGTACTAAACTTTTTTTTTTTTGGCCAATTTAGTCCTAAACCTTTTACAATTGTGCTAATTCAGTCAATCCGACCAAAATTGGCCAGTTGGTGCTGATATGGACATCGACCAAGGATAGCTAGCCGGTGAAAGCTGCTGTGATGTTTTAAATTTTTTAATTTTTTTTTTAATTTCTTTTAAATTTTAAAAAAATTTTCTTTTTTTTTCCTCACCTTCTCCTTTCTCTGGCTGGCCGGTGCCGGCTAGAGGCGAGGGCTGGCAAGGTTAGCCTTGCTGGCCATTAGCAAGGCTCGCCCCTAATGGCCACTAACGAAGGTGAGCCTCGCCTATCAACAGTGAGGCCATTGTCACCAGATCTGGCGCTCGCTAGTGGCCGGTGAGGCTTGACCTCACCATGGCTAGGCAAGGCTCACCTTCACCAGTGGCCGATAGGGGCGAGCCTTTCCAATGGCTAGCGAGGCTGCCGTCACCAGATCTAGCGAGGCTTGGCCTCACCCAGCCATGGCAAGGTCGAGCCTTGCCAACCACTAGCGAGCACCAAATTTGGCGATGGCAGCCTCTCGGTCGTTGGGCGAGGCTCGCCTTCGCCAGTGGCCGGCAAGGCTGACCT
This sequence comes from Eucalyptus globulus, assembly GCA_014182545.1. Classification (NCBI taxonomy): domain Eukaryota; kingdom Viridiplantae; phylum Streptophyta; class Magnoliopsida; order Myrtales; family Myrtaceae; genus Eucalyptus; species Eucalyptus globulus. The sequence goes on from CM024724.1 coordinate 20,957,769, forward strand.
CGCTAGCCCTTGCCTCCAACCGATCGGCCAAAGGAAGGAGAAGTTGAGGAAAAAAAAAAAAAAAAAATTTTAAAAATTAAAAAATTGCCATAGCGTTCGCTAGCCGGCGTCCACGTCAACGCCGACTGGCCACATCCATGTTAGCGCCAACCGGTCAATTTTGGTAAGATGGACTGAATTAGCACAATTGTAAAAGGTTTAGGATTAAATTGGCTAAAAAAAAAAAGTTTATAACAGAATTGGCACAATTGCAATAGGTTTAGAATTTTTTTGCTAATTCTCCCCATGTTGATCCAATAACAAAATCTTGTTTCCACCAATTATTATATATATGTAATACTATTGCTGACTATAGCTAAACATTGATATTTGATTTATGTAATAAGAATGCAAGTGGAAGTCAAGGCAATGGGACAAGGAAATATATAAGTTTTATTGGACGCGAAATGGTTACAAGGCTATAAGATTGGGTTTAGTTATTACAATTGGATGGGTGTTTTTTTTTTTTTTTTTTTTTTTGGTTGGTCTCTTGTGTACACCAAGACTGAACACCAAGACTATTTATAGGCTCATTCCACCGCCATTCTTCAGCAAATATTTCTCAACATTATATCTTCCTGCTCTTCAATTTGCTTGCTAGACATTCTATTAGCCACTTCTAACTAACACAAATGAAGCTAGAGATTTGCAGACACCAAAGACTTTGACCACCCACCAGAGACTTACAGAATGAGTATAGGGAAGTCTAGCCTTTTCTAGAAAAATGATCCAACACTTTAATACTCCTCCTTGATCAATTTTTGTGATGCTCCGAGCAGGCTTCACAATGTCTCAAAGTTGACTTGCTGTAGTGCCTTAGTAAATATGTTCACGACTTCATCCTCCATTTTGCAATACTTGAGCTCGATCACTCTATACTTTGCAATTCTCATATGAAGTGACATTTGATAGCAATATGTTTGGCTTTTACATGAAAAACAGGATTTTAAGAAATAGCAGTAGCAAAATTTTTGTCTCAAGATATTGAAAGTAGGTTCCATTTGTGCTTTTCCGATGTCATATAGCATTTTTTGAAGACATAATGCTTGACTAGTGGTAGTAGAGATTGCAACACAGTCAGCTTTTGCGGTAGACTGCTCGCAAGTCTTGCTTATTGGATGCCCATGAGAACATTTTGGAACCTAGTGTGAATGCGTAGCTAGTAGTACTCCCCCTATCGTCAGCTGAGCCTATCCAGTCATTATCAGAGTAATCAAGCAACTTTGTGGTTGCACTTGACCAATAACAAATGCCATAATCTGTTACTACTTAGTAAGTATCTTAGATTTCTTTTAGCAGCTCCAGAGTAAATTTGGCTTGGATTCTGCAAGAAGCATTATAGTGAACTTGTCACGTACCTGATTTATGGTCATTCAGCCGTGAGATAAAGTAGACTTGTAATAAGGCTTATGTAGAAAGAAGCATCGGGCATTTTTGCTCCATCTTCCTTTAATAGTTTCTTGGTTGTCACGAGCTGTGTTGCCACCATTTTGCAATAGTTCATCTTGAATTTCTTCAGGAGGTTCTCGCATATTTCTTCTGCGGAAAGGAAAACCCTTCATTTTGATTGATCTCAACGAGGATGAAGTAGAGCTTACGTCCATCATCTCAAATGTCTTCTTCACTTCTTCTTTAAATTCTAAAATCATTTTTCATCGTTCCCTATATATATACATACACCGTAGGAGCCTGAGGAGCTGAAGATCTATATAGAGAAAAGATTTAAACCTAGAAGTGATTAACAGAACTAAGATTTGGGAGTGTGATTAATCTTAGCGTCTGCTTCCATGATGATTCCTTGGAAAATAAAGAAGATTAAAGTCTACTATAGGAAGTAAAATAAATGCTACGTACTCAAAGATGTAAATGTAGATATAAATGGTACAAAGAAAGCTAAGTAAAGTCACGCACATTTAAAATGATATGAATTACAAATGAAATATATAAAACGATAAGTAAGAAAAGGCAGAATATAAAACCAACCATGAAGGTGGTATAGACTGATATTGAAATGAAAAGAAAGTCACATATATTAAAAAGTTAGAGAAAGTAAAACCTTTCACAAAGGTAGTAATCGGTACCCGAGGGAGATAGCTGATAAGTAATTTACAAAGTGACTAATCAACCATGAATGGCTTGGTAATCTTACAAGTGATAAATAAGAGAAGTGATCCAAACCACGATTTGAAAATACTTACACAGTAATTGGGATACAAAAGTAGAAGGGGAAGGTTGCAGAGTGAGGAAAGGGATTACGAGAGAGGTAGAGAGTTTTTCAAAATGGGGAAAAAAAGGCCTCCTCTTGAATTGGAGCAAGTGCTTTCTTTATAGTGCTCATGATTACAGTGTTTTGCCACAGTGAACGGTAAAAGTTATATGTACATGAGATCATTTATATACATAGAGATAATGAGAGTGTTACACCTATCTTGAGTCTTGACATAGAGTGTTGGCTCGCTCGTGCTCTTCTCATAGTATTTTTTTTTTCTGAAGTATTTGTTGATTTCACTAGACAAAGCTTGTTTTAACCTGTGTATAGCTTTCTTGAGCCTTAGGACCTTTTTTTTTCTCCGGCGAGGAAGCTCGATGATTGTTCCACATAGATTTTTTTCTTGAAAATAACCATTTAGAAATGCTTATTTTACATCAAGCTAATAAGTTTTACACATCTTTGTGTTGCTAAGTGCTATGAGAGCATTAATAGCGTCGAGGGGATAGGAGCAAAAGTCTTAGCATAGTCAATATCCGATTGTTGCGATATTCTTTCACCATGAGCCTTACCTTATACTTCCGAATTCATCTGTTTACATTGAGTTTAGTCCTGTAAATACACTGGACTCTAATCATGGATTTGTCTTAGGTGTGGTTGACAAGATCCCAAGTTTTTTTTTTTTTTTTTTTAATTATCTTGATTTCTTCTTCTATGAATTTTATCCAAATTTCTTCTTTAGAAGCATCTTCATAGCATTCGATTTCTAGGACATTGAAGATGCATGTTTTGTAAACTCTTTTAAGAGATTTTACCTTTAGCATAGGAGATTCAAGAATAGATTTTCTTGCATCAAACTTGGGGAGGATGGTGGTGTTATGTCTTAAGTGGTGGAGTCTAATGCTTCACCTTCTCCTTTTGCTGTAGAGTCCTCACATGCTGGTGTTTTCTTGTCGATATTGACGTATCAACTAATTATAAGCTTTTTAGTTCTTAGATTGTAGACTCCATAGACTTTTGATTGGTCGCTGAAGTGATGTATAATCCCTTTACCCATGTAAACTCATTGAAACTTCTCTTTTTAGGTGCTAATTTCCAATTGGGTTTTACTACCTGGAGAAGATATGCCAAAGTGGTTGCTCCCCAATAAAGAGGGTTGTATATCTTTCTTGGCTTCAAAGGACTTGTATGAGAAGATTGGAGGATTAGCTTGGGCTATTGTACACCAAGTAAAAAAAGGAAACAAGAATGCCAAACTTAAGCTTCAAGCATATGTTAATGGGGAAAGGATGAACAAAGTATCCGACAGAGCCATGCCATTGGATTTGAATCATGTGGCTTTTGGGGTTATCGAATTGAAAGACTTGTGGAAAGATGTCTCTTTTGGTCCAAATGGTTACTGGAATCATTTCCAGTGTAGCATTACGGCTTCGGCTGGCGTAATTGTGAAAAAGTGTGGATTTCGACTAATATGTAAATCACTAGAGAACGAGCTAGAGGTTTTGCTTCAAGATGATCAATTACATGATCCAACTTTATTTTATGAGGTTTTGGATGAGAATCAAACAAGCACAGAGTTAGATAGTCCAAGAGAGTTTGTCCACAAAGGTTTGGATGAAAATCAAACGAGCACAGAGGAAGATAGTCTAGGCAAGTTCGTCCACAAAGGAGTGAACATGACTGACTTCTCAATTGAGGTCTCTCTCTCTCTCTCTCTCTCTCTCTCTCTCTCTCTCAAATGAGTATAGTATTTAACATCAGCAAGAATGCCTAATTATTATAGAAATTTAGCTTTGGTTGAGTTACAAGGAAAATGCTCAAATCAAACTCTTCTCATTGACTAATTACAAACTTGGGTGCTTCTAACAATTTACCCATATAACAGAAATATCGTTATTCCCAAATTTCTCCTGCTTACCGAAATGTTCTTCTTGGAGGAGAGATGCCAGAGCAGTTTGTCCTTGTTGAAGACGGTACCATATCATTCATGGCTTCACAAGACTTGTATGACAAGTTTCTAGGATTGGCTCTTTGTGTTGTTTTCAATGTAGAAGATAGAGAAAAGGAAATATCTTTCAAGCTTGTGCCAAATGTTAATGGCAAAAGGCGGAATGTGCTATCAGGAATTCTTGGTTCATTTGATTCGGATCACATATGGATTCAGTATCTCAAATCAAATGTGCTGTGGGGACTATTGGAGGGAGGAGTTGATTTTGATCAATTTGAGGAAAGTTATTTACAATTTAGCCTTAGAATCAGAGTATCGGGTGGAACCGTGAAAAAGTTGGGCTATGTGCTACGGTGCGGGCAACTAGAGGATGATTTGAAGGTTGTGCTTGAAGACAATCAATTTGTGGATTCAACCGCACTCTATGAGGATTTTGATGGATCAACAGGTTTAAGAGAATTCTTAAGGAAATGTCAGCTCCCTATAGAGAAACTGGGAAATAGTGGAAGTGAAAGTGAAAGTGAAGACGATTAAGTGGGAAGAGGCAAGTGTAGTATTGTTGGCTTGCAGATCTCAAGGAAGCAATCATTAAGCTAGGAGGTGGCATACTTATCCTTATATCCGGGCAAATGTATGGCAAATTCCTACTATTAGAACTGTGTTGTTGTTGGAGTGACAAATGGCTTTCAATTCAAACTCGCTTGATTCAAAGATGCATGAATAGAGAGAGGGTGACTTGGCACACAAGATGCTTGAATTAATCATAACAGGGCATCATTTCTGGCTCAAGTATCTCCACCATGGTGTGCTACGGGAGGACCGAAAAGATTCAAGTCATTTCCACGTTAGCCTCGGACCATCCCATGAAATTGTGAAGTATTGGGGAATCCGTCTAATATGCATGTAACAAGACAATGATTTGAGGGTTTTGATCTCGTAGATTCAGCCAGTAGAACCAGCTCTAGTCCATGAAGCAGTCTTGGATCAAGAGGTTTGGAGGATATTGCGCTTCGCTGGGAACATGATCTAAGCAAATGAATCTAGAGGGAAGTGGTGATACTAGTACAAAGGAGAGCACGATGCATGAAGAAAGCAAAATAGGGGAGGTAATGGAGGAAGGGCGATGGCCAAAGCTTCTCAATTAAATGAAGATTCAAGAAAGGAGCTAAGACAGAGGGATGCGATATAGACAGCTGAAAGTAGATTGAATAGCGAAAAAGAAGAAAGAGAGAAGAAACTCGGACTAGTGGTTTCTTCTTGTCTTCACGGCCTAATTCGCATGAAAGCTAAAGGGCCAAAGTCGTCGCACATCCATGGAGTATACACATGAATGCATGGTTAACCTAAAGTAGATGCAAGGGAAGATCATATTGTTCCTCAGCAAAGGCATGATCACAATAATTGAGCAACTTGGTGTTGGAGAAATCTTTCAAGAATATTTTGAAGCTGACAAAACGTTTCTATCACTCTAGTCTGGATAATTGCAGACTTTCTGTTTAGAGTCTGAAGACTTTCGAGATCACTGCACCTCAGCACTCAAGACTCAAGACTATTCTCATTGACAGTTTTTCTAATCCAGTGACGAAGGCAATCCAAAGCCGAAGTATTTGGTTGAGGATTTAGTCCTATCCTCTGGAGAAGATCTCTTGGCTGGATAAATATAACAGATTCTTTTATTCGTAATCAAGATCGTTTGAAGATCCGATGGTCGACGAAATATTCTTGGAAGGTTCTATTCTTGGAAACCAAGATCTTGGTTGTATGGGCGAACATGATTGATGGGCTATCGTCAGGTTCCTTTAATAGCTCGAATGATCTTCTTGATTGATTCCGTCCAATGGGTAGATTGGAGGAATTCCTTTGGTAAGTGCCAACGGGTATGATGGCATAAAGGAGTATAAAAGGAAGATGTTCTAGTTGCTTTAGTGCATGATCGATAGAGAAATTCCAGAGTCTGAAGCACCTTGATTATTAGTCGATACATTTTGAGCGAAACTGTATACACAAAGACTGTCTATACTTAGTGATACCTTAAGCGAGTGTGGTAGATCATCTACACCGAGAAATCAAGGGAGAACAATGCTGTAACATCTCTTTGTTCATAGTGGAATCCAGCCAATAGGCTGTCAGTGCAGAAGAGTGGACGTAGGCTTGAAATAAGCCGAACCACTATAAACCGCGTGTTCAATTTTTCTCTTTCCTTCTCTCAGTCTTACTTTGATTATTGTTTGTCTCAAATATATCAACTGTCTAGTATTGTGCAATTATCAAGAAAAATCTTTTATATACCTATTCACCCCCCCCTTTAGGTACTTATACTAGCTATATCAATTGGTATCAAAGCTCGTGTACTCACTTTATTTGAAGTGTTTTACTTCAGAGTAAAAGATCCATGGCCGTATGCTAGCACTGTGGCTGATGGAAGGGCAAAGCAATACCAGACCACCCTACTTTGATGGAAAGGATTACAACATCTGGAATAACAAGATGAAAGCTTTCCTACGATCAAAGGATCCTCTCGGAATGGGATGTTGTAGAAAAAAGAATTACTCCTACAGCTGCATCAGTCTCGAAAAGGGAAAGAAACCGTTGAGACCGGGGGGGAATGACTCAGGAAGAGATAATCAAGAGACAAGCACTTGATGCAAAAGCAATTTACTCTTTATATTGTGCTTTGTCACCAACTGAATATAACAGAATATCTTCTTGTGTTACAGCAAAAGAAGTTTGGGACAGATTACATATCACCTATGAAGGAACAGATCGAGTGAATGAAACCAGAATTAACATTCTCCTCGGTCAATATGAAGCCTTCAAAATGAAACCAGGAGAATTTATAACCGACATGTTTAGCCGTTTTTACAGATATTGTCAATGGTCTTGAGAATCAAGGACAAAAAATTTCTGATCCCATGAAGGTAAACAAGCTACTGCGTGGACTCTCTAAGGATTGGAATCACATAAAGACTTCAATAAGAGAGATGCAAAGAATTATGCCACTATCTGTCGACAAGCTGATTGGAACTCTTCAGTCTTATGAAGTGGAACGAATTAATGAAGACGAAGATCCAAAATGTAAGAAATCCATTGCATTAAAATCAAATGATGATTTCGATGATACAGATTCTGAAGATGATATGGACGATGAGGAGCTTGCTCTCATGATAAGAAGATTCAGAAAACTGAATAGAAAAGGAAGAAGGTTCAACTCAAAGAAACAAAGTTTTCAAAGACAGCAGTCTATTAATGATGAGGAACCAAACAAAGATGTAGTTTGCTTTGAATGTAAGAAAAATAGACACATCAGACTCAACTGTCATCTTCTGAAGAAGAAGAGAGGAAAAGCTGAAAAGTTTCGAAAAGCTCTCAAAGCCGAAACCTGGAGTGATACAGAGTGTGAAGAAAGTGATAATGAATATGCCAACCTTTGTCTGATGGCACAATCAGACTCAGACTCAGATTCTGGATTAGACTCAGACAGTGAATTTGAGGCAAGTAATTTTAAAATTCCTATCAAAGTTTCTAAATACATTGATGAACTGTGTTTTAGTCTTAAGACTTCTCTCAAAAGAATTTCCGAACTTACAAAAGGAAAACTCAGCTCTAAAACAAAAGGAAAATGTTTTAGAAGAAAGAGTTAAAAGTTTAGACTTGAATGTTTCCACTCTTAAAGAAAATGAAGATAATCTTTTGAAAGAAAATGCCCTTTTAAAAACTGACTTATCAAATATTTCAAAGAAATTTTCAATAGGGTCCGAAAAACTTGAAAAAATTCTTTCAGCTCAAAGACCTTACTTCAATAAGTCCGGTCTAGGTATGACAGCAGAAACAATTCCCTTGATTGATTTTCCTAAAGTAAAAGAAAGAATTAAGGAAATACCCTCGAGAGAGGCTTACAAAAATCATTTCAAGAAAGTTTTTGTAAAGTCTGTAAGTCGAAATGCCCTCAGATGTTCAAAGTGCAACAGTCCAGATCACTTTGAAAAAGAGTGTCCTATGGTTTGGAAACCTGTTAAGAAAGTATGGGCTAATATTGTTTATCTTACTAACACCAAAGGACCCAAGAACATTTGGGTACCAAAGAAAGCTTGAGACTCTCTTTTAAATGCAGGTCTCCGTCAAGAAAAAGGTAAAGTGGTATCTTGACAGTGGATGCTCAAGACACATGACAGGAGACTCAAATTGCTTCATAAAGCTTGTTCAAGTAAATGGAGGAAAAGTTTCATTTGGAGGAAACAGCAAAGGAAGTATTGTGGGATTTGGAACCGTGAAAATAGGAAATCTCACAATAAGTAATGTTTCCCTAGTGGAAGGACTCAATTACAATCTTCTCAGCATTAGCCAATTGTGTGATACTGGTTTTAAGATCTTCTTTCAAGAAGGAACATGTTATAGAACCAAGTAAAAGACTCTACTCGTCTTTCATGGGTCGAAGACATGGAAATATCTATCTTCGGATGTGAAACCAAATGAATCGCAATGCCTAATCTCAATTCAAGACGAAGCAAGCTTATGGCACGTAAAAGCTTGGTCATGTCAACATGAAGCAATTAGCCAAAATCTCATCAAAGTAGCTTGTTCGAGGTCTACCCAAATTACCATACCAAAAGTCTGATCCATGCACTCCATGTATTCTGGGAAAGCAGGTAAGAAATTCATTTAAGCCAATAAATCATGTCTCTACTAATCATGTACTACAATTGCTGCATATGGATCTCTTCGGACCAACCAGAACCCAGAGCATTAGAGGTAAGAAATATTGCCTAGTAATTGTAGACGATTACTCCCGCTTCACTTGGGTATATTTCCTTGCAAGTAAGTCTGAAACCTTCTCGTATTTTGAAAAATTTGCTAAAAAGGTTCCAAATGAAAAGGATGTGTTATCTCAAGTATAAGAACAGATCATGGAGGTGAATTTGAAAATCAAGATTTTACAAAATTTTGTGATGAATCTGGCTTTAAGCATGTGTTCTCTTCTCCATATACTCCTCATCAAAATGGAGTTGTGGAAAGAAAGAATAGATCTCTTCAAGAAATGGCTAGAACTCTTTTAATTGAAAGTAAGATTTCTTCACGATTTTGGGCTGAAGCTGTTTCAACAGCGTGCTATATCATCAATAAAGTCTTCTTAAGACCTATTCTAGAGAAAACCCCTTATGAGTTATTCAAAGGTAAGAAGCCTATTGTTTCATACTTTCATGTGTTCGGTTGCAAATGCTTTATATTGAAAAATGCTAAAGATCGAGTTGGTAAGTTTGAAGAAAGATCAGATGAAGGCATCTTCCTTGGATATTCTACATCAAGCAAAGCCTACAGAGTCTATAACAAGAAGAGCCAGTCCGTGGAGGAGTCAATGAATGTCAAATTTCAAGACTCTATGCAAGATGAATCCATCGGACTCATCATGAAGAGTCCGAACCGCTCCCACCCTCCAAAGCTTTCAACTCAAGAAGCATCTCGGGACTACGGAAGAGCATCAAGCTGTTCGTGAAGATTCAAATAAAGAAAGAGATCATCAACAGACAAATCAACCAAGAATGGAAGCATAAGTCCAATCATCCCAAAGATCTCATTATCGGCAAAATTAATGAAGGAATTCACACCAGATCCAAAAGGCGTGAAGAGTCTAGTGCTGTGGCTCTCATTTCTGAAATTGAACCAAAGAGCATAGAAGAAGCTTTATCTGATGAAAGCTGGATTGAAGCTATGCAAGAAGAGCTCAGACAGTTCAACATTAATGATGTCTGGGAATTGACATCTAAACCAAAAGTAAAACTGTTATTGGAGCTAAATGGGTGTTCAGGAACAAGATGAATGAGAAAGGAAAGGTCGTACGAAACAAAGCAAGACTCGTGGCCAAGGGATATATGCAAGAAGAAGGAATAGACTATGATGAGACTTATGCACCAGTAGCAATGTTAGAAGCTATTCGACTATTACTTGCGTTTGCTTGTTATAAAAATTTCAGGTTATTCCAAATGGACGTCAAAAGTGCCTTCCTAAATGGATTTATCAATGAGGAAGTTTATGTGGAACAACCACTAGGGTTTGAAGACCCAAAGAAGCCAGACTCGTCTTGACCGAAAAAGGCCTTGTATGGTTTAAAGCAAGCACCTCGAGCTTGGTACGACGGACTAAGTAAGTTCTTAATACATAATGGTTTTGTCAAAGGTAAAGTAGATACTACTTTATTTATCAAAAAGGAAAACAAAAGCTTTTTACTTGTTCAAATATATGTGGATGATATTATTTTTGGATCCTCTAATGAAAGTCTCAGTGCAAGAAATTTTCTAAGTCTATGGGATGAGTTTGAAATGAGTATGATGGGAGAGTTAACATTCTTTCTTGGTCTTCAAGTAAAAAAATTGAAGGAATGAACTTTTATTTATCAAGAAAAATATGCTAATGATCTTGTCAAAAGGTTTGGACTGGAAAAGTGCAAAAAGACCGACATACCGATGTCAAGTTCTTTGAAGATAGACAAAGATGAAGAAGGGAAGAAAGTTGATCAAAAGCTGTACAGAGCATCATTGGTTCACTTCTTTATCTTACGCTTTCTAGACGACATTTTGTTGAGTGTTTGCATCTGTGCTAGGTTTCAATCATATCCTAGAGAATCCCATCTCGTCTGCTGCGAAACATATTATTAAATACGTTGCTTCATCTTCAAGCATCGGTCTTTGGTATCCTAAGAAGGAGACTTTAATCTTCGGGATACTCGAGACGCAGATCCGGCCGATTGCGAGTTGATAGAAAGAGCACTTCGGGAACTTGCCGTTGCTTGGAAGCGGGATGCGGTGTCTTGGTTTTCAAGGAAACAAAGCATTGTGGCTCTCTCAACAACGAGCGAGTATGTAGCTCTTGGAAGTTGCTATTCGCAAATTCTATGGATAAAACAACAGCTACAAGACTTTGGAATTGAAGACTCATGCACAGAGATTAGATGTGACAACACCAGCGCAATCAATCTCACTAAAAATCCAATCCTTCATTCAAGAGCAAAGCATATAGAGATTCGACATCATTTCATTAGAGATCATGTTCAAAATGGAGAAATCTCGATTCAATTTGTTGATTCAAAAATCAACTAGCGGATATATTCACAAAGCCTTTGGAGAAAAATCAATTCGATTTTATCCATTCCAGACTCAACATTTTGAAACTTGAGGAAGTTAAAGTCTAGAGACTCTCCAACCCTCAAACTCAGACATTCATGGCTATAGACTGTAAGTTGTTATTATATTCAATCTCAAAAAGGTACGATCATTAGTTCAGTTAATTTATAATTTCCGTGAAAAACGGAATCTTGACTTTTCAAAAAAGATTAACTTATATTTGGCAATTATCGATTTTAAAAGAGGCGTCTGTTCACTTTCCTTTGTGCCGATTGGTTTTTCCTTTTTAAGGCGAGTTATATATATACGTTTTCCTCGCTTAAACTTCAAAACCCTAAAAGGCATTCTCCTCCCAATCCCGTCTCTACTTCGTGTTCATCTTCGAGAAAGTTGTCATCTTTTCTTGGGAAAGCCAGTAAAGGAATCTTTCAATGACAAGGAGGGATGTCTTCTTCGAGAAAGTCTTCAAGAATCGCAAACAGGGGACCACAGAGAATGAGGGAGGGGCCTACCCATTTCGATCTCACCGAAGAGGAAGATTTACCGAGTCAGCAACAGAGCCCGATTCACTCTCCACCACGTCACTCTTCACCATCTACCCCACAAGGTGCGGGTCAACATCCGGAGGAAGAAATAATTGAGGACGCAGACCCTGTAAGAGTACAAAAACCCTATTTTATTTACAAGCTCTATCGTGCGTTGAAGAGCATTGGGACTCCGCTGAACTACGTAGATGATTTTCTTAAAGATAAGAATTATGGGAATGAGTATATCTTTTTGCGACGAATGGAGGACTTGGGAATTGCTCCCAAAGGAAAGGCTGAGGAAGCACTTGCGAACATTCCAAGTGACCCTCGTGTATCGGGACTAAATCCGACTGACGGGAACGATGATGATAAAATGTTAAGTGAATTTCAACCTAGAATGGGTGTTGCTGCGAAGGTGAAGGGAAAAAGGATGAATTTGTTTAAATCAAAGGAACAGGAGAATCTGTTCTTCAGACTGTTGAAACGAGGGGTGATAAACCCTAGGAGTGTTGATTTCGATTTCTTGGATGCCATTAATGTGAACTTAAGGGAGAAGTTCAATCTGCTTCAACTTGAGCAATTTTGCTTCGATACCACAGACGGTTATGCGCAATTGACAGCATACTTCTATTCGAATCTTAGCTTTTTAGATGCGAATAGAATATCCTTCAGTGTTTGAGACCAAGACTATGTGTTAGATGTGGACATGTTGGCAGATATAATTGAGTTGAAAGAGGACACTATCAACCGATCAAAGTTTCGATTGCTCGTGCCATTAATCGGAGCTTGTCAAAGACAAGGATACAAAGGGAAGAATTACCTACACAAGAATACGTGCCATCAACATCTTGCTTCACAAAATTGTGATCAACTGTATCAGGCCAAAGTCTACATCCAAGACTGACGTGTCTAACTCCGAGGCGAAATTGATGTACGCGATCAATTCAGGGAATAAGTTCTCTCTCCCTCACACCATTCTCTTTCACCGTACAGAGCAATGGTGAAGGACAAGGGCCAATTGCCTTACCAGTCTTGTGACCAAGATCTTGAGACACTTGAACATTGAACCTCAACATACTCTTTGTGTTCGACCATGCGATAAAATGGTGGTGGGTTTGAAAATGCTGACAAAAATGCGTCTGAAAGAGCTTAATAAGGCAATGGAGAAGTTCAAAGTGAAGACTCTAGTATCTTCTGCATCAAAGAGAAAAAGGAAGGAGCCCATGGGTGCTCCATCCAAAAGAAAAGAACTCTTATCTTGGAGGATGAAGATGAAGAGGAAGATCTCACTATCTCTGCATTGAAAAGGACTAGACGTTCTGTACCTGAATCAACAGAACGACAGAAGAAAGGAAAAGAAGCAGAGGAGCAACAAGAGAAAGAGAAAGAAGACGAAGAGAAAAAAGCTGAAGAAGAAGGAGAAGCAGTGAAAGAAAAGTCTGCAGATGAAGCCGGAGAGAAAGGGAATCAAGACGCTAAAGAGCATGACCATCACTCTTCCCCAATTAAGGTCCTAGAGACAAGGGGGAGATGGCGAGCAAGGAAGGACTACACCACATGCTGTCAACAGTGAAGGTGTGAGTCGCTCACCAGCAAATCCAGAAGATTTTCAGGCTTCTCAAATGCCTAAGGAAGGACATGATACGTCAACACCAAATCTGCTCGATTACACTGAAGTTCCATTGTCTGCCTTCACTCCATCTGAGAGAGCAAATGCGAGCACACGACGGACAATACAGCAGATTTTCGTCGTATCCTTGATGTTCTTCCGGAAATGCAAGGTCAAATCTATGCTCGATCGTGAACTTCAAGTCCTCGAAGAATGCTGGACAAGCATCTTCTGTTACCCTGGTGGATCAAATGAAAGACCTCACTCTTCAAATTCAAGCCAATGCCAAAGGAGAAGAGGTGGCTCATCTACGGGAAGACTTGAAGAGGCTGGAAGACATCGTACAGTCGATGTGAGATTTCCAGATTGTGCGCATTCCCAAGCAGACTTGACTCTTTTCTCACTTTTTTAATGATGACAAAAGGGGGGAGAATTGCAATTTGAACTCAACTCTTTAAACTTTGACTTTAAATTTCTTTTGTGTGTTTGAATGTTTGTTTTTGAGTATGACTTGGGTGTGAACTTGTTTTTGACTGACTTGGGTGTGGATTTTGATGCTTGACTGTTTGCATTTATATCAAGTGTTGTTGTATGGTCTTACTCATGAAAGACTAACTGATTTTCTGTGGATGCAGAGTCTAGTTGAATTATTAATCTTTATGAGATAGCCATATTGCTTGAGTAATGTTTTGCAGGTCAAAGTTGTTCAAATCTACAGGAAAGTTTTGTCACCATCAAAAAGGGGAGATTGTTGGAGAAATCTTTCTAGAATATTTTGAAGCCGACAAAACGTTTCTATCGTCTAGTCTGGATAATTGCAGACTTTCTGTTTAGAGTCTGAAGACTTTCAGATCACAAGACTCAAGACTCAAGACTATTCTCATTGGACAGTTTTTCTAATCCAGTGACGAAGGCAATCCAAAGCCGAAGTATTTGGTTGAGGATTTAGTCCTATCCTCTGGAGAAGATCTCTTGGCTGGATAAATATAACGGATTCTTTTATTCGTAATCAAGATCATTTGAAGATCCGATGGTCGACGAAATATTCTTGGAAGGTTCTATTCTTGGAAACCAAGATCTTGGTTGTATGGGCGAACATGATTGATGGGCTATCGTCAGGTTCCTTTAATAGCTCGAATGATCTTCTTGATTGATTCCGTCCAACGGGTAGATTGGAGGAATTCCTTTGGTAAGTGCCAACGGGTATGATGGCATAAAGGAGTATAAAAGGAAGATGTTCTAGTTGCTTTAGTGCATGATCGATAGAGAAATTCCAGAATCGAAGCACCTTGATTATTAGTCGATACATTTTGAGTGAAACCGTATACACAAAAGAGTGTCTATACTTAGTGATACCTTGAGCGAGTGTGGTAGATCATCTACACTGAGAAATCAAGGGAGAACAATGCTGTAACATCTCTTTGTTCATAGTGGAATCCAGCCAATAGGCTGTCAGTGCAGAAGAGTGGACGTAGGCTTGAAATAAGCCGAACCACTATAAACCGCGTGTTCAATTTTCTCTTTCCTTCTCTCAGTCTTACTTTGATTATTGTTTGTCTCAAATATATCAACTGTCTAGTATTGTGCAATTATCAAGAAAAATCTTTTATATACCTATTCACCCCCCTCTAGATACTTATACTAGCTATATCACTTGGAACGAATTCGCACCGATTTTTTTGGATAGTTTGATCACGACTTCTGAGGGATGATTACTACTTCCTTCTAATTGTCATGGAGCGTTCAACGTAAGCACTTTATTTTGCTGGAACTATAAGTATTTGCTTTATGCCTTCTTCATTTGATTTAGAAGTGAAATTTTACGAGTTACTGACGTACTTGTCATGAGTTCGTCAAGAGAAATCGTTGAAAGTGACGTTCCAAACTGTTTTTTTTTTCCCACTCTTTTTTTGTTTTTTTGTGATTTTAAGTATATATTTACTAAACTCAAGTTGGGACATATGCTTTTTTATTGCATAAGACCGACAACCAAATTTCCTTTGCGATATCTCAATCATAAGACACTCTTATAGCAATGAATTACCACTGTAGTTCTCAAAGAGCAAATTCATAGCAAAGTGTTTGTTTTTCATGTTTCCTTGTCAATTGGATCGTGATCTCATTGATAAACGTCATATTCTACTCAACACGGTTAGTTACATACCATTTACTGATTTTATAGTGTGTGTTTTTCATTTAATCACTTTGAGGTGACCGACCCTAGCGTTTGCTTCTCTTGCCATTGTAGATTATTACAATGCTATAGATTCATTAGTTGAAGTGCAACTTTAAGTGGAATTGATTTGATTTTGAACAATTTGATTGGGTCCCGAAGTTAGCTTTTCCATTGGCGTAATCGAGTAATTACTGATCACATGAGTTCGTGGTTGTTGCAGATTTAGTTGCGAGATGTGCTGCTTTGGATCCGGTAGGTAGTGGCGCTTGTGTGGGGATTGCTGTGGGGTGCCATGCCTTTGGTTGGAGGCATATGGATTGTCCTGTGACTTGATTGCTTTTCGCGTTCATGCACCCTTTCAACCTTCCATTGTTTCTGTTCTATGAAAGCTTGAAACTCTTGTAGAGGACTAGGCATCCCCAAGGATAAAAGAATGAAGGAAATCGTCCTTGAATTTGGATGATGACTTGGTCGTGGAGTGAGAGTTTAGAGCTGCCAAAGCCATTGACATCTGCGTGAACGAGATTATTCCCTACCGCCAGTGCTTATATGCCTTCTCTCTTTCGTCTGAAGGAACCCCAACTCTGCAACGTCCTCCAGGTGTTTGTGAATTTGCTCAACTGTATCCATTGTGTAGTTCACGGATTTAAATGTTTTGACTACTAGTCTTGTGAAATTCTATTCTCTCTTCTTTTAGTTATTTTTCTATTATGTTGATGCCCTGGTCAATCTAGATGGATGACTTTATTCCATTTTCACTACTTACAGACTTGTTTTGGATGAGAATTGTCCCCATTGTGTTTGGGAGGCGAGTCTAGTAAGGACTTGAGTTCTTCACAGGTTTACAAGTACCAAATATGGATAGAGAGTTGAAGTTCACTCTTAAAAATACTTCAGTGGAAGAATCTACTTGAGCCTAACAAATCGCAAGAGAGGCACAAAGCATGGATGAAGTTTCCATTTGTATTTGGAAATTTGTCAAGTTCCTGTTATGTACCATTTGAGAAGGTAATCTTGTTCGTTTTGATTTTTTTTTCCTCATTATCCATTGCTAGAAACTTCCACCCCATGCATGAGTAGGTGTGATTCTGATTTTATGGATTTGCTATAGTAGAATGTTTGTGAGTGGGTCACTCTAAACTTTCGAAAGAGCGAGTCTATGTTGATTTATCCAAAGTCAAGAGTGTTTTGTCTCTTTTTGGGTACCCCAATATTTGCGTGCGGATATCCTTGAATTGACTTTTTGTGTTGCTTTTGAATTGAAGGAGGGAATTGAGGCTAGCGTTTCATGTGAGGTTCGAGTATTGGTGAACTATATTTGAAGTAATGACAATACAAGCACTTTCTCTCCATTATAGTCTGATCACTTGTGGTTTAACTATTTTCCACACCATTCATTCAATAAACTGGATGAGATGCTAGAGACAGAGTGGAGTCTCTTCGAGGTTTCATTTGAAGTATCAAAAGCAACACTTGGAAGGTGCTTGGGTTTGGCCTTACACGCAAGCAAATAGAGGATGGCCTAAGGGTTCTATGCCAATGTGAATTGCCCTTAGGAAGTGCCTCAAGCCTGTAAAGATAATCTCAATAATCAAAGGCATTCTTGAATCATGGCACAAAGGTCCACCTCTGGATTGCGGCCAATTTTGAATATTAGACATAACGCTTACTGTAATTTGTTGCATTTGCTAAATGTTTCCTTGCACTTCAATTCCAACAATTTATGTACTTGTGCCATCTCCTGACTCGAGTGGCCCTTTTGTCCATCTTCTGATGGGTTTCTAATGGAATTCTCCTATGTGACGACCACAGTGGCTGTCACATCAAGCAACTTCATCTAGATTTGTCACGAAAGATGGATGGATGGGATATTTGTTGATTTGGCTAGTGTTAATGCTAAATTTTGGAAATTTAATTTACTTTGCAAATATCCGAAAGTATACATATACCATGTGTATTATTTAGCAGTCATGAATTTGAAACTTTTTGCAGCTGAATTTAGCTTTAGGCAGTTGGGAATTATTCAAATGCTTTGATATAAAGAGATATCAAAAGAAGTTATGTAGGTCTTGTTTTTGGCCTCATTGGAAGTATTGTGTAAGTCACTATGATCTTGTGCTTTAGAACCTGCTTCATTTTTATTGTTTTTTGTGCTTCGCTCTTGGGGATCCTATAATTTCTTCCAGATTGCTTATTGCGTCACAAAACGAAGTACCGATGTCAAAACATAAGCAGACTGAACATTCTAGCTCTTTCCTCTCTCTTTCATATTTATGTGTCTATCATCTCTTTCAGTTTCCCCAGATTATGCTAGTCGGAGTGCTTATAATGCAAGATTATAGGAGTAATCCAATTTGATGTGTAGGTGAGTTTTCCAAGTTTGTCAGATGTATCTTTAAGTCCTTTTTTTTTTAACCAAATTAATGCGGCAGGCATTAATTTTACTCTTCTACAGAGCTTTTGGATGTTCTGTCCTTAGGGAAGTTTAAGCAAATATGAGCTTGACGAGTTCCATATATTTTATCCCAGAAGTACCAATTGTGTGAAATCTCTCTTCTTTTCTATAAATTCATGATGTGTATAGCTTAAAACACGCTATATCATATTAAAGTATCTTTCTATTGTTTCAAAATAGTATTCCGTGATGCATCCAAATCGCTGCCCTTCTATTCGCCATTCTCTTGTTTCTGTTTTCATGACAAAGCGTGGGATGACTTATTTAAGAGGATATTCTTTGAAGGATCGGAAGAAAAAGCTTGACAGTAACGAGGCGTCCAGAACAAAGTCGATTCCTTCAATTGCATTTCCAAGTTACGTTCGCGGGTAGAAGAAACCCATCATGAAGTTCGAGCATCTTGCGTACTTATTATAATTTGTCTGATTATCTTAGTTGGCACGCCATCCGAGGGTTGGCACATGCAACTTAAATCGAGAAAGGTTAAGGGCTATGACTGGCAAAAAGGGCGCATTCTGATGTTCTTGAAGTAGATGTGTTTTGTAGGAAGCGGTTGATTGAGCCCGTGCTGGGTCAGTGTTCCTCTATCTCTGGATGAGTTGTTAATGGGGGGTGTGCTCAAAGCTGCATTTGTTGGTTCTGCATTTGTAACAAATATTGCTACTTCATTTCACTCTTAATAATTATGTCCTCTCATTTCCCAAATAAAGGTAAATTTTGGGTTGCCTGATTTTCGCCAGAAAAGATCATTTGTGCAGAGTATATCCCTGACTCAGTTAAACGTCGGCCTGCTGTCAGCAAAACTCATGTTACTAGCAATGTGATTATTCTATTTTCTGTACTACTTTTGGGTAATCCTCTTTTTTGGTGGTTTTTCTAACATGGTGACCAAGTATTTTCCGTAAGTATCATTTTTTCTCCATCTTATCCCTATGTTCAAGGTCCAAGCCTTAAATGCAAGTTTAGCCCATAACAACTACTATCATATCTGATCTAGTCCTGATGAAACAGGTTTTTTTTTTGGTTTCAAAATCAGAAATCGTTATTCCTTAAGGGGTCTAGGGAATAGCTAATTCCATGCGATCAGGAGAAGCAAGAATAGTTTCACTTCTTACAAGAGATGTTACTGACAAAAGACTTAGAAGTGCAAGCATTGATGCAGGGATTAATTTGATATGGGATAGACGAGACGATGTGACTAATTTGGAGAATTAGATGCATTAGCTGGATATGTGACTGATTCGGTAAAGAAGTTGGATCATCATTTCAAGAGACAAACATTTGCTAACTTCTCACGCCATAATGAAATATATGAGGTCTAACCTTTTAATCACTCTGAATTTCTTGAGCTCCTTGGTTGTCATGCTTTCCGATGAATGAGAAAATTGAGATGAGTTGGGATCTGGTGGACCGCGTTCTGAGGTATGCAAATGGACTTCATTTAGCGCTTGTGGTGTTAGGTTCTTTTGGCATGGTAGAAGCAAAGACAGTGGAAGAGCGCATTCGATAAACTTGCAGAGCATCGAAGTGAATCGATCAATAATGTCCTGAAGATAAGCTTTGAGGCCCTAGATGATCGAAGGAAGGAAATTTTGCTGGATATCAGTTGTTTCTTTGTAGGGAAGACCAAATTTACACGAACAAAGTTCTTGATGTGTCGGCTTCGAACCAATCATTGATGTGCAAGTACTAGTTGAGAGGTCTTTAACAGGCGTTGAAAAATAGGATGATTCAAAGGCAGGACTTGCTTCAACTAATGGCCAAAGATTTTGTCTATCAAGAATGCCCTGATGGGCCAAGTGATGCAGCAGGTTGTGGCTGTACGATGGATGATATTCATTAAGAATTGGCATCGGATACAGTAATAGAGGTACGTCTATACTCTGTGAACGTCCAACGATGTTGCCACTATAGAATGAACCGGCGAAATCTATTGAAGACATTATGGTGTTTAATTTTTTAATAATCTTGTAATGCCATATCTCTCTTTTAGAAGCATCAAATGCAATCAAAGCAATTGGAGTGTGGGAGTATAGTCCAGAAGAAGATTTGTACACCAGACCCTCTTTTTTAGCAAATTTGAAGAGGCTGAGATTGCTCAACCTTCGAAATGCATGCTTTGCCAATGGAGCCGGGCAATGTCTTGTTAAGAACAGCAAGAACAGAAGCTACTCAACTGATGCTATCACTGATACCAGGAAGAACAGGGGAAGCAAGATATACAAGAGGAATAAAGAGAAAACATATGAAGAAGAGGAAGTAGAGTATGTACATGCTGCTGAGAAGAATGAGAAGAGAACCTGTTTCAAACACTCTGTATTGTGCTACAAGTCATGGCGAGTCTCGGCAGTTAGTCTAGTATAATTCAATTCTGGAAGTTGGTCATTTTTTGTTTCGGTTAGTTAGTTATATTTTTTCTTCAACTGAATCAATACCTGTAAAACAGATTTCAGAGATAGTCCGTGAGTATAAAAGGAAAACTCTCGATTGAATGTAAAAGTAAGGAAAATAGAATAAAGAAGAGTCTTTCATCTCAAGATCTCTCTACGGATTCTTCATCCCAATTTCTTCTTTGCGCATAAACTTCTTCATGGTATCAAAGCTGCTGCATCCTGAAGAAATCATCTTGATGATGCACAAAATAGTGAGAGCTACACCAGATCAAAGTTAGATTCGAAGCTTCTTTGATCTCCGAAGGTATCGGTATCTGCCAACAAGATCTGTGAGTTGGTATTTTTCATCCACATCTAAATCTTCATCAGCAATATACTCATTGCAGCATACTGCAATTCAGTAGAATTTGTGTCTGCAACTAGAGTTTATCAGAGATCAGGAAGAATAGAATGGCAGCAAGAAGTTTGAGATATCCATTTCCTATTCATGTTAATATCTTGAATTTTGTTACCATCAAATTAGCTGAGGATAATTTCCTCTTGTGGCAAGCTCAATTCTATAGATTCTTAAGAAGCCAAGATCTATTCAGTTTTGTGAATGGGGAAATTTCATCACCTGCAAAGACAGTACAGGTTGAAGAAGGAGGTCAAACTTCTGAGATCCCTAATCCTGATTATAATGACTGGATAAAAACATATCAGCTTGTATCTTCTTGCATTAGTGGTGCAGTATCAGAAAATATACTCAGCCTGATAATTGGTTTAAACATTGCTTATGAAAAATATACTCAGCCTGATAATTGGTTTAAACACTTCTTATGAAAAATATACTCAGCCTGATAATTGGTTTAAACACTGCTTATGAAGTTTGGCAAACTCTATTAAATCGGTTCACACAAAAGACAGTAGCTAAGGAGTTCGAGTTAAGAGGAAAATTGCAGGCTTGCCAGAAACGTGAACAAACATTATCAGCATACCTCAGGGAGTACAAATCAATATGTGATCAATTGAATGCCATAGGAAAACCAGTTGATGAAATCACAAAACTATTTGGAGTTCTGGAAGGTCTGGGATCTGAGTATGAAACTTTTAAAACTACAATCTATTGCTTGAAGCCCCAACCAGAATATGATGAAGTAATCTCACACTTAGAAAGATTCGAAGCCAGGTTACAGAATTATTCTCTGAATCAGTTCAGACCTAACCTAGCTTACTATGGCCAGAGGAAAACTAAAGCTATACATAAAGAAGAGGCTGACAGAGAATATATACAACAGAACGCTATTCTTAGAGGATCAAGAGTAAATAATCGTGGAGGAAGAGATTATGGAAGAGGAAGAACATATAATGCCAGATATAGGAACTTTGGTTATCCTGGAAGAAACATGAGTTACAGAAATAATAACTCAAACTATGAACAAGAAAATCAGCAGTTCAAACAATTCAATACCTCCTCTGGATTGGGTCCTGTTCAAGGATTTAGACCATACAATGTATCGGCACAAAGGTATTCTGATACTAGGTCATATCCTGCACCAAATTCAACTCTTCACAAAAATGTACAAGTGGAGAAACCAGCAGAACACACCCGACTTGCGTGTCAAATTTGTAAGAGGCCTGGTCATGATGCCTTACATTGCTGGTATCGGTTTGATAACTCCTATCAAGCTGAGGAGATACCAACAGCACTAGCAGCACTACATATCGAGGAGGCAAATGATCAAGAATGGTATCCAAACACTGGAGCAACAGCTCATATCACCTCTAATGCTGGTATACTTCATAG
Source organism: Eucalyptus globulus (assembly GCA_014182545.1). Taxonomy (NCBI): domain Eukaryota; kingdom Viridiplantae; phylum Streptophyta; class Magnoliopsida; order Myrtales; family Myrtaceae; genus Eucalyptus; species Eucalyptus globulus. The sequence goes on from CM024724.1 coordinate 20,980,026, forward strand.
TCTTTCTAAAAATAACAATGCTGATGCGGTTATGATAGGCAACGGTCTATGTTTACCTGTCAGATACATTGGTAATGCAATATTGAATACTGCAATTACTGCCTTGCCTCTAAATGATGTGCTGATTGTTCCTGAGATTAAGAAAAATCTTCTATCAGTGTCAAAATTCATTGATGATTACCCCTGTTCCTTTATTTTTGACAAAACTGGTGTGTACATCAAGGACAGCACAACTGACACAACCATGAAGCTAGGAAGGAAGGTTAGAGGGCTGTACAGAGTAGACCCTCATGCTACAGAAGTCTATTTCACACAAAGACAAAGAATTGTTGCAGAGAGTATATGGCATCAACGACTAGCTCATACAAATCAGAGTATCTTGAAGCATTTGAGGGATCAAAATCTGATTCAGTATAACAAAGAACCACGGTCTGTATGTAGAAGTTGTCAAATAAATAAGAGTAATGCTCTACCTTTTCCATTATCAAGTTCTACAGCTACAAAACCTCTAGAACAAATTCACTGTGATATCTGGGGACCTTCTCCAGTTAAATCTTTTCAGAGTTTCAAGTACTATGTCATTTTTGTTGACAATTTCTTTCGGTTCAGTTGGATATACCCATTAAAGCTGAAGTCAGATTTCTATATTATTTTTCTCATGTTTCAAAAGTTAGTAGAAAATCAGCATAACTGTAAAATCAAGACCTTCCAATGTGATGGTGGAGGAGAGTTTGTTAGCCAAAAATTCAGAACTCACTTACAGAACTGTGGCATTCAACATCATATCTCCTGTCCATATACACCTGAGCATAATGGGATACCTAAAAGGAAGCATCGACATATAGTTGAACGTGGTCTAGCGATGCTATACCATGCAAAAATTCCATTAAAATTTTGGGTAGATGCATTTGTAACAGCCAACTATATTGTTAACATTCTTCCTACTCAAAAATTACAGATGTAGTCTCCCTTCAGCAAATTATATCAGCAAAAACCAAGATATGATCATCTTAGAACCTTTGGCTGTGCTTGCTATCCCTGTCTTCGACCATATGCACAGAATAAGCTTGATCCATGATCACTAACCTGTGTCTTTCTTGGATACAGTGATCACTATAAGGGATATCGATGTCTTCTCCCTACTACTGGTCATGTCTACATTAGTCGGCATGTAGTGTTTGATGAAAAAAATTTCCCATTCTCTCAAAAACTAGCAACAGTTTATCCCTCCTACACACACTTGTATAAATTGTGGACAGAAGAAGAGAAGTTCCTAGCTTCCTCCACTACCAATCACATATAACATTCAACTTCTCAGTATACAGATTGGGAACAAGAAGCCACAGCTAATCAAACAAATGGAGTAATCTCACCTGAATGCACAGAACAAGCAGTTTCTGTCTCTCTAGCTGAATTTCCTACGGATCAAGTATCCACCACTACTCAGGATAGTCCACAACAAGTTGAAGTACCTATTCCCATAACTGAGATAACAGATGAACCAGATATGAAACAACACACTTCAAATAATCAGACAGATTCACAAGGTACATTACCTACTCACCCTATGCAGACTAGATCTAAGTCTGGCATTATCAAGACCAATCCTCGGTATGCATGTCTTGCTATATATGAAGTACCTATTGAACCAAAAACAATCAAATCAGCCTTAGCACATAAAGGCTGGTTTAAGGCAATGACATAAGAGATGGATGCACTTTATCAGAACAAAACTTGGGAATTAATTCCTAGAACTGGTCAAATGAATGTTATTGGCTGTAAGTGGGTATTTAAAACAAAGCTTGCAGCTGATGGTAGCCTTGATAGACTTAAGGCTCGACTGGTTGCTAAAGGATTTCATCAAGAAGAGGGTATAGACTTCACATAAACATTTAGTCCAGTCATTAAACATGCTACAATTCATATAGTTCTATCTGTACCCATGATGAAACACTGGCCAATCCACTAACTAGATGTCAAAAATGCATTCTTACATGGTACATTGAATGAGATAGTTTACATGGAGCAGCCTCCTGGTTTTCAAGATCCCAAGAAACCTCATCATGTATGTCTGCTCAGGAAGTCTCTCTATGGACTTCGACAAGCTCCTCGAGCCTGGTTTGACAAGTTCAGCAACTTTCTGCTTGAATATGGGTTCTTTTGTAGCTCAACTGACCCATCCTTGTTCATCTATCATAACGATACAAACACTATTCTTCTACTACTATATGTTGATGACATTATCCTGACTGGAAGCTCCTCTCACTTACTTTCCAAACTCATCCATTCTCTGAGTCTTCAGTTCTATATGAAAGATCTTGGCCCTCTACACTACTTTCTTGGCATTGAAGTCAAAAATACTTCTGATCATCTATTTCTTTGCCAAACTAAATATGCTAGAGATCTTCTTACTCGAGCTCATATGCTTGAGTGCAAACCGATTACTACTCCTATATCACTAAAACCAACTGTTCTAATAAATGACTCTGCTCCACTCTCCAATCCTGCCGAATATCGAAGCTTAGTGGGTGGACTTCAGTATCTGACTTTAACAAGACCTGACATTGCATATGCCACAAATCAACTGTGTCAGAAATTACAGAAACCCACTATAGCAGACTTACATAAACTCAAGAGAGTTTTAAGATATGTCAAAGGCACTATAAGTCTTGGAGTCTTTATTCACTCTCAAAGATCTCTCCATCTGTATGGGTTCTCAAATGCAGATTGGGCAAGATGTGTTGAAACAAGAAGATCAACAACGGGTTTTTGTACATACCTTGGCTCCAATCTCATATCTTGGACAGCAAAGAAACAATCCACAGTTAGTCAATCCTCTACAGAAGCTGAGTATCATGCTCTTGCTTCTACATCTGCCGAACTTGGATTAGCTTTGTTCTACGTGATATAGGATGCTCATTGACTCGTCCAACACAGCTCTTTTGTGACAATAAATCAGCCATTTCTCTCACTGTCAATCCTGTTCTACATGCTCGCACCAAACATATTGAGATAGACTTTCATTTTGTTAGGGAAAAAGTCTCATCAGGGTCACTACAAGTGAAAAACTATCAACTTGCTGACATATTCACAAGACCTCTCTCTCATATTACACATTATCAGCTACGCATCAAATTAGGAATCGGTTTCTCACCCATTCCCAATTTGAGGGGGGCTGTTAAGAACAACAAGAACATAAGCTACTCAAATGATGCTGTCACTGATACCAGGAAGAACAGGGGAAGCAAGATATACAAGAGCAATAAAGAGAAAACATATGAAGAAGAGGAAGTAGAGTATGTACATGCTGCTGAGAAGAATGAGAAGAGAACCTGTTTCAAACACTCTGTATTGTGCTACAAGTCATGGCGAGTCTTGGCAGTTAGTCTAGTATAATTCAGTTCTGGAAGTTAGTCATTTTTTGTTTCGGTTAGTTAGTTATATTTTTTCTTCAACTGAATCAATACCTGTAAAACAGATTTCAGAGATAGTCCGTGAGTATAAAAGGCAAACTCTCGATTGAATGTAAAAGTAAGGAAAATAGAATAAAGAAGAGTCTTTCATCTCAAGATCTCTCTATGGATTCTTCATCCCAATTTCTTCTTTGCGCATAAACTTCTTCATGTCTCACTCCAGAGTTGAGATGGTTTGAATGGCTTGGATAGCCTTCAACAATCTTGCCGACATTTCACAATCCAGAGAAGCTCGTGGGACTTCATATGCTGTAGTCTTGTTCTAGACTTGGGGAGTGAATTCAAGGTATGTCCCTAGTCTTGGTAGGTTTAACAATATATATAAGCCAACGGGAAATTAACTATTGTTTTTTGATTTCTCATATTTGTAGAATATTTGAATCTTGAAATATGTCAATTTTGGTGAAAGTGAGTTCCTCAAGAGGATTCCTAACCTTTCAGTGGTCCCAAATGTTGAAAGTTTGATGCTACGTGCATAGCCGTTTAGTTGAGGCCCATGAATCTGTTGGGCATCTGGAGAGGTTCATTGATTTGGATCCCCAATCTCGTTTTAAGCCTCAAAACTTGCCCTACTACATTGAAGTCAAAATATCTCAAATTCCTGCGCTTTAATAGCTGCTTGCGTCTTGTAAAATATCCAACCATCCTGGCAGAAATGGAATCTCTGCCAATACTTATTTTAAATGAAAGCGTGGTCTGAAAATTGCCGGATTCAATTGAGAATCTCGTTTCTCTCACAATTCTGTTTATGAATGAATGCAAGGCACTTTGAGTTCTTCCTAGCAGCATTCACAGGTTGCGAGCTCTTAGGTATATTTATGCAAATGGTTGCTCAAAGCTTTGTAAGTTTCTGCACAAGATGGAGAATAATTCAGTCGATTCGGTTTGTGATGTCAGATTGCCGAATCTAATTCATCTGGATCTAAACAATTGCAGTCTATCAGAAGTGGATTTTCTCATGGATGTTACCTGTTTTTCCACCTTGTTCTCCCCGTCCCTAGCAGGTAATGCTGTAATTACTCTGCCTGCAAGCATCAGTAAGTTTGACTAGTTGGATGTTCTTGACTTGTCGAATTGTGAGCAGCTGCAGCCAAAGTTCCCCTGCTTCAACGGTTACTGCAGAGATCGACTAAATTGTGTTGAAATTATGTTGAGGATTTGGTCGGTTCCATATTTGAGAGAACTATTTGAGAGATTTTAATTGATTGATATGCACTTGTTTGGTTACCTATAAATAGAGCAATGATACGTATGCAGAAGAAGTAAGCTGACTTCTCCGTCCGAATGACATGGCCTGTCTTCAGTTACACCATTGCCCTTATATAACACTTCAAGCAAAGAAGACATAAGGACATGGAATACACGGGCAAGAAAAGGAGGGATAGAAGATGAGCAATATCAGGAGAGCTCGAGAAGATGACTTGTTCAAGATTAGCAGCCAGGCTATAATACAATGGTTAAGAATACATGGATTATACCAAACACATATATGCCAACTAACAAACTCCTCCCTTCTCTCTAATTGCATTCCATGTACTAGCAGAACCACACCTTCCATCGGGGCAGCAACAGTAGGATGAGGAAAAAAGGTCTCACATAAAGCAGCCTGCACTAGCAGCAAATCATCAGATCTTGAATCCATGCTTCCCAAACAACTGCTGACTAAAATCAAGAGGTAGACCTAAACCATAGATAATCCTTGTTGGGGAATTATCAAGCAAAGGGCCAGATGAAGCCAAGGTCAAACCATAAAAAAACGAACTCTCCACTACTCAATTTATAGGTCATTAGGTGCCTGGTCTTATTTACGTGTCTTTGGAAAATGAAAATCTTTCTAATAAGCGCCAATGTTTTGTCACGACTAAAATGACCGAATAGTCCACCATCAGGAACTTCAAAGACATGAACATTGCAGAATGCACGATTAATTGATCACCCTTCAATATACAGAAAACTATCTAGATGGCGAAACCTTTTATATGAACTCTCAAGAGTCAACTCCCTTTTTTCCAAAACTTGGATCCTCTTCATACAAATCTTTCACAACTTCAAATCCACCAACATTGATTTACATAGTAGAAGAGAGGAGCGCATTTCAGCGGCCTAAAGCGTTCTTGACTGGATTTTGAGTGCCAGATTTATGTTTGGGAAAGGAAAGGAAAGGACTGCAGAAATTCACTCCAAGTTGCATGTGGGCGAAGCTTCTGTTAAGAGTTGTATCTGTTAAGTCGTTAATGATCAGAGTACAAAACAAACTCTTTGTTCTTGAGGGCACAGACTGTAGCATAAAACTCATCATAGGTCGAATACTTCGACATCATTCAATTTTTTATTGACAGGGACAAATGGACGACCTTCTTGATTGAGAACAGCACCGATGCCAAAATTGGACGCATTGCAATGAACCTCGAAAACCAAATCAGCGTTCAGTGGTGCTAACGCAGGAGCTTTTATTGATTTCTTCTTTAAGGGTTCAAAACTCTTTTGTGCCTTCTCACTCCACCGAAACCTCTCTCCTTTTAAGCATTCCGTAACTGGTGCAGCAATGGAACTGAAACCCTTTCTAAATCTTATGAAAGCTTCGAATCTCATGATGCAACTTTAATTCAGAAGCTCCCCTGCGGGAATGCTCATTAATCCAATCAAATGTCACACACATCCTCCCTCTTTTTGTCATAGCATCAAAAAGGGCTTCAGGGGCAAATAAGTAGATCAAGTGCTCTCAATCTACGTACTCGAGCTCAAGTGTATACATAAGCTCATAAGGCAACATGATCAGAAGAATCTTAAAACGCATCTTCAAGTAAGAAACAAGCCAGCGTTCTTGAAAAATAAAGACAACGCATAAAAACTCTAAGTTGGTGGAGGATGAGGATATTGTGGAAAGAAATGAGGATTTGGAGGAAAATTGGAGCAAATCAACTGAACAATTGAAGTTCCTCCCGAATTTCCCGCAAATCCTTGCCGCATCTCATTGCAGACCATGTGGGATCTCCCTCAAAGCCAGGTAAGCTGGGTGGAGAGGGCCTCTACCAATGGATCACCTTCATTTCCGTCATGGTATCAACTCTGGCAACTCGTGTTATACAGTGATGGGCTATACCCTTCAAGTTTGGTTTGGCCATCCCAAGCATTCTTCCATATCTAAACTTCTCCTTTCTTTATGATGTCCATACCTTTTTGTGTGGACTCTCCAATAAATTGGTGGTCGTTTAGGACTGCAGGCATCGAACCTCCGAGGTTGATATCAAAAGTTCCAAAAATACGAGTTAAGGCCATCCCCCACACGGAAAATTCGGTGCTTTTGGAGGTCGCTTCGGGAGACCTGAAAGCCGTTCTTGGACCTTGAATGTCAGCTTGATTTATTCCTCGAACAAATCAGCTCTGAGACCAGAAATGGGAAGCAAGCAATATATCACAATCATATGGAGACTACGCTACGCATATTGACATTCAAATGCAACTCGTTAGGATCATGAACTAATCGCTTCACTTTTTTTGAAAAAGGCACCATTTTTTTTCATAGTCATGTAAGTATCACCAACAGCTAAACGCCGCAAATCATCCTCGGGATTAATGTTAAAAAATAATCAACGTTCCATTCACAAGAACACCCATAAATTATTTTCTTCTTATCATCCTCACCTTTGATTGAATGAGCTTAAAAATCATTTCACAACTTCAAAATAAATCTCCTTGGATACTGATAGAAAACCAAAAATCTAACCCAACCGACTAAACTATTTGCCTGAACGGAAATCTCTCCCTTGTGAAAAAAATCCAAAGTCTATATCCCATCTCTTCCAACACACTTCTAGCAGCAAACGTAGACAAGTACATTTGATTAGCAATTTTCGCAATTTTACATGTCACTACAGTAAGCTTAACCAGGCACGGGTATTAACACTTGAATTTTACTTGATAAATCAAATATGCATTTAAGTAAAAAAAAAATTAAAAAAAGTGAGAAAGAGAAAAAGAATAGAAGAAGCCCTATCCATCATTTCATGTGGCCCTTTTCTCGCAACTCTGGCCCATCTGTAAAACCTGCCCATTTTAGCATTTTTAAGGGGGATTGGGGGAAAACACGTGAAAAAAAAAAAAAAAAAAAGGGAAAAAAAAAAGTTCTTCTTCCGTAAACAGTCTCCTCCCTCCAAAGCTGAGGGGGAGACCGGATAATATTCATCGTCATCTTCATCATCATTGGTTCATTGGCAATTCTCTCTCAGACCTTTCTCTCTCCATAACCGCTCGTACAGAGGACGCAATGCAAAGGTGGGATTGTCAGTTTTTTCTAAGAGGAGACTGAGGATCGTCTTTCAGGGGAATGTCACAAGAGAGTGAGGTGAGAAAGGGAGATAGAAATTACTCTGGAAGACAAAAACACAGAGTGGGGATGAAAATAAATTTTGAGAGCACTCCGGGGGATTTTCAG
>CM024724.1:20988033-21066995 GCA_014182545.1 Eucalyptus globulus
CATCGTTCCTCTTCCTCACTTGCTTCCCTCTCTCATCAGCTCCCTCTCGCACCGTCTGACAGACGGATGGTGTTCGTTGTCGTTAAATTCTTGTGTACCACATGAATTGGCTCGTCTAATTTCTCTTTTGTAGGAGTTATGCTTGCATAAATGAGTAGTTTCATGTAGTAGTTGTAGGAATAAGACTGATATTGGACCCATGTTTGTTGCTAATTCTTTGCCTTTTGATTTTGTTTATTATAATTAGCCTTGTGGATCCTTAAATTTTCGTTGAATCAAAAAGTTCATGTATTTATTTATTACAAGTTCTTAATGTTTCGATACAAATTATGAGGATTACGTTATTTTCTTGCATATATATATATATATATAATTCGAATTTGTATAGGATATTGAGATATTACAAAATAGATTCAGTGAAAACAGGATTTGACCCTGAAACTGGACTGAAAAAACAGGGTAGGTCAGGTAAAAGGTCCAATACAAACAGAGTCAAATACAGAGTCCAAAAAAGGGAAACCAATTATAACAGGGTCGGGTGGATCCAATACAAACAGAGTCGGATATAATTTCATCTTATGATGACAATTAATTAATGTTCGTCCACCAATCTAAAGGTACATCGATCCTCTAAATCTGCCATATAGTCACAGCGAAACATGTCCTTAATGACTGGAGAGATTGAAGTCATTTTCTCCGAAGCCAATCAGCCAATCCATCATGATGCCTCTGATCAGGAGATTGTGAGGTTATGATTATTGAAATTTATTTTATAATCATGGATCAAATTTATTAACGATTCAACTAGCAATATATTCCGAAATAAACAAATACCTTTTATAGATTAGACATCTAACTAATGCAGCAAATGTGATATTCAGTGAAGACAAATTTCACGTGCAAATCGTCAACACTTAAGGCGCCTAAAGTGTGATGTAGCTAGTATAATCACCTAGAGGGGGGTGAATAGGTGCAACAACAATTTTCGAGATACCACTGTAATACTAAGCATATATTAGAAAGGAAATACTCTTTTTGCTTAACCAAAATGAATTACGATCAAAATAAAGTAAAGAGTAGGGAAGAGAAGATTGAACACAAGGTTTATAGTGGTTCGGCTTATTCTAAGCCTACGTCTACTCTTCCGCACTGACAGCCCACTGGCTGGATTCCACTATGAACAAAAAAGATGTTACAGCACAGTTCTTCCTTGATTCCACAGTGTGAATGTTTTTTTTTTTCACACTTCCTCAAGGTTTTCTCACAAGTATAAACTCTCTTTTGAGTATAATTTTTTTGCTCAAATGAATTGACTAAACAACAAGAAGCTTCGACTTGGAATTCTTCTATCGCGCACTTTTTTCGAACAAGCTGGAACGTCTTCCTTTTATACTCCTTTATGCCATCATACCCGTTGGCACTTACCAAAGAAATTCCTCCAATCTACCCATTGGACGGAATCAATCATGAAGATTATTCGAGCTATTAAAGGAACATGTCGATAGCCCATCAATCCTATTCGCCCATACAATTAGGATCTCGGTTTCCATAAGTAGAACCTTCCACGAATATTTCGCCAATCATCAGATCTTCAAACGATCTTGATTTCGAATAAAAGAATCTGTTATATCATATCCAGCCAATAGATCTTCTCCAGTGGATAAGACCGAATCCTTAACCAAACACTTTAGCTCACGGATCGCCTTCGTCGGGATTAGAAACTCGTCAATGAGAATAGTCTTTCGTCTTGAGTCTTGAGTCGGCTGTCCGGAGGTCTTCGTTTAAATAAGCAGTCCGCAAACCTTCGGACTAGGCCGATGGAAACACGTTTTGTCGGCTTCAAAACACTTCAAAGAAGATTTCTCCAACAATATCCCCTTTTTTGATGGTGACAAAACTTTCCTGTAGATTTGAACAACTTTGACCTGCAAAACATTACTCAAGCAATATGGATATCTCATAAAGATTAACAACTCAACTAGACTCTGCATCCACAGAAAATAGGTTAGTCTTTCATGAGTAAGGCCATACAATAACACTTGATATAAATGCAACAGTCAATTTCAAATCCACACCCAAGTCATACTCAAAACAAATATCCAAACATATCCAAACAAATTAAAAGTTCAAGTCAAAGTTCAAATTGTCAAAGTTCAAATGATGCAATTCTCCCCATTTTTGTCATAATTAAAAAGGTGAGAAAAAGTCAAGTCTGCTTGGGAACGCGCACAAGCTGGAAATCTCCCATCGACTGTACGATGTCTTCCAGCCTCTTCAAGTCTTCCCGTAGATGTGACACCTCTTCCCCTTTGGCATTTGCTTGAATTTGAAGAGCGAGGTCTTGCATTTGATCCGATTGGGGTAAATGTAAGACGTTTGTCCAGCATTCTTCGAGGACTTGAAGTTCACATTCCAAAGCATATATTTGACCCTGCATTTCCAAAAGAAGATCAAGGATGCGGTGAAAATATGTTGTATTGTCCGTCTGTGTGCTGGCATTTGCTCTATCGGATGGAGTAAAGGCAGACGATGGAACTTCGGTGTAATCGCGCAGATTTGGCGTCGAGGTATCATGTCCTTCCTCAGGCATTTGAGAAGCCTGAAGATCTTCTGGATTTGCTGGTGAGCGACTCACACCTTCACTGTTGACAGGATATGGTGTAGTCCTTCCTTGCTCGCCATCTCCCCCTGTTTCTAAGGCCTCAATTGGGGAAGAGTGATGGTCATGCTCATCAGCGTCTTGAATGCCTTTCTCTCCGGCTTCATCTGCAGACTTTTCTTTGACTTGCTTCTTCTTCTTCTTCAACTTCCTTCTCCTCTTCTTCTTTTTCTTTCTCTTCTTTCTCCTCTGCTTCTTTGTTCTCTTCTTCTTCTCTTTGTTCTTTTTCCTCTGCTTCTTTTCCTTTCTCCTGTCGTTCCGTTGATTTGGATACAGAACGACTGAGCCTTTTCAATGCCAAGGCAGAGATAGTGAGTTCATCCTCTTCATCTTCATCCTCTAAGATAAGAGTTCTTTTCTTTTTGGATGGAGCACCCATGGGCTCCTTCCCTTTCCTTTTTGATGCAGAAGATAGTGGAGTTTTCACTTTGAACTTCTCCATTGCCTTATCAAGCTCTTTCAGACGCATTTTTGTCAGCATTTTCAAACCCACCACCATTTTGTCGCATGGTCGAACACAAAGAGTTTGTGGAGGTTCAATGTTCAAGTGTCTGAAGATCTTGGTCACAAGACCTGAATAAGGCAATTGACCCTTGTCCTTCACCATCGCTCTGTACATGTGGAAGAGAATGGTATGAGGGAGAGAGAACTTTTTCCCTGAATTGATCGCGTACATCAATTTCCCCTTAGAGTTAGACACGTCAGTCTTGGATGTTGATTTTGGCCTGAGACAGTTGATCACAATTTTGTGAAGCAAGATGTTGATGGCACGCATTCTTGTGTAGGTAATTCTCCCTTATGTATTCTTGTCTTTGACAAGCTCCAGTGTGGTACGAGCAATTGAAACCTTGATCGGTTGATATCGTCCTCTTTCAACCCCAATTATATCTGCCAACATGTCCACATCTACCACATAGTCTTGGTCTCGAACACTGAAGGATATTCTATTCGCATCTAAAAAGCTAAGATTTGAATAGAAATATGCTGTTAATTGTGCATAGCCGTCTGTGGTGTTGGAGCAAAATTGCTCAAGTTGAAGCAGATTGAACTTCTCCCTCAAGTTCACATTGATGGCATCCAGAAAGTCGAAATCAACGCTCCTGGGGTTTATCACCCCTCGTTTCAACAACAAGAAAAATCCTCATGTTCCTTCGATTTGAACAACTCCGTTCTTTTTCCCTTAACCTTTGCAGCAACACCCATCCTAGGTTGGAATTCACTAAACAGTTTATCATCATCGTTCCCGTCAGTCAAATTCAATCCCCCTACACGAGGGTCACTTGGAATGTTTGCAAGTGCTTCCTCAGCCTTTCCTTTGGGAGCAATTCCCAAATCCTCCATTCGTCACAAAAAGACATACTCATTTCCATAACCCTTGTCTTTAAGGAAATCATCTACATAGTTTAGCGGAGTACCAATGCTCTTCAAAGCACGATAGAGCTTGTAAATAAAAGAGGGTTTTTGGACTCTTACAGGATCTACTTCCTCGATTATTTCTTCCTCCGGTTGATGACCCACACCCTGTGGGGTAGATGGTGGAGAGTGATGTGGCTGAGAGTGAATCGGGCTCACATTTCTGTCTCGGTAACTCTTCTTCCTCGGTTAGATCGAAATGGGTAGGACCCTCCCTCATTCTCTGTGGTCCCTTGCTCGCAATTCTTGAAGACTTTCTCAAAGAAGACATCGTTCCTTGTTGTTGAAAGATTCCTTGACTCGCTTTCCCAAGAAAAGATGACAACTTTCTCGAAGATGAACACGAAGTCAAAACAGGATTGGGAGGAGAATGCTTTTAGGGTTTTAGAGTTAAGCGAAGAAAACAACGACTATACTCAATTTAAAAAGCCAATCGACACAAAGGAAAGTGAACAGTCGTCTCTTTTTAAAAACGATAACTGTCATTTTAAATAGAAGTTATCTTTTTGAAAAGGCAAGTTTCCATTTTTCACGGAAATTAAAGATAATATTAATTATAACTGAACGAATGATTGTACCTTTTCGAAATTGAATATAAAAAACAACTTACAGTCTATAGCCATGAATGTCTGAGTCTGAGGGTCTGAGAGTCTATAGACTTTAACTTCTTCAAGCTTCAAAATGTTGAGTCTGGAACGGATAATATCGAATTGATTCTTCTCCAAAGGCTTTGTGAATATCCGCTAGTTGGCTCTTCGAATCAACAAATTGAATCGAGATTTCTCCATTTTGAACATGATCTCTAATGAAGTGATGTCGAATCTCTATATGCTTTGCTCTTAAGTGAAGGATTGGATTTTTAGTGAGATTGATTGCGCTGGTGTTGTCACATCTAATCTCCATGCATGAGTCTTCAATTCCAAAGTCTTGTAGCTGTTGTTTTATCCACGAGAATTTGCGAACAACAACTTCCAAGAGCTACATACTACGCCTTGTTGTGAGAGAGCCACAATATTTTGTTTCCTTGAAAACCAAGACACCGTCCTACTTCCAAGCAACTAGCAAGTTCCCCGAGGTGCTCTTTCTATCAACTCTGCAACCGGCGAGATCTGCGTCTGAATATCTAAGAAGAGTAAAGTCTCCCTTCTTAGGATACCACAGACCAATACTTGGAGTTGAAGCAATGTACTTGATAATACGCTTCGCAGACCGAGATGAGATTCTCAGAGTCCGCTTGAAATCTAGCACAAATGCAAACACTAAACAAAATGTCGTGCCTAGAGGCGATAAGATAAAGAAGTGAACCGATGATACTCCTATACAGCTTTTGATCAACTTTCTTCCCTTCTTCATCTTTGTCTATCTTCAAAGAACTTGACATCGGTATGTCGGTCTTTTTGCACTTTTCCAGTCCAAACCTTTTGACAAGATCATTAGCATATTTTTCTTGATGAATAAAAGTTCCTTCCTTCAATTGTTTTACTTGGAGTCCAAGAAAGAAGGTTAGTTCTCTCATCATACTCATTTCAAACTCATCCTGCATAGACTTAGAGAATTTCTTGCACAGAGTTTCATTAGAGGATCCAAAAATAATATCATCCACATATATTTGAACAAGTAAAAAGCTTTTGTTTTCCTTTTTGATAAATAGGGTAGTATCTACTTTACCTTTGACAAAACCATTTTGTATTAAGAACTTACTTAGTCTGTCGTACCAAACTCGAGGTGCTTGCTTTAAGCCATATAAGGCCTTTTTGAGTCTGAAGACTGAGTCTGGTTTCCTTGGGTCTTCAAACCCAGGTGGTTGTTCCACATAAACTTCCTCATGGATAAATCCATTTAGGAAGGCACTTTTGACGTCCATTTGGAATAACCTGAAATTTTTATGACAAGCAAATGCAAGTAATAAACGAATTGCTTCTAACCTTGCTACTGGTGCGTAAGTCTCGTCATAGTCTATCCCTTCTTCTTGCGTATATCCCTTGGCCACGAGTCTTGCTTTGTTTCTTACGACCTTGCCTTTCTCGTCCATCTTGTTTCTGAAAACCCATTTAGCTCCAATAACAGATTTACCTTTAGGTTTAGGAGTCAATTCCCATACATCATTAATACTGAATTGCCTGAGTTCTTCTTGCATGGCTTCAATCCAGCTTTCATCAGATAAAGCTTCTTCTATGCTTTTGGGTTCTATTTCAGAAATAAGAGCCACGACTAGACTCTTCGCGCCTTTTGGATATTGTGCGAATTCCTTCATTGATGTCGCCAATGATAAAATCTTTGGGATGACTGGACTTATGTTTCCAGTTGCTGGTTAATTTATCAGATTGATGGTCACTTCCTTTACTTGAATCTTCAACAATCACTTGTTGCTGGTCCTTCAAAGTCTGAGCTGCTTCTTGAGTTTTAGACTTTGTAGAGTTTGGAGCAGGTTCAGTCTCTTCAAGATGTGTCTGAATAGATTCACTTTGTGTAGAATCTTGGAATTTGACATTCATTGATTCTTCCACTGTTTGAGTCTTCTTGTTGTAGACTCTGTATGCTTTGCTTGTGGTTGAATATCCAAGGAAGATGCCTTCATCTGACTTTTCTTCAAACTTACCAACTCGATCATTTGCATTTTTCAGTATAAAACATTTACATCCGAATACATGAAAATATGAAACAATGGGCTTCTTTTCTTTGAATAGTTCATAGGGGTTTTTCTCTAGAATAGGTCTTAAAAAGACTCTATTGATGATATAGCACGCTGTTGAAACAGCTTCAGCCCAAAATCGTGAAGAAATCTTACTTTCAATTAAAAGAGTTCTAGCCATTTCTTGAAGAGATCTATTCTTTCTTTCCACAACTCCATTTTGCTGAGGACTATATGGAGAGGAGAAAACATGCTTAAAGCCAGATTTATCACAGAATTTTGTAAAATCTTGATTTTCAAATTCGCCTCCATGGTATGTTCTTATACTGGAGATAGCATATCCTTTTTCATTTTGAACTTTTTTAGCAAACTTTTCAAAATAAGAGAAGGTTTCAGACTTACTTGCCAGGAAGTACACCCAAGTAAATCGTGAGTAATCATCCACAATTACTAAGCAATATTTCTTACCTCCAATGCTTTGAGTTCTGGTTGGTCCAAAGAGATCCATATGCAAAAGCTGCAGTACACGGTTAGTTGAAACTTGATTTATTGGTTTAAAGGAATTTCTTACTTGTTTTCCCAATATGCATGGTGTACATAAGTCAGACTTTTGGTATGACAAATTGGGTAGACCACGAACAAGCTTCTTTGCTGAGATTTTGGCTATATGCTTCATGTTAATATGCCCAAGCTTTTTGTGCCATAAGCTCGCTTCGTCTTGGATTGAGATTAGACATTGCGATTCATCTAGTTTCACATCCGGGGAGGTAGATATTTCCATGCCTTCGACCCATAAATGACGAGTAGAGTCTTTACCGGTTCCCCGAACATATTCCCTCTTGAAAGTAGATTTTGAAACCGGTATCACATAGCTGGCTGACACTGAGCAGATTGTAGTTGAGTCCTTCAACTAAAGAAACATTGTTTATTGTGAGGTTTCCAATCTTCACAGTTCCAAGTCCCACAATTCTTCCTTTGCTGTTTCCTCCAAATGAGACTTTTCCACCATTTACTTGAACGATCTTTATAAAGCAATTTGAGTCTCCTGTCATATGTCTTGAGCATCCATTGTCCAGATACCACTTTACATTTTTCTTGATGGAGACCTCAAATTCACTGTCTGACTCTAATCCAGAGTTTGAGTCTGAGTCTGATTGCGCCATCAGACATAAGTTGGCATATTCATCGTCACTTTCTTCACACTCTGTATCACTCCAGGTTTCGGCTTTGAGAGCCTTTCGAGACTTTTCAGCTTTTCCTTTCTTCTTTCTCAGAAGATGACAGTTGGGTCTGATGTGTCCCTTTTTCTTACATTCAAAGCAGACTACATCCTTGTTTGATTCATCATCAACAGACTTGGTCTGATGCTTTTGAAAACTTTGTTTCCTTGGATTGAATCTTCTCCCTTTTCTGTTCAGCTTTCTGAATCTTCTTATCATGAGAGCAAGCTCCTCATCGTCCATATCGTCTTCAGAATCTGTAATATCATAATCATCATTAGATTTTAATGCAATGGATTTCTTACATTTAGGATCTTCATCTTCATTGATTCGCTCCACTTCATAAGACTGAAGAGTTCCAACTAGCTCGTCGACAGATAGTGGCATGATTCTTTGCGTCTCTCTTATTGAAGTCTTTATATGGTTCCAATCCTTGGAGAGTCCTCGCAGCAGCTTGTTTACCTTCATGGGATCAGAAATCGGTTGACCTTGATTTTCAAGACCATTCACGATATCTGTAAAACGACTAAACATGTCAGTTATAGATTCTCCTGATATCATTTTAAAGGCTTCATATTGACCGAGGAGAATGTTGATTCTAGTCTCCTTCACTCGATCTGTTCCTTCATAAGTGATATGTAATCTATCCCAGACTTCTTTTGCTGTATCACAAGAAGATATTCTGTTATATTCAGTAGGTGACAAAGCACAATATAAAGAATAAATTGCTTTTGCATCGAGTGCTTGTCTCTTGATTATCTCTTCCTGAGTCATTTCTCTTGACTCAACAGTTTCTTTTCCTCTTTCTGAGACAGATGCAGCTTTAGGAGTAATTCATTTTTCTACAACGTCCCATTCCAGAGGATCCTTTGATCGTAGGAACGCTTTCATCTTGTTTTTCCAGATGTTGTAATCCTTTCCATCAAAGTAGGGTGGTCTGGTATTGCTTTGCCTTTTCACCAGCCCTGGTGCTAGCATACTAGCCATGGATCTTTAACTCTGAAGTAAAACACTTCAAACAAAGTGAGTACATAAGCTCTGATACCAATTGATGTAGCTAGTATAATCACCTAGAGGGGAGTGAATAGGTGCAACAACAATTTTTCGAGATACCACTGTAATACTAAGCATATATTAGAAAGGAAATACTCTTTTGCTTAACCAAAATGAATTACGATCAAAATAAAGTAAAGAGTAGGGAAGAGAAGATTGAACACAAGGTTTATAGTGGTTCGGCTTATTCTAAGCCTACGTCCACTCTTCCGCACTGACAGCCCACTGGCTGGATTCCACTATGAACAAAAGAGATGTTACAACACAGTTCTTCCTTGATTCCACAGTGTGGATGTTTTTTTTTTTCACACTTCCTCAAGGTTTTCTCACAAGTATAAACTCTCTTTTGAGTATAATTTTTTTGCTCAAATGAATTGACTAAACAACAAGAAGCTTCAGACTTTGGAATTCTTCTATCGCGCACTTTTTTCGAACAACTGAAACGTCTTCCTTTTATACTCATTTATGCCATCATACCCGTTGGCACTTACCAAAGGAATTCCTCCAATCTACCCGTTGGACGGAATCAATCAGGAAGATTATTCGAGCTATTAAAGGAACGTGTCGATAGCCCATCAATCTTGTTCGCCCATACAATCAGGATCTCGGTTTCCATAAGTAGAACCTTCCACGAATATTTCGCCAATCATCGGATCTTCAAACGATCTTGATTTCAAATAAAAGAATCTGTTATATTATATCCAGCCAATAGATCTTCTCCAGTGGATAATACCGAATCCTTAACCAAACACTTTAGCTCTGGATCGCCTTCGTCGCTGGATTAGAAACTGTCAATGAGAATAGTCTTGAGTCTTGAGTCTTGAGTCTGGCTGTCCGGAGGTCTTCAAACTTTAAATAGCAGAGTCTACAAACCTTCAGACTAGACTAATGGAAACACGTTTTGTCAGCTTTAAAACACTTCAATAAGATTTCTCCAACAAAGTGCACATCGGCTCATCTTGAAGCACCAACTTTTTTAATTTATCAACATGTGATGTCATTATATTAGCTCTAAAAATTCAAATAAATACGAGCAATTATTGGCCCAAACATGAAATATGGTCCACAGTGTCAATTATCTATGCACAAATTTAAGCTAAGAAATTTATTAAACAAGTTATATGCATATAAATAACGAGAAGTAGCGGAAGAGAAATGCAAACTGTTTTATAGTGGTCTAGGCCAAATGGGGGTGCCATTCCATTTTCAGAGGATGTTCAGGAGTTATTCCTAATCAACTACTTGAAGCCTCATATGGAGCCAATATTCATTTATAAACATGGCACACTTTTTAACAAAGAAGTGCTTGTACAAAATTGACCTCTCAAGAATTTGATTACAAAGTGTATACAAAAAGGATTTTGCAAGTAGTAGTAATGTACAGCCAAAAAAAAAAAAAAAAAAAAAAGTTGGTAAAAAGAGTCACTAATCACCTAATTTTCTAGTAAGAAATTATAGACACTTTAATGAAATATATGATTGTTGACACCTAATTTTGGCAAATCTAGGAAAATAAGGAAAATAAAAATTGCATTGGAACAAATAAAAGGAAAAAATGAAAAAAAAAATGGGGAAAATTGATTTGATTGATTATGCATGGAAATTTGAAATTCTGATGAGCATTCGGATTTCGTTAAATGCATAAGCAATTTAAAAATCAAGTGAATAAGGGGAAAGAATTTTGCAAATGGAAGAAATCTGAGCAGGATCAAGCTGATTGCAAAATCATGCTCTAATTTACAGATTTGATTTAATGTGGCAAGAGATGGAAATTTGGAAAATGTCATAAAAATACAGCCGTCTGGAACACTATTAAAGAGTGCTGCATTTTCAAGAAAAAAAAAAAGGGCACACATATTGAAGATACACGGCACTTTTGAGCGAGAGAGAGAGGAAAGTGGTCTCTCTTCCGAAGCTCCCTCTTAGCCGAAACCATCTCGTCAGCGCCTCTCCCTGTTGGTCGACCACGCTACGCCCTCTATGATGACGTGAAGCAGTTGTCTCCTATCGAGGTGTCCCGCCGACCAACGACAAAGCGGCTGCCACCGCCAACACCCGCAACTTCCGCATGACCAAGATCGATCCCACGAAGCTTTGGCGTTTGTTATGTCTTGCAGGTTTCCAGGCGAGTTCCAGCAATAATTCTGCAGTTTTATGTGTCTCCGCTACAGCGACACATCAGCCTTCGACGACCTTTGCAGCCTTCAAGTGAGACCCAACAGCAATTCCTACGATCTTTCAGTCCAGCGGTCATCTAGTGAAGCCAGCAAGCCAAGTCCAACAAGCTCCACGAGGCACCTCGAGCGGGGCTTATTACTGCCGATCCCCACGGCAATGAGCTGCTGACCCATTGCCGCGCCTACCTCCTGACAACAAGGTGGCCTTGCTGTGATATCTCCAGAAGGCTACGAGTTCTACATCGGCTCGTTGCTTCCTTCCCGTTGAGCCCATGACATTGTCGCTGCTCCTTGTGTGGCCAGGGCTACCAATTCCACGGCAATCATCAAAGAGTCCAATTGTTCAATAATTGTTCCAGCAGATCTTCGTGGTCTTTTGGTCAACATCTTGCAGTCAAAAGAAGAGAGGGTTAACAAAGCTTGTTATTGGTCAAAGTAAGGAGACCAAAGAAAATTTCCTTTGGGATCACAGGGCAGGCTTTGCTTCGAGGCGTTGTAGTTGCTCCTCGCGCCACCGCACCACATTGACGTCTAGCAAGCCTTGCCTTTTTGTTGCCATGATTAATTTCCACTGCAGATTTCTATAGTTACCGCGGGTGTCTTGAAAGACCCGAGATCCGAGCCTCGCCGAGCATCACCATATCGCGTCGTGAGTTGCCGTTCGAAGTCTAAATTTGGAAGCCAATATTCATAATAGGTAAAAATTTCCAAAAATTCCATTTCCTTATTTGATATATTCATTTATCCCCATGACTGAAATTCCCGATACCGCTTCAATTCGCAACCGCACGCGAATTTTTATTCCATCTATAAGGTTTTAGATGGAATAATTAATCACGCGGGAGTAAAATTGATATTTTGATCTTTAAGGCTTAAGATCAATTTATCAATTTTATTAGCGAAATATTATCCCTTTGATCTGAACAATGTGTGATATTTTTCGATAATTTTGAATGGTCTTAATTGCTTTATTTATCTTGAAATATGTTTGAGTTAGAATATTGCATGCTTTAGGGTTATCTTGCATGTTTAGGGTAGGAACTTTATTATTTCGAACTTTAAAAAAAAATGGAAAATACCAAAAGCATACATTTAAGATGTTAGATTTTTGTTTCATTGAATTAAATTGCATGTTTAATTATTTGCTAATTTTGATTTCGAATTTTTATAAAAAGCAAAAAAAGAAAAATTAGAATTAGGGCATTGCACATTAGGATAGTTTAATTCTAGATAATAGTTTTAATTTGTTATAAGTTTAGATAACTTTTTGGATAGATTGCATTTTTAGGAAAAAGAAAAATGTCATATGCACGTCATTAGGGTTAAATTCATTGAGATGCATGTCATTTAGTATTTTTGCTAGGCCCATTTAATTAGAAATTACATGTCATTAGAATTAGGTCATTTAGTTAATATTGCATTGCATATTGCATGATTTTCATTAATTAAGTGAAAACAAAAAAAGAAATCACGTGTTAATTAGAAACCATATCTAGGGTTATTGATGTGGATTTTAATTTAACATTGCAGATGCTTTCGTTGCTTTGAGGTAAGTTTTTGCAATTTATTTATTTATTGTTTATCTGGGTGTTAAATTAGTGGTTTGCACATCTGCATGATCACCTCACATGTTAGGGAAATAAATTTTAAATCAATCCAAACTGTTTGCCAAACATTTTTCAAAATAAAAAGAAAGGTACCGAAATGGCATTAGAGGAATTTAGTGTAACCAAGTCCCCGTACCCATAATCTCTAGTTCGTAGGAGTAAAGTAAAACTCCCGTTACTTTACTTGGATTTCTAATCGACCCATAAAAAATAAATTAGTGACGACTCCTAATTGAAAAATCATTTGCATGTTATAAACTTGAACCTAAGTCACGAATTGGTATGGGCTTGGGAGAGCCTGAGCTAAGTTAGGTTTAGTAATCCATTAGCCAAACCCTAGGGCTGCGTTTGGTCGTCCGGATTTCTAAACGGGATAGGATTGGATAGGATAGGATAAGAAATCCATGGATTTCTTCATATTCCATCAACTGTTTGGTGAACTACGGATTTAAAGTCAGATATCCTCATATCATATCCAATCTATTGTTTGGTGAACTGCGGATTTAAAGTTGGATATGCTCATATCTTATCAAATCTATCGTTTGGTGAACTACGGATTTAATTTTGGATATTTTAAAAACACTAACATTAGGCAAGTACAAATTTGCAGGTTTAATATTCACAAAATCATCCAAAACAATATATCTTTTTCAAATTAACAGATTCTCATTGAATTTCATAATTACGTATCGTAATAATCTTTTACGTTCCTTTGAAATAATCTTTTGGATACCCCTTCAACGCCAAACGTTTTTAGAATAACCTCAATTTCAATATATTCACTTTCAAACATGAATTCTTTCTCTCTTACAAGTTTTTTATTTGTTTCCATTTTGTTACAGGTCCAATACCAAATCATGCCTAGGTTTTTTGCCAAAGAGACAGAGAAACTATTTATGAAAATAAAAGACAGAGGCAAATAATATTATAGATAATGGTTTTCTTGGCAATGAACATAGAGATAAAGTTTCAAGCCATATCCACCTCTTTTCAAGTCATGGCTACGATCGAAAGGTCCAAAAAGATAACATTAAAGCTTAGAGCTAACCTCAAAAACCCTTTAAAAAAAACATAAAGAAGAAAAAAAGAAAAAGTATGGAGAGAAAACATATCTCCTACAAACTCATAAACAACTCATCATCACTCATTCTCTTCTCTCATCTCTTGGAGAAGTAATTCCACAAATGCTTTCCTGTCTTCCTTGAAATCCCAAAAATAGATGAATATTCTCAGGATCCTTCACAATTTTTCTACATAATTTTATTCTATCCATAGTACCTAAAGACATTTGAAGAAGCTCCTCATTGATTTTTCGTTTGTCATTATCCAAATCCTTGGCATGTCCGATGCGGCTAGCGATCATCTCCATTCTCTCGTTAGCCTTTTCCAAGAATGAGCCAAAAGTTCCTGCTATCTCAACTAAGCCAGCAGCCCATTTGTCACTTGCTTTAGCCCTTTTTCTTCTTGAAGAATTAGAAACATTTTGTGCCTGAGAAGATGATAGTGGCGGTGAGTTTTGACTTACACCATTGGTTGCCACATTATCATGATTTTCATATTCCTCATGATCTACAGCCGCATGAGCTTCAAGGGTCTTCACCGAGATTTCCTTTGGCACGATCTTTTCCAAATATGTTTGCTAATCGATCATATTGAGGGAAGGACTTCCTCTCAAAGAAGCAACTCCTGGATAGGTCTACAAAGAAAATTATATTATTTTGTTAAAAATGAAACAATTAATAAAGAAGACAAATGAGAAGAAGTGGCACAAACCTTGCAATATTTTTGCCAACTATCCTCAGAATGAATATCGACACAATGCTTTTCATGGTCCCACCCAAAGCCACTTTGATTCCTCAAGTCATATATCTGATTATACAACTTTTTCAAGTTTTTCATTTTTGACTCTATGTGAGGATTACCCTTGATGCCAGAATGAGGGAATTTTTCTTCAAACCACTTCTCTAACATAACCATGTAACCACTCTTGAAGCCGTTATCGGCTTTCATTCCTCGCGTAACTAATTCTTCAAGACTATCTAGAAGTGCATTTTCTTCATCTATTGTCCATATACGTCGGTCTCTCTTTGTTCCCCTTCCTTGAGTTTGACTGAAATTGCTACCTTCCATTCCTAAACAAAAAACTATCTCAGCATATATGTTGATTGAACCACTCCCAGATTTCTTAAAGTAACAAAAAACAGAGAAAAAGAAAAATAACTCAGCATTCAATTAGCCACGATATTCAACCCACACAACAAAATACAGGGATCTCCTTCATATGATAATATCTTGCAATTTCTACTAAATACAGGGATCTCCTTCATTACTTGAACTTCTCTTACTAGAAAGAAATTTACTTGAGATTTACCTGGAGTGAGAAGATCAATACATAATGTATGACCTATAAAGGCATAATCAATAGGGAACAGAGGATCAGTACAAGGATTCTGATCAATGCAGGAGTATGCGATCATGTCGGAGAAGTCTACATTAGCATTCAATATTAGAATGCAACCCACGCCTTAATCGGACCCACGACCATACTCAACAAGAGGACGTCAAGCACGGCCAGATCAATGTACAAGAGGTTGCGAGAGTCACAATGCCACAACTTAAGCAAGGACTGGGGCCCTCTTAGTTTCAAAATAAGCTCGGCATAATCTTCCTGCTCAGACCTTTTACTTTCAAACATCACATCCAAGTCCGAACAATCGAACAATCGACAAAACCATAATTCAGGGCATGACTAACGACTGATCACTAATTCCCAGACAGAGAG
The DNA here is from genome assembly GCA_014182545.1 of Eucalyptus globulus. Classification (NCBI taxonomy): domain Eukaryota; kingdom Viridiplantae; phylum Streptophyta; class Magnoliopsida; order Myrtales; family Myrtaceae; genus Eucalyptus; species Eucalyptus globulus. The sequence continues at coordinate 21,003,577 of CM024724.1, forward strand.
CATAAGCAGCATTTCCTCCACAATCAAGAGACCGTTTGAGCAAATGCAAAAAGACTGATTTTTATGCGGAATCTTGAATTCGTGCAAATTTCACCCTATGCGCAAAAAATCAGCTAAAATGGACCAACCGCCACAAAGCCTTAACCATGAAAGTAAGATTGACATGTAAGAAATACTCTCATCAGTTTCCTCTGCTGAATGTCATGAAATAGAGAGCTACTCCGGAGGATAGATCAATACACATTAAGCCACAGTCCGACAAACCATCATAAAAATAAAAATAAAAAGCTTTTTCCCCCATCGAAGTAAGAACTTTGAGGAAAAGTTGAGAAAGTTCGCACTTTTCCTCTCGCTAAGCTATCGTTGCCCATGGTCAGCTCTGTGAAGAATGAAAGCCAGCTACAGCAAGGTCACTTTTCTTTTTAAGAAGAGGAGATCTAAAAATAAAGAATACTGCTGATAGTCTCTTGCTTGAACAGATTGACCCACGGCATCGTTATGGCCACAATTTGCATCTCTCATGTGCGGTTGTCGTGGGAAAGGCGTTGGGGGAGGGAGGGGGGTTTGGAGAAGAGAGAGAAAAATCACGGCAAGACAGGAACAATTGCGAATCTTTTGAGTCAGCCACCATAGGAACATTGTCGATTCTCCACAATTATTTAATTATCTCACAAAGAGAGAGAGAGAGATGCAGAGCCTTGGAAATCTGGGTATTGAAGAACAGAACCAAGAACGAACAATTCGCGTTGAAGATATCAAATATTTTGCACAAAAATAGAAAGGCCTTTATAAATCTACAGATTCAAAACTACCAAGAAGACGATCTCTAATCAACCAGCAAAAACCTAGAGCTACAATTCGACCGACGTAAGCTGAAACATAGATGAAACAGGAAAACAATCCACAACTACTTTAGAAATCAACGTTAGAGAGAGAATGATTATTTACCTTTGAAAATTCGTCGCTTTCAGAAAATTTCGATGAGAATCGGAGAGCTATTGAGAAGAAGGCTTCAACGTCGATAGGAAACAGAAAGTCGTCTGTGAGTGAATGACGGAGAAAGAAAAAAAAAGCGTAGGGTTTTATGTTCGGATAAAAGAAATCCTATCCGACCTTATCCCACCCCCCCCCCTCGGATTTTTTTATCCGGTCTATGTCCCTCCTATATCCGACCTTATCCTATCCTAGACAGCTACCAAACATGGGATAGGATAAAACATATCCTATCCTGGTTTTTATCCGGTCGACCAAACGTAGCCTAGGTGGTTTACACCCGAAAAATTGGTTGTGACAATGATGTACTTCTATCAAATTTTGTATTCAAAATATGATGTGTATAATTCTTAATTAAATAGAATGTAATACATGAATAAAATAATTATACACATTAGACCTTCGTGAAGCATACATTCACGTACCCACCCATTGAATATAACAACATGCGAACAGAAGTGCTGTCCATTAATTTTTTTTTTTCGTTATCCATTAATTCAAGTTTTATTGTTACTCCACTCCTTTTTCTAGTGGGTGGAGAGTAGAGCGTCGATGTATCATTAGCTTTCTCAATCGAGTAGCCTTCTACCTGTCATGATGCGGAAGAATATAATGTGGCACACTGGCCGAGGTTACTCAATTTTACTGAAGTTATCTATAAATAAGACCAAGGAAAAGAGCTAAACAAAGAATGTTAACGGAGATATTTAACAGAGAAGTATACAAATGAAAGAAAGGAAAGAGATGTAAACCAAAAGAAGAAGAAAAAGGAAAAAAACGAAAGAAAGGAGACTTTCAACGCACAATGTTGAACCATACCTTATGAATGTCAATTGTTATGTTGAGATGAGAAGATTTCCGCCGTTGAATTTGAGCCAGTTGCAATTGATTATGCACAAAGTTCGATATTCCACTCACTATAAAATGAAAGTGAAATTTACAGTACTTTACACACTTGCTAATGGACCTCCAACACAGTAAAAGTCATATTTAATGACAATTTATGACGCCAAGTTCTTGATTACGAGAGAGTATTGCAAACCTTTGTAAATTGTCATAAATAATAATAATAATAATAATAATAATAATAATAATAAATATATAGTCAAACTTGCGTCCTTAAGCTGTTGATTACGATTGAACATTGTAGAGCTTTAAATGCCAAAGCACATAGCTAAAGTTGACGGTGGGGGTCTAGTTAAAAAAGTAGGTACAACTGACACGGCACATGGGATGTGAAGTGGAACTGCAACAATGTACGACGATTTATGTTAGATTGAATTGTTTGGCTTTTAGCTTCCCAGAGGAACACGGGATTGTCATCGACGTTTGTATTGGGTTATCGATACAAATATTTACCTAATGCCGCTTCCTACACTTTTAAAAGGCTTTCTTTTTACATTTAATATGAATTCATTATTTCATTTGACTTTGAGCATATAGTAGGTATTGGTAGTGTACATTATTACCCTGGATAGTGAGTTATCCTCTTTTAAAAGGAAAAACAAACTCAACTAACCATTGTTAACACATCAAACCACTCCAAATTTGACTATTGAGAATTCTAGGTGTCTGGATAAAAATGGCCTGGACACCTGCTGGATTGGGTGAACAAATCCAAATTCAAAATTGCAAGAACTAGATGTTTGGAGCTAAATTGGTCGGTTAGTTGGCCGTTGTTTTAGGGCAAGGACGGCCTTATCCTTTACGAACAACCTGCAAAAAAATTCTTAGCTACAGCAATATGATATCCAAGAATAAATAGCTTATTTGAATGAACTTTCAAACATCAAAATCAGATTAGTGTCCACATAGACCAAGTTTTATAATTCTTGAGGATCGTTGTGAATTTTTTATTCATGTGAAAATAACGTGTGGTAGACTTTTAGTGGAAATATTTGCATGGTTTGATTTACATTAATCCATTATTGGAGCCTCAAGAAGATATGAAATTGTGAATGGTGATGATGAATGCTTTGAAATGAAAGGACCATCACTGTCCCGAGTGGCTTGGTTTAGCGCTCGGGGGCAACTTCTGCTCGATTTTCATGAAGAATATTTCTCTAATGAAATGGTAAAATTTTATTTTAGTCCTGCAAAGGAAATAGACCGTGTTGATTTCTTTGCAGCCAAAGAAGTGACACCGGCACTGGGTCTCGTTTTCGGAAAGCTCGCCCAAAGAATTGGCTAAAAATATTCGGTCGAAATCACAGCTTATTGGCTTTCAAAGCTGTCTTCGTCGAAATGGCTGGTAAAAAGAGTTATGCAACTGTTACTTCCTTGGAAAAGTTTTTAGTGTGAATGTCGAACATCACTAGTATTTACCAAGCTCGTTGGCCGGAATCTTCCATATATATCATCATCATGTGTACTACAAAGCAAAGCGCAGACCATTAACCTCTCTGCATATTCTTTTTCAAGAAAGATAATCATATAGATAGAAAAAAAAAAGAATATTTTCAAATCCGACAAGTAAATGCATTTAAATAAATGCAACTTAAGTTAGCGCAAGCAAGGCAATTATAAATATTCACATCTCGACAAAATAATGCAAAAATGCATATGACTCTGTCGTACCATTCTTAAACAAAAGATGGCTACTTAAAAATATCAAAATCAGTTAATGAGAAACTAACAAAATTGTATATGGTATGCATTTTGAAAATCTATTTCTTGACTCATCTTTTGAAGACACGATGAGTTTTTTTTTTTTTTTTAAATAAGCATAAAATCTAAATAATTTCTTTGCTACTATACAAATTCTTGAGAAACTAAGATCAACGATGCGCAAGATATGTTGCCATCCATAGAAGATGAAATATTGGAATGAAATACATCATATTTGGGTTGAGAATGAGACAAATACATTTAATTAGCAATCTTTACAATTTCCCATGCTCTCTGGCAAATTGCCTTAGAGTGAAGTTAGCACGAAATTGTCTTCACATGAGAGCTCTCCAGCAAGTTATCTTCCTTTGTTTTTCACTTCTTACTTCAAGTGATGAACTCTTTGGTAATGCTTGAAGTCTTTAACAACATTTATATTTACAAAGGAAGTTGCCTCTACACTGAAGGATTATAGCTCACTCTACGAGTAGAGCTTACTTCACTCTATGCTGAAAATACGCCTCTTAAAATGACTACACCAGCACTCTCTTATTTCACAAGTTTATATACATATATTAAAAAGTACAAAAAGTAAGAACAAGTTTTAGTTTTAGAGCGATTTGATCCCTCGGCCGCCTTCAAGTCTCGCTTTGACACGTTCATATAGCCCTTGAAGCTTCCTCCACGCGTTGGAGACTTTTTCTTTTGATCGAACACGTGTTGGAGACTTTGAATAGGTAAATAACTGTTAAAAAGGGTGATTCTAGATCAGTAGGATCACCATGGAAAATGGAATAACGAGTTTCAAAGCGCTATTCCATTTGCATAAATAAAAACATTTGCCGGTCTTTGCGTGCGCACCAAATTTCGGACCAAACCCGTGGCCTCCGAATCGACAACCGACCCTAGAATTCTTCTCTCTCTCTCTCTCTCTCTTCCAAAGCACTATGTCCGGCCTCTTCGGGTCGTTATTCGACCGCCACCAGAGGCCGAGGGACTACCAGGAGCAGATGCAGCCTCTCCCTCCTCCTGTTCAGCTTGTCGAGACCTCCGAGGACGAGCTCAAGCAGCACGACGGCACCGACCCCAAGAAGTCTCTCTTGATGGCCAACAGGGGGCAGATCTACAATGTCTCTCAACGCAGGTATGCTGCGACCTTCTTCGTAGCATCGGATAAAATTGTTATGCTCATCGCGCGATTTTGATTGTTCCCTGTGGCAGTCGTGGGTTGTGGGTCGGATCGTCACTGTCTTCTTAGGCTCATCCTACATGAATTTGTTGATTGCAATATACTGTATTCACGTGCGAAGTTAATGCTGCGGTGAAATTGGCCCATGTGAAGCTTAAAAGAAATGGTTGAGAATTTTTCGTCCACACGCGGTCAAATTAATGAAACAAAATACCCTTTTTGTGGGATCTAAAAGCCTGGTTAATAAAATGGGAGTAGAGTTTGCTTCAATGAATGTCGGTTGACGATTGGCTCAGACGTTACTCAATTTGCTGAAATTATCTGTAAAGAAAGACTCAGAAAAATTGCTAAACAAGAATGTTGATGAAGATATCAAATAGAGAAGAATACGTAGAAAAGAAAGGAAAGAGAGCGGGGGAAAAATAGGATACTTTTAAGGTACAACAATGGTGTACCATAACATATAAAGACAGTTGTTATATTGAGATGAGAAGATTTCAGCCGAGATCCGTCGTACCACCCGCTAGAAAATGGAAGTGAAATTTACAATTCTTTAAACACTAGCAAATGGATGTTCGCCGCTGTAAAAGTCATATATATTGACATATTACGACGTCATGTTCTTGATTATGACCATGTGAAAAGTCACACCCCATATTCACATTGCCTCTAATTTTACTTCCTTGTCTAATGATGGAACGACTCTCATGCTCAAGCAATTGAAGTTTCTATTTGCAACCTGAACTTTAAATTTTATGTCCTCACTAATTTTGGAGCTTGAACCAGATAATTTTTTTTTTTCAAATTCATAACTTCCAACATGTATCCAAATATGCATTTTTAGTTCAATTTAATATATTTGTTGGGAATAGGTAACGTATGGCCTATCTTGTAGTTAGACTTCAAGACACAGGGTATAAGGGTTTTATTATAGATAGTTGGGGTGTAAAGTTCAGTCCAAATTAAAAATCCAAGTTGCCTTTGCGATCATCTCTAGAGTGTAACACATAGTTCAATTCCATTCTTGGACCACTTTCACTTCACATTCAACAAAGATTGGTACACGTGTTGCCACCACAGATCTCATAGCACCTTTTTCATTTTATAATAAGAAGAAATTAATTGATTAGTATCGGGTCAACTAATCTAGAAGTGCATCAATCGTCACTCACAAATTTTCCTTATACCACAGCGAGGTATCTTTTTGATGTGATCAACACTTCATTATCTATATAAGAAAAAGAAAAATGAAGGACTGAAAAAAATAGAAACCATTTCCCCTGAAGCCAAATAAATCAATAAAAAAATTGGCCTTTAATTAGGACAATATGATACTATGGTCATAGAAATTTATCCCGTGTTGAATAGCCAAATTTATTAACAATTCAATTCAGCAATAAATTCAACATTAACCAAAGGTATGTGGCAAAGACACATCTAACTAATGTGACAAATGTGATCTTCCATGAAGAAAATAATGTACATATTGTCAACGCCTCACCTGCGTGAAGAGCACTCCTACGCTTAAGTGTCGGCCCATCCTTGAGCACTTTTATTAAGATATTCTTTGTTGACCCCGTCAAAAGGAAGTCATGCACCCCCGGGAGTCAACATATAAGGAGAAGATCAAATGGCAAACAAACTACCACTCACAAAGTACCAAATCTTAGGCAACTCATTGCTTATTGTTAACCATTTTTGTTTCTTGATTCTAATGGCTACTTCTTCTTTCAAGTGCAGAAGGAGCTATGATGTCTTTCTGAGTTTTAGAGGCACGGACACCTGCAACTCTTTCCTTGGTCATCCCTACACAGCTCTTGTTCAAAGTGGAATAAACACTTACATGGGCCGTGAAGATCTAAAGAAGGGAGAGCAAATATCACCCGCACTTATGGAGGCGATCAAGGAATCGCAAATCGCGATCGTTGTTTTCTCCAAGAACTATGCCTCATCACCTTGGTGTTTAGAGGAGGTGGCAAAAATCATGGAGTGCAAAGAGCAAAGAGACCTCATGGTCTTTCCCATGTTTTACAAAGTGGAACCTAGAGAAGTGAGAGGGCAAAAACAGGGTTATGGAGAAGCTATGGCCAAACATGAGGTCAAGTTTGGGAAGGATTCAAAAAAAGTAAAGGGATGGAAAAAAGCTCTTCTTGATGTCGGTAGCTTGTCTGGGTTGCATTTTATCGACGGGTACGTGAAAACACTTCTAGTGCTTCAATTAGTGTAATTCTTTTGATATTTGATCTTCTTTAAGGTTTGGGATCCTCTGAAGTTCGGCATAATCTATACCGTCTCTCTCTCTCTAATTTACCTTCTCTCTCTCTCTCTCTCGCGCGCGCGCGCATTGGACGCTTAGCACAGAAAACACTTGCACGGAACACGAAACAGATTATCATGGGCGAGCCGTTCGTCCTCTCCGACACCCCGCCGATTCTCGACACGCGGCCGTCCGATTGCTCACGGCCCAACGCCACCCCAGACGCATCACCTCAGCCCGTCTCTGTCTCTCTGTGTCTAGGGGCTTTAGGCTACGAATCTGGGCTCCAGACCCCGGGTCTGGGTGGCTTCAAGCCCAGATTAGCGGTCGCTAGCCTCGGGCAGTGGTGGCCTGAGACTCTCCTGTCTTCCGTGACAGAGGGACAAGAACACGGAAAGAGGGCGCAGCAACTGCGGCAGGACAGGCGATGGTGATGGGTACATCACGGCGGCAGGGACATGGCAGCGGGGGGAACAGATGAGGGCGGCCACGGGGCAGTGGCAAATGCGGAGGGGAGTGGAGAGAGAGAGAGAGAGAGAGAGGGATGGGGTAAATCTGGGTTTGAGTTTTGAGCCTAGGCATTTTCTTATTTTCTAAGTAAATTTAACAAAACAAAATTCTAGAAAATGTCAAAGAAAATTCAAAAACTTGAAACTTTAAATTCACAAATTGAGATATTGGTTAGAAGAAAAGTTGCACAATATTCAAATAAAATAAGTTTCTTCGATATCAAAAACTGTCATAATACATCAAAACCACATATACTAATCTATATCCTATGTCTACTATCTATAGTTTAAGCGGGATTTAAGAAGAAGTTTCCTTCTTTGCTTGCCAACGTGAGAGGTAATATTGCTTTGGCATTGCCACATGGCATAGTTGTGTCATACGACCTGTATTGGGTCAATTTTCATTTTAGCGATTTGTACTTTATCTTGAAATGCATTTTTAACAAATATATTTTTGTTTACAAAAAATCATGATAGTAAAGTTATGGACTTAATTTGAAAGTTTAAATTCTAATAATTTGAAATTCGGAAAAATAACACAAATATAAAAAATCTTGAAATAAACTTTTTTACTAGCATATATTATTAAATGTAATTTATGACCAAACAAATATCCATTTGGTTTAAAGTTAAAGTATGAGAAATATAAGTCATTAAATCAATGACACAGATAATGCAAGTTATTGTCATTATAAACCATGATATCAGTCTGTATATAATTACATAAATAATACAAATAAAACATAGATAAGCCACTCCTAATTGGAAATATAGATTATTTCACAATGTGATCTAACTTCATTTGGCATTAGCTTAAATTTGGCAATCTGGATTAGGCTATCTTCCATGAAAGACTCATGCGATTAGCACCCTCATTCTTCGACCAATTATAAGGATTCGTGGACTTCGGACTTCCAATTCGGACAAGAAGTTAGTAGACGGAGCTTGCTTTCCCATGTCCCACCCCCGTTACTGTTAGTTGGAGGGTCTTTTGTACCGCTGGCATGCCTCTGCTTCTTGTTGAAGTTTTGAGCTAGCACTCTCTCATTCACAGATCCAGACTAAAATCACTTAGAGAGTAAGAATTGCAAAGAAAGCTTTCTCTACTGATTTCCCATCTCCTTTCAACTGAAGAGGTATCAGCTAATATACACACAAAAGCTAATGCCTGTAGGATGTTGCCAGCTTACTTCAACATTTACAAGCGGACAAAAAAAAAAGTAAGCTGCCTACGCCTATACAAGACATTAGACGCTGTCTAACCAATGGAGATTATCTTTTCTGCCTTTGCTTAAAAGGTTTCACTGATGCAAGATTATTATTTTTTTTTTAAATTCTTGATCGTGCAAATTCCTTTCTATTGGTTTTGTAACCGTTTTTTCCATTTGAATCTCTTTAGTCTCATCTGTACACTTCAAATCCACGCATTTTCTCTTCTTCTGAGAAAATTAGTTTTTCGTGTCTTGTACTGCTGACCTACCACTCCATCTGAAGGCTGGCCTTGGGCCTTTTCTTCTAAATTGGGCGTGATTATCTCGTTCCGTTTTCTCTTCCGGTGGCTGATCTTGGGTTTGGGAGATCTTCCAGACTTCAAAAACATCAGCCCTGATACATAAGCTCTGTTAACTAAGCCAGAAACTTCGTAGGCAGATCGATTACTCTCCCTCAGTTTCTCTCTTGGACTTCTTTTTATTTAAAGCTCATATAACCCTTGCGAATGATGATAAAAAATTCTTCCATCACCACGCAGATAATACTTTGTTTGTTACCTATTACATGCTCTAGGACAGATTTAAAAATTCAATTTGAGTGGCTTTAGTAATAAAAATAATACGTGCCCCTACTTTTCTATGTTTCTCCGGGTTTTGTTTGGTTCTGCAAGTTGAATTTTCCAGATCTGTCAGGAATGCTCTCTCCTTTCATCCAGTTCCATTCATGGTAACAATCACTGCAGCATATCTAGGACCATCTAAGCAGCTTAAAGCATATTTTACCAACGGATGGAGTTTACTAACAAGGTGTAGATACCCTCTGTCAATGTTGATCGAGTCTGCAAACCCTGCGTCTACAAGCGGGAGTCCAGTTTCCGCTATGCTTATGTGAAGTTTCTAGCTTAGTCATCCTTGTCTTCCGAAAGGAGATAAGGATTTAGAACAGAGAGTTCCTGAAAAGAAAAGTGTCTCTCGAGTCTATTATATTTCTTTATTAGCGTCATATCTCCAGGTAGTAGAGCTTTAGAGAATACGTACCTTTTACTTTTGTTGGTGTTTTGCGGAAGCGTGTGTGTGTGCAAGTGTTATGTGTGAGTTTATGGATGATGGACAAGGGATAGACTAGGATAATTGAAAGACAAATAACATGGGATATGGGAAATAGTTTCATTAGTTTGATAAAATAATTTTACAAGGAAGTGTTGGAAGTGTTGGTGGAGGAGTTTCATGATATGGAATATATTCTCATGCTCCTCTCACTCTCTTACATTTGTTAGTTTGCTACACTCCCCCTTCTTTCCTATTTATTGAGTCTAAATACAACATTCTAGAACAATGGGGAATGTTATCCACTTAGGCTTATTCTAGGAAATTCTAGATTCTAGTTTTTCTAGAGACTTCTTACATGTTGGACATTTCTTATTTCTTCTAGAAAATGTTTTCTTCTTTCTTCTAGAAAATTCATCTAGGGAATTCTAGAGAATTCTAGAAGTTTAACAACTCTAGGAAATTCTAGAAAATGGATCACCAATTTCCAACAACTTTCCATTAATCAAGGAACTCTTCTCCAATTGTTTTGTAAAATTTCAACTCAACTTCTAGAATCTTTATCTGTGAAGCAGGATCTTTTATGAACCATTGAAGTTGCTGGAAATCTTTTTCTCAAGTCTACCCAGCAACTCCGCATAGATTTTAGTAACCTTCCCTCGAGGGCTGTGATCGTTGGAATCAATCTGTAGATATCAAAACTTAACATTCAAATTTTATAATTTCGAGGCTTTTATCACCAGATTCAATGTCAAAATCTTCTGGAATAGGATTATGATTCTCAGGAATATTTCGCTCGTGATTTCTCTATGGCCATCTGGTACAAACTTTCCAAGATCTTCATTTTCAAGATCTTGTTCTCATAACTTTATCGAAGCCATATATGCCCGATGGTTCACCTAAACCCATGACCATTTTTGAATCAGATCATACTTCGTGAGTGTGGTTGTTTGCCAAACATATCATCTTCTACCTGATTTTAATCTTCAAGTATATCTCCTTTAATTTTTTTGGGACTCAATCAAAAGAGGCTTGTGAACTTCAACTGTCTTTCCAACCAACTAGTTCATTCTTTTGGGAAGTCTTTCACGGTATTCATACCCCACAGTCATTCAACAGATGATATTAAGGCTTTTTTCCTTTCCTATATGATTCTAAAATGAGAAAAAAGAACTCTAGGTCTTTTGCATAGCCAACTAATATTTGCTTTCGTTCTCACAGAACCATAGCTTTTGCTCTCATTCTCCTTCTGTCCCTTTGGAGACTTCTTCCTTGGATGCCCCTCTTGCTTGCATAGCCAAAAAAAATTTCTTTCTGCTGTAGGATTTATCTGCACAACAAGACAATTTACGAGAGAGAGAGAGAGAGAGAGAGAGAGAGAGAGAGAGAGAGAGAGAGAGAGAGAGCAGCTAAGACAATTTTTACCTGGAGGAATATATTCTACGTCAAAGTTGTGATAACTATACTATTCTTGTATAATTAGAAGCCTAGTTTGCTGAGTTTCCTTCAGATTCAGATTCAAGAATCTTTCAACATATTCAGAGTTGGTTCTCACTACAAACCTTGTTGGGGCTAGGAATATGTAAAAAGTTTTTTGTACAAATTTTCATGGCAAGTACATCCTTTTCATGTATCAAATAAATGAGTTCAGATCATTTAAATGTGGCAGACCAATATTGATAGAAGTTTTACTTATTTTCTTTATTTAGTTTTATGTACTTCTCTCCAGCATTCATTTGATGCATCAGAAGGTGATAATATGATGGCAAATGCTTTACCTTTTCTTTTACCTAGTGCTTGAGTGTCTTCATCATCCCAAAATCGAGATGCATTACTTGGAGCTTTCTTGGGTAGCCTACTAAGATATTTTAAAATTGTCTGGCCTAGTTAGCACTTAGCAGATCTACAGTACCTCTGAACTTTTTATCTTCTACTTTGTCAGGAAAGTTTATTATATCTCGCAAATTTAGGTTTGTAATGCTAGGTTTTTTTTTTTCTCTACTTCCTACTTCCATACCCAAGCAATTATCTTTTTCCTTTATCCATTTTACCTTCTTTTACATAGGATCATGCCTTTTTTCTTAAAGATATTTGTCAGTAGTCATAAGTGATTCATTTGCATCTCTTCACTTTTGCTAAAGACTATTACATTGTGTATATACGCAGCACAAAATGCCTAGGGCATTCTGTCTATGAGATCTCTTGCCGTAGCTATCTTATAGTCATCATCCTTGTTGGTTTGCTGAGCTGAAGATAGTCTGCAACAATTAACGCTTTTCCTCATACCTGCTTTGCATGGTTAATGGGTTAGAGTGCGGAATATAACCATCTCTTATAAAACCTTTGGAGCACAGATCAGGAATTTGTTTTTCAAATACCTCTACCAACTCACAGTTTTTGCTGAAATGATGATAATTGGATCTTTTAGCTCAAGTCTGGCTTTTACACCATTAAGACTCCACAATTTGACTTACATTTTACACACACACAAAAAAGTAAAAAGACTCGACAATTTGCGGATCTTCACGAAAGTAATTTTTCAATTTTGGCAGGAACTTATTCCATTTTGTTCCTGGCAGTTGGATACTCCGAATTTTTCCTTGTTCTAGGCAGAACAAATTTTGACAGTAGAAGGTATCATTTCGAAATGAAGATTTTTCGCATCCAAAAAGCTTATGCTCCCATTATTTACCACGCTGTGCTCACACTATGAATGCTTGGTCACGTGGACAGTCTCCACAAAACTCTAATTGTTTCACAGGATAAACCTCAAATTTGTCTTAACCAAGGATTTAGAAGAGTGACGCCTGCTATAGTAATCGTGGTGCTTTCTTGCACAAAAGACCATTTTTCGTTTTGTCCCTTAAGAAAGCATTACCAAGAATGACATCCTCGTCTAGTGTCAGGGAAGGAAAATCCGTCTAACAATGAACATTGATTCCCACCAGCCATTCTTAATGCAATAGGCTCTGTTAATGGTCCCCACCATTCGTCTGGTGATGCATTGGGTCTTGCACAATTAGTACAAGCTCCAGTGTCTCTAATGCATATGGATAACACCCGGGAAACTTAAATGTCACAACCACGTAAGTGCTTAACCCAGCTCAGTTGGTATGCCATTTGGGAGGAAGGTTCGATAATATCCCAAACCTTGTCCATGGCTATAGACCATCGCCTTGCTGTATTCCCAAAGCTTGGAAACCTTCATGTATGTCTTGGGATGCGGATCTTTTCTCCTTCGAAGTGAATTACGATTAGAACACTATTATCCTTTGAATATGTATCCTCTTCTTCATAGACAGGCATATTGATTTGTTTGTATCCTATGATCCTTCTTTCTAAGGTTATTGAGTTTACTGACCTTTGAGATGCAACCTCCTCCCGGTTGACTTCTTGTACAGTATCCTGTGATACAGTAAGAGGTTCAAAAGTCCCTAATTTCCTAGCAAAGAGGGTGTAGACAATGTTCTAAACATAAGTTTATTTTTAGGGTGAGCATATTGGAACGCTCAAATCGGGAACCGCCCAGATTAGACTGGATGGACCGGACCAGATCGGATTGGACCGGGTTCTTGGAGGGATCAATCTGGTTTCTAGTTTCGTAGAAATGGAACCGGTGATTCTCAGTCCGGTTCTCAGTTCTAGGGAGAACTGATCAGACTAGCCTCGCTCTTTTTTTTTTTTTAATAAATTAATTTATTAAAATAGCAATAAACTCTAAAATAATAACAACTCTAGTATTTTTTTAATTTTTAATTTATTTTTTTTGCTAGTGATTGGTTCCCGGTCCTAGGACTGTCTAGTCCAATCAACTAGTCCAAAAAATTGAGAATTGGTCCTCCCGATTCGATTCTCGATTTCTAGGTGGAACCGGATCAAATTACGAACTGATAACCCCTAGTTATTTTTGCTCCCCTCTATTGGACCCAAGATGCACTAATCTCTCTAGATGCTCCAATAGGTTCCACCATAGTCGAACTCCTAGGCCGTGTAATTCTAGGGGGTTAATTTTTTACCTACAACCTACAAAATTGTCTGTAATCGTGCGAACCTCTTCAGCTGCTATCTAACTTCCGTTCTCTAGGATTTGTGGCATTCGCGAATCTACAAATCATCTTAGTGTGATACACCAAACATTTGACTTGTGGGTTCATCCTATCCATGTTTAAAGAATCAATTCTCAATGTTAATGAATTCCCCAAACAAATATCATTTAGAGCCATCAAATTATTTGGATGGGCTTGGAAGCAGACTGGCCCATGTGCTAGATTGGCTAGTATTCCTACTATCGATTAATCTCGAAGATCCGTCCATCTTTGATCCAATACAGTTTCAATCACAAAATTGCCAACAGGAAGGTGCAATAGCGGGACCTATCCTATTCTGATTAACCCTACATATGTATATAATGGCATGTGCCTCTTGTTCTTTCTCTTGTCTCTCTAATTTTTTGAAGATTTAGCATAGGCACATCTAAGGTTTGAAGTTCAGGATACATCTTTGCCACTGGGGTCGATCGTGAGAAAGTTATTGCCTATTTAGAGTTAAATCTTAATAATCAATAAACAGCCCTAACGTCTACTTCGAGCAGCCTCCACTCCAAAGTTGATCCTGACAATAAATCTTGTCGAAAAGTTTCTTCTAATACCTAAAATGTTGACTTTAAGGGCACTATATCATCACATGCGTTCGTCATTGATAATTGTTCACTACATTATTTTGAATCTTCTTCATCTGTCTCATATTCTGATAAAACTTCATAGAGACGTTTAACCTGAAAGTATAAATTTTCTAGTTCCTGCTGATCTATAGGTTTATAAGCAGGTTCCTCATGAAGAGTGACATCTTCAAAATACTCCACAAATATTCTCTTTTCGTGGATACTTTTATTGACAAGCATGAAGCTTGTGGGGTTTGAATCCACAAAATAGAACAAAAGCTACAACTACTTAACAGGGTTTACCTTGAGGAAAACGAGGTGTTCTTCTGTGTTTCCTTTTAAAGGCCTCAATTCTTTGTAAATCTAGATGACTTTTCAGATTTATGAGGCCTTAGTTATCCCCTTGGTACACTTTTTTCATATCAAATAAACTTTCTTCTTTTCGATTCTTTAGGAAAGTGTCTTGCAGTTCTGGTTTCTCGATGGATGTTACAGCCATATCTACACTGCACATATTAAATCAAAGGGCAACAACTCTTGTTTAAATAAGGAAACTATTTAGTTGCTTCCTTTGCTTAGAATTCATTACTCACTCTCCTCATCGTATACATTTTTGCCTGGATTCACCCACCTGGACCTTCTACTACCGCTTTTTCTCGAAGGAGCAAGTCGTAAGCCTTCTTTGTGACCTCTGGCCATGGCTTCGGAAGTTTGTCAAAGAAAGTCTTTGAGATTGTTGAAATTCACAGTGCCAAAATAGCACATATCAAAAGTCTGTACTTTCATTAGAGCATCTCAAGGCTATACTATCTACTATTTCTGTAAAAAGCAATAAATCCCAGAATTCTCTTTTTAAGACATCTGTTACGATGGCTTATATTCCATCTGCAATAAGCTCTTGTCTATTTTATACCTTAAACCTGTTTGAGATAATAAGAATTTCCCAAACATCTGAGCGTTACTGACAAGAGTGGCTTCACATACTTCATACGTAGTGTTGGACTTTATCCTCCTGCATTTGTTATCAAATCAATGGTTGTGACCCATTCATCTATCCTGTCAAACACATGTTTTCCGTATCAAGATTAAGAAAAGCACCAAGAACTAACCAGAGGCCTTAATGGATTAATCATTAAACAAACTATGATTTGTTCTATGTGGATAACCGGGCTTATATAAAGTCCATTTTCTCTGTTAAAAGCTCAATAAATATTCTATCATCAATAGTATCGGAGATTCTTTAGCCAACCCCAAAGATTGCCGAAGATGTTGGGCTAACTTACTAGTATCATTACCATTAAGGTTAGCTGCTCCTTTTACGGAACCTAAAATGAATGGTGTTACCTTTCTTTGCTACATTTTTTGGACTTGAAGGACTTGATTTGAATCTCGTCCCTCAGGCTTTTTCTAATTAGTCTATGTTTCAATTACATCAAGCCTTTCATTAACCAATAAAGACATCTCTCTTGCAATAGCATTTCTCCCTTGTATCTACATAGTCATTTTCATTATGTATGCCATTATGCATAGGAGAAGATAAATCTGGTATTCTATCAGACTGTTTTATTTATTAGAAATGTTTATTTATTTTTTCTAAGAAGAAAGAATGAAAAGCTAGGATTTCTTTTCTTTAAAGAAAACACAGGCCTAATGGTATTTTTGTAAATACTTGAGGCAGTAAAGAGCAAAAAGGTAATAACATGACAGATCTCTATAGGAACCAACGGTAGGCCGTGTTTGTCCAAACCGCCAAAGAACGGGTCTTTATTTTTCCTCTTTCAGAAGTGGGCCTAAAGTTGTCTTAAAGGATAAAGTACTTGAATTTAATTAGGATTTATCCTTTTGGAAATGCTAATCTAGACTTCATGTGACGACCTAGACCCAAGGCAGTACGGAGGGATGGACTGAGATCGCTCTGGTAGTACGCGGGTGAGGTTAAGAGCATGTCTCCCGTCCCACATCGCTTAGGGCGGAGTCCTGGGGCTAGTTTATAAATGCTTTGGTCCCTTTAATCTGTATAATGCATTTCACGTACGCTTCTGCTACACTGAAAACAAAGCCGTGAGGGAGAACGGGCCAATGGGCCGTGCCTCTCCAAAGCGGACAATATTATGGCTTGGGAGAGGGTGGGCCAGGCCCCTGCCCCTACATAACGCGTGAGAACTCAGTGTCCAAAGCGGACAATATTATACAGTGGGGCCCGGGACGTTACACTTCACGCAGGTTATTTTTATCACAGATATTGCTTCGCAAAGGAATATACCAGATAATTGGGTTGGTATTTGGACAATTAAACAAAAGACAAGACAATTTCAATGAACTTTGTAAAGAGATGAAAACAATGCCTATCAATGATTTAGTATATCCAATAATTAACTTGAATTATTGATAAATGCAAAATAGATTAACATACAGCATTTAGAATAACATGAAGAATATTGTTTTAAATTGCTTAGACTTAGACATTTTGCTGGTTGAACATATTTAGACATTCATCTCCATATTTATTGTAGACTAGCTTCTTACTCTGCGATTCTCTTTGAATATTTATTCATTTCATTGGATTACTCTAAAAGCACTTTCTACTAATTTTCCCTTGTCAGATATGAAGCGGCGCTTATACAACAAATTGTACTAGAAATCTCAATTCAACTAGATCGAACGCCATTAAATGTAGCTAAGTATCCGGTTGGGATAGATATCCGAGTACAAGAGCTTCCAACTGTCACGCCCCGATCATCGGGCACGCACACATCCTTCTCACTTGGTCAATTTTATAATGCGATATCCCAGGACAATGTATCGCCGACCCTTTCAATTTTTAAGCACATGCGGAAGCAGTTAAAATCCCTAGACAATAAAACGATGGGATAGAAAAGCAGGGCCATATTTTTCATATTGAAATTTATAACCACACTTTTATACAAACCACAAACCCTTTCGTAACTATTCACATCAAAACGGAGATCTCAAAAGAAGACAGAAACTTAGATGAACTAGGCCGTACTCAAGGCCCCTCTTAGAATTGTCTTCTTCTTCCAAAAATCATTTTCTTCAGATCTCACCTCCGAGTTCTCCTTCTCGGATTCCTCCTCCACAGCTCTTCAACGGGGTCCTGAAATGGTTTTCCCCAAACTGGGATGAGACTACGTCTCAGCGAGTTCTACCCCACTAAGCCCGATTAGTAAACCAATATACTAAAGGCTGCCTAAACACGCACAGGGCAGAGGACTTACCTTGGCCTCTGATCCCACCTGCAAGTCAGTACAATTCACAATAGACACCCATTTATTCCAAACAAATCGAACCAGTCGATTATATGTCATACAAATCACTCTCCACGGAGGAGTATCTAAAAGCGAGGCCACGTGCATTCTCTAGGACGACATTCCAAGTCTCCGAGTCCACGTGCCTCGAACCTTGGGCCCACGTGCATTCTCTCGGGCAACCTCTTCGCCAAAGTGATACATCAAGTCACCGAGCCCACGTGCCCTTTTAGATGCCTGGGTCCACGTGCATTTTCTTAGGTACTATCTCACCAAAGTGATGCATCAATTCACCGAGCCCACGTGCCCTTTTTACGATGCCCGGGCCCACGTGCATTCTCTTAGGTGCTATCTCACCAAAGTGATGCATCAATTCACCGAGCCCACGTGTCCTTTTAGATGCCAAACTATGTCACCGAGCCACGTGCATTCTCCAGGACGACATACCGAGTCTCCGAGCCACGTGCATTCTCTCAGGCGACCTTTTCGCCAATGTGACATATTCAACCACTGAACTCACGTGCATTTTCCAGGTGACATTCCAATTCACCGAGCCCACGTGTCCTCTTTCAAGTGGTTACCAATCTTCTTTTCAATACCGACAACCAATGCCCGACGATTTCTCATTCAAATAATTAAATCAACTCAACAAAGCATTATAAATGCTGAATAAACATACTTGGCCATTCACCAATCAATACTCAATCAAATAATTAAATTAACTCAACAAAGCATTATAAATGCTGAATAAACATACTTGGCCATTCACCAATCGATAATTCAATCTCAATCGATTCCAATCAATTTAGGATAAATCCCTAAAATATCACAATTTATTCAATTCCATACAACGTAGAGCTCAAATAAATAAACGGACTGAGCCATGACAATCAGCACGAGATTTCAGTCGTCGGCCATCAAAATCTTAATTTCTGAAAAATAATTAATTAAATAATTAATTTCGAAAATTAAATAATTAATATTAAAAATTCAATTTAGCTCAAAATAAAGCCCGATTAACTAAACGGACTTCACCACGGTCATCAGCACAATATTCCGGTCCCGGGCCATCTCAGTTGAATTTTCGGAAAATAAATAATTATTTAATTTAATTCCGAAAATTAATATTTAAATATTAAAAATCCACTTAGGCCCGAAAAACCTAACTGGAGCCCACTAAGGGTCGGGAAAAATCCCGAGGCACTTCCAATAATTAGTAGACCACGTCTACTTGTTAATTGCACAATCAATTTATCTAAATCACATCACAATTGACTAATAATTGCTAATTTATTCTAATCTAACAACCTAAACATAATTAATTAAATCTAAACCAACCTTAAGCATAATTAGCCAACTAATCCAGGATTAGTGAGATTACTCACCAAATCGCCCGCAAATCGGATCAATCCGACGGTGGCAACGTGAGGAACGATTGTTCCCAAAGCGACTCACGGATCCGGGGCCCGGAAACGGCCCAAAAGCGGGCCCGAAGTCGCTGAAACCCACTCCGTGGGCTTGCTGGTCGGGGCTGATCGGGGCTGCTCCGGCGGCTAGGGCGGCGAGGGGAAGCCGGCGGAGGGCGAGGGGGACGCGGGGGAGGTCCGGCGAGGTTGGGCGGTGGCCGGAGGTGGCCGGACGGTGGCTGGTCGGTGCGGAACAGAGGCGAAACAGGGCTGGGCCGAGCTGGATCGCGCGGCCTGGGCGCGCGCGGACGGCAGGACGACGGCGAGCGGCGGTGCAGCGGCGGGACGAGCTGCGCTGCTTTTGCTCCGAGCTCCTGGTTCGCACGCGAAGAAAAGAAGGAGAAGAAAGAAGCTGGTTCGGTCGAGCGTGCGGAGGAAGGAAGAAGAAGAAGAAGAAAGAGAGAGAGAGAGAGAGAAGGATATGCATTGACCGGTCAAAGAGAGAGAGAGAGAGAGAGGAATGGGCGGTGGGGAATTCGCACGAGGGGGAAAAGGGAGAGGAGAGAGGAGAGAGAAAGAAAAGAGAGAAAAGAAAAGAGAGGGAGAGAGAGGAAAAAGAAAGGAAATGCATAATTCCTTATTTCAATTTTCCTTTCTCTTTTCCTTTTCCTTTCTTTTTCTTTTGGGCTTCAATTTTCTTCCGATAATTTCTTTATTGAAATTTCGGACCTGTCAATAAATTGACGAGCGATGAGACAGGATCCAAAAATAAGAATTATGACGCGCTTAAAATTCGATTCCCGAAATCGAGTTGATTTCGTGGTTAAAAATCGATCGGCGCGTGATTTTAGCTCAATCCAACCAATTAGGTAGCTTTTAGGGATTTTACAGCTGATACATCCCTTAACGGCTTTACCCAATAGGTTAGTTAACTCGTGAGTGATCATCGAGAAAAAAGCGCCATAAAGACGCGGACGAAACGCCCATTTCACTTTATCGAAACGGGGTCGAATTTCAGGATGTCACACCAACGATCCTAAATCTATAGTCCAAGGATGATATTCTTATGGTAGGATTATGGGGACAAGGAGGCATAGGGAAAACAACCCTTGCTAAAGCCATTTATAATGCTATTTTTAGAGAGTTTCAAGGTTCTAGTTTATTGGACCGTATTCGCGAAAATTCCAAGAGTTTCACTGATTTGGTTTATTTACGGGAAAATTGCTATCGAGGTACCGCGAAAAAATTGACAGTCTTCGTTGTTGATGCGGGAAGTCGGTTGATTCAAGATAGACTTTGCAATAAGAAAGTTCTTGTTATTCTTGATGATGTGGATGATGAACGCCAGTTAAATGCTTTAGCTGGAGATTGTGAGTGGTTCGGTAAAGGAAGTAGGATAATTATCACAACAAGAAACAAGCATTTGCTAACTTCTCATGGAATACATTTGGATCATTTGTATAGAGTTCCAGCTCTCAAGTATGATGAAGCTCTTGAACTTTTTAGAAAGCATGCTTTTCTAAAAAGTCAAAAAATAGAAATTAGCAACAATCTTGTTCGTAGGGTTTTAAATTATGCCGGAGGCCTCCCTTTGGCTCTTGAGGTGTTGGGTTCTTTCTTGTGTGGTAGAGGAGAATAGGAATGGGAAAGTACCCTGCAAAAACTTTCTAGAAGTCCTGACAAAAAAATTAGTGATGTATTGAAGGTAAGTTATGATGGATTAGAGGACTATGTAAAGGAGATTTTTCTCCATATTGCCTGTTTCTTCAAGGGGCGGGAGACAAAGTACATTAAGAAAGTTCTTGATGGTTGTGATTTTGACACGACTATTGGGGTTGAAATTCTCATTGAGCGCTCCTTGATTAGTAAAGAGAAAGGTGTTGGAGAAATCTTCTTGAAGTGTTTTGAAGTTGACAAAACGTTTACTATCGCGATCTAGTCTGAAGGCTTGCAGGACTCGTTATTTAAAGTCTAAGACTTCCGGACAGCCGACTCAAGACTCAAAGTCTATCCTCATTGACAGTCTCTAATCCGTTGAAGAAATGTTATCCGAACTGGATGTTTCGTTAAGGATTTAACCTTATCATCTGGAGAAGATCTCGTGGCTGGAAAAGACGTAACATAATCCTTTGATTGATCAAGATTGATTCGATGATTGAAGATTCGATGATTGAAGATTCGATGATTGTCTAAATATTATTGGAAGGTTCTACTTATGGAAACCAAGATCCCGATTGTATGGGCGAACACGATTGATGGGCTATCAACACGTTCCTTTAATAGCTTGAACAATCTTCCTAATTGATTCCGTCCAACGGGTAGATTGGAGGAATTCCTTTTGTAAGTGCCAACGGGAATGATGGCATAAAGGAGTATATAAGGAAGACGATCTTAGTTGTTCAAGAAGTGCGCGATAGAAGAATTCCAAAGTCTGAAGCTCATTTTTGTTTAGACAATTCCTTTGAGCGAATGCTTGTATACAAAAGAGAGTCTATATTTGTGAGAAACCTTGAGGAGGTGTGGTAGAACATCTACACTGTGGAATCAAGGCAAAGCTGTGCTGTAACTTCTCTTTTGATTATAGTGAAATCCAGCCAGTGGGCTGTTAGTGCGGAAGAGTGGACGTAGGCTTGGAATAAGCCGAACCACTATAAATCCTGTGTTCAAATTTCTCTTCCTCACTCTCTCTACCTCGATCGTATTTCATTTGTTAATCAAGAGAGAATTTCCTTTCTATCGTTTGCTAAGAATCGCTTCCGTATTTCGATAAATTGTTTGTGCACCTATTCACCCCCCCTCTAGGTGTTTATACTAGCTATCACAATTGGTATCAGAGCCTGTGTACTCACTTTGTTTGAAGTGTTTTACTTGAGTTAAAGATCCATGGCTAGTATGCTAGCACCGAGGCTGATGGAAGGGCAAAGCAATACCGAGACCACCCTACTTTGATGGAAAGGATTACAACATCTGGAAAAACAAGATGAAAGCTTTCCTACGATCAAAGGATCCTCCGGAATGGGACGTTGTAGAAAAGGAATTACTCCTACAGCTGCATCGTCTCGAAAGAGGGAAAGAAACTGTTGAGACCAGCGGAATGACTCAGGAAGAGATAAACAAGAGACAAGCACTCGATGCAAAAGCAATTTACTCTTTATATTGTGCTTTGTCACCAACTGAATATAATATAATATCTTCTTGTGTTACAGCAAAAGAAGTCTGGGACAGATTGCATATCACCTATGAAGGAACAGATCGAGTGAAGGAAACCAGAATTAACATTATTCTCGGTCAATATGAAGCATTCAAAATGAAACCAGGAGAATCTATAACTGACATGTTTAGCCGTTTTACAGATATTGTCAATGGTCTTGAGAATCAAGGACAAAAATTTCTGATCCCATGAAGGTAAACAAGTTACTTTGCGTGGACTCTCCAAGGATTGGAATCACATAAAGACTTCGATAAGAGAGACGTAAAGAATTATGCCACTATCGTCGACGGCGATTGGAACTCTTCAGTCTTATGAAGTGGAACGGATCAATGAAGATGAAGATCCAAAAGGTAAGAAATCCATTGCATTAAAATCAAATGATGATTCGATGATACTGATTACAAGATGATATGGACGATGAGGAGCTTGCTCTCATGATAAGAAGATTCAGAAAACTGAATAGAAAATGAAGAAGGTTCAACTCAAAGAAACAAAGCTTTCAAAGACAGCAGACCAAGTCTGTTGATGATGAGGAACCAAATAAAGATGTAGTCTGCTTTGAATGCAAGAAAAAGGGACACATCGGACTAACCGCCCTCTTCAAGAAGAAGAGAGGAAAAGCTCTCAAAGCCGAAACACAGGTGATACGAGTTTGAAGAAAGTGATAATGAATATGCCAATCTATGTCGATGGCACAATCGACTCATACTCTGGATCGACTCATACAAGTGAATTTGAGGCAAGTAATTTTAAAATTCTGTCAAAGTTTCTAAATACATTGATGAACTTTGTGTTTTAGTCTTAAGACTTCT
Source organism: Eucalyptus globulus (assembly GCA_014182545.1). Taxonomy (NCBI): domain Eukaryota; kingdom Viridiplantae; phylum Streptophyta; class Magnoliopsida; order Myrtales; family Myrtaceae; genus Eucalyptus; species Eucalyptus globulus. The sequence continues at coordinate 21,026,745 of CM024724.1, forward strand.
CTCAAAAGAATTTCCGAACTGAAAAAGGAAAACTCAGCTCTAAAACAAAAGGAAAATGTTTTAGTAGAAAGAGTTAAAAGTCTAGACTTGACTGTTTCCACTCTTAAAGAAAATAAAGATAATCTTTTAAAAGAAAATGCTCTTTTAAAAACAGACTTATCAAATATTTCAAAGAAATTTTCAATAGGGTCTGAGAAACTTGAAAAAATTCTTTCAACTCAAAGACCTTACTTCAATAAGTCTGGTCTAGGTATGTCAGCAGAAACAATTCCCTTGATGTCGCGACCTCTTTTTTTTCTGGCGCTCGCAATCGGGTACGAGCGCCTAAGGAGGCTAATGGCTCGGCTGAATTTATTAAGCCCGACTCTCCCAAGTCCACCAATTCACGACTTTAATAGTTTGAGTTTTTTAACCTATAAATCAATTTTTTTAAATGGAGTCACCACTAATCGATTTGAAGTGGGTTGATTAGAAACCCAAGCGAAGTATCGGGAGAAATACTCGCTCTGCGCAACCAGAGAAATTAGGATCGGGACTTGATTACACTAGTTAATCACTAATGCCCTTTCGGTACCTAATCTTGTTTAAACCCTAAGGCTTTTTGGATGTTTGAGAGATTTTCCATGCATTTTTGGGATGAAAAACATTTTTAAGTATTTTTCTCATTTTTTGGACATAAAAGGGATTTTTTTTTTTGGTATTTTTGGTATTTTTAGGAAAATACAAGTCTTTTTTGGCTTTTCTGAATTTTTGGCTTTTTTTGGAAAATATGAAATATTTTTGACTTTTTTGATTTTTCGAAAAATAAAATATTTTTTAATATTTTTTTAATATTTTTGGAAAATAAATTATTTTTTGATTTTTCTCGATTTTTTAGAAAATAAAACATTTTTCGACATTTTTTCGATATTTTTCGATTTTCTGGAAATTAAAACATTTTTATATTTTTTTGAAAATAAAATACTTTTGATTTTTTTTTTTTTTTGAAAATAAAATATTTTTTTTTTTGAAAATAAAATATTTATTATTTTATATTAAAATAATAAAATAAAACCGACCGGCCTCGGATCGCGTTGCGGGCCCGACTCGGATTTTTCGGCTTTTTCTTTTCTTTTTTTTTTTTTTTTTTAATCAAAAACGACGCCGTGGCGGGCGTTTGGGGACGCCCGGCCCGGCCCGACGACCGGGTCCACGACCCGTTCCGCGACCCGGCCTCCCGCGAACCCTACCCGACCCGGATCCGAATCGCAACCCGTCTTCCGCCGCGCCCGCAATTCGTGGAATCCCTACCCGGTTCCCGATCCGGGTTCGACCCGACAACCCGAGGTCGCGACCCGGAAAATCGGGAACCCTAGGGTTCCCGAATCGCGGCGCCGAGGCAAGACAGCGGGGGACGGCGACGGCGACGGCGACGGCGGCGGCAACCGGCGGCGGCACGGCGGCGGCAACGGCGACGACAGCGACGCGGTAGCAACGAGGGTTGGACTTCGGAGGGGGAAACTATGGCGACGACAACGGCGGCGGTGGCGGTAACACTACCTGTTCGTGGCGATGGCGTCCGGATAGTGGTGGCTGGGCAACTCGGTTTCCCGATCTGGCGCGCGGCGTCGCCGGGCCGATCACGGCAACGGCCCGCAGGTGGGGCACGGCAGCAAGCCGTCAAAGCAACGGCGTCGGGACCGAGGCGAACGGCTGCGGCACGGCGTCGGCGGCAACAACAACAGCAAAAAAACTCGACCGGACCCTCCTCGGCCTTGATTTCTCCTCACTCGGGCCGGATCCGAGCCTCCACCGGCCGGATCGACCTTCTCGAAGTCACTCGCCGCCTGCCCTCCCGAAGTCTCGGTGGAGGGTGGGCTGAGCTTGCGACTCGAGCTCTCTCTTGCGCTCGCCCTTCGATCCTTCCCGATGTCTCTCAGTGAAGGATTTCCGAGCTCGCCACGCCCTCCGACGATGCTTGCGGCCACCTATTTATAGGCGAAGGAACTCCGGTCGACGGAGGGGTTCGGTCGCCGGCCTCCGGCTTACCCACCGGTTTCGCTCGGCCGGACCGGTGTCCCATCGAGCTTTCCAGCGAAGCTCGCTCGGCATTAATGGCGCCCCTGATCTTATCCTCTCCCGGCGTCGGCCTACTCCCCTCGGCCGTAGGCCGTCCTTCGCGCGCGTCGCCGGCCACCGCGCGTGAACTACAGAGGCGGAGAAAGATGGAGCGAGGAAGAAGAAGAGGGAAGAAGGAGAGACAAGGAGGGTGGGGCCAAGCCGCACAAGCCCACGTGAAGAAAATTGGGGGGGTTGCTTTTGTTTTTCTTTTCTTTTGTTTTTACTATTTTTTTGTTGTTGTTTTTGCTACTTATTTATTTATTATCTAAAAAATAAAATAAATTAAGACCTAATTAAACCTAATCAAAATTTTAGGTGTCAACACTTGATTGATTTTCCTAAAGTAAAAGAAATAATTAAGAAAAGACCCTCGAAAGAGGCTTACAAAAATCATTTCAAGAAAGTTTTTGTAAAACCTGCAGGTAGAAATGCTCTCGGATGTTCAAAGTGCAACAGTCCGGATCACTTTGAAAAGAGTGTCCTATGGTATGGAAACCTGTTAAGAAAGTATGGGCTAATACTATTTATCTTATTAACACCAAAGGACCCAAGAAAATTTGGGTACCAAAGAAAGCTTGAGACTTTATTTTAAATGCAGGTCTCCGTTAAGAAACAGGTAAAGTAGTATCTTGACAGCGGATGCTCAAGACACATGACAAGAGACTCAAATTGTTTTATAAAGCTTGCTCAAGTAAATGGTGGAAAAGTTTCATTCGGAGGAAACAACAAAGGAAGTATTGTGGGATTTGGAACTGTGAAAATTGGAAGTCTCACAATAAGTAATGTTTCCTTAGTGGAAGGACTCAATTACAATCTTCTTAACATTAGTCAATTGTGTGATACTGGTTTCAAGATCTTCTTTCAAGAAGGAACATGTTACGGAATCGCAAAGACTCTACTCGTCTTTCATGGGTCGAAGACATGGAAATATCTATCTTCTGGATGTGAAACCAAATGAATTGCAATGTCTTATCTCAATTCTCAATTCAAGACGAAGCAAGCTTATGGCACAAAAAGCTTGGTCATGTCAACATGAAGCAATTAGCCAAAATCTCATCAAAGCAGTTAGTTCGAGGTCTACCCAAATTGCCATACCAAAAGACTGATCCATGCACTCCATGTATTTTGGGAAAGCAGGTAAGAAATTCATTTAAGCCAATAAATCATGTCTCTACTAATCATGTACTACAATTGCTGCATATGGATCTCTTCGGACCAACCAGAACACAGAGTATTGGGGGTAAGAAATATTGCCTAGTAATTGTTGATGATTACTCCCGTTTTACTTGGGTATATTTCCTTGCAAGTAAGTCCGAAACCTTTTCATATTTTGAAAAATTTGCTAAAAAGGTTCAAAATGAAAAAGGATGTGTTATCTCTAGTATAAGAACAGATCACGGAGGTGAATTTGAAAATCAAGATTTTACAAAATTTTGTGATGAATCTGGCTTTAAGCATGTGTTCTCCTCTCCATATACTCCTCAGCAAAATGGAGTTGTGGAAAGAAAGAACAGATCTCTTCAAGAAATGGCTAGAACTCTTTTAATTGAAAGTAAAATTTCTTCACAATTTTGGGCTGAAGCTATTTCAACAACATGCTATATCATCAATAGAATCTTCTTAAGACCTATTCTACAGAAAACCCCTTATGAGTTATTCAAAGATAAGAAGTCTATTGTTTCATACTTTCATGTATTCGGTTGCAAATGTTTTATATTGAAAAATGCAAAAGATCGAATTGGTAAGTTTGAAGAAAGATCGGATGAAGGTATCTTCCTTGGATATTCTACATCAAGCAAAGCCTACGAGTCTATAACAAGAAGAGTCGAGTCGTGGAGGAGTCAATGAATGTCAAATTTCAAGACTCAACGCAAGATGAATCAAGTCGACTCATCAAGAAGAGTCTGAACTCTGCTCCCATCCTCCAAAGTCTACAACTCAAGAAGCATCTCGGACTGGGAAAACCAGCATCAGGTTGTTTGTGAAGATCTAAACAAAGAGAGAGATCATCAACCAGATACATCAACAAGTAACTGGAAGCATAAGTCCAGTCATCCCAAAGATCTTATTATTGGCAAAATTAATGAAGGAATTCGCACCGATCAAAAAGGCGAGAAGAGTCTAGTGCTTTGTGGCTCGTTTCTGAAATTGAACCAAAGAGCATAGAAGAAGCTTTATCGATGAAAGCTGGATTGAAGCTATGCAAGAAGAGCTCGGGCAGTTCAACATTAATGATGTCTGGGAATTGACATCAAAACCAAAAGGTAAAACTGTTATTGGAGCTAAATGGGTGTTCAAACAAGATGAATGAGAAAGGAAAAGTCGTACGAAACAAAGCAAGACTCGTGGCCAAGGGATATACGCAAGAAGAAGGAATAGACTATGATGAGACTTACGCTCTAGTAGCAAGGTTAGAAGCTATTCGACTATTACTTGCGTTTGCTTGTTATAAGAATTTCAGGTTATTCCAAATGGACGTCAAAAGCGCCTTCCTAAATGGATTTATCCATGAGGAAGTTTATGTGGAACAACCACCAGGGTTTGAAGACCCAAAGAAGCCAAACTCGCCCTTGACTGAAAAGGCTTTGTATGGTTTAAAGCAAGCACCTCGGGCTTGGTACGACAGATTAAGTAAGTTCTTAATACAAAATGGTTTTGTCAAAGGTAAAGTAGATACGACTTTATTTATCAAAAGGAAAACAAAAGTTTCTTACTTGTTCAAATATATGTTGATGATATTATTTTTGGATCCTCTAATGAAAGTCTCGTGCAAGAAATTTTCTAAGTCTATGCGGGATGAGTTTGAAATGAGTATGATGGGAGAATTAACATTCTTTCTTGGTCTTCAAGTAAAACAATTGAAGGAAGGAACTTTTGTTTATCAAGAAAAATATGTTAATGATCTTGTCAAAAGGTTTGGACTGGAAAAGTGCAAAAAGACCGACATACCAATGTCAAGTTCTTTAAAGATAGACAAAAATGAAGAAAGGAAGAAAGTTGATCAAAAGCTGTACATGAGCATTATTGGATCACTTCTTTATCTTACTGCTTCTAGACCTCGACATTTTGTTGAGTGTTTGCATATGTGCTAGGTTTCAATCGGATCGTAGAGAATCACATCTCGGTGCTGCGAAACGCATCATTAAATACGTTGCTTCATCATCAAGCATCGGTCTTTGGTATCCTAAGAAGGAGACTTTAATCTTCCGGGGTATTCGAGACGCGAGATCTGGCCGGTTGCAGAGTTGATAGAAAGAGCACTTCGGGAACTTGCCAGTTGCTTGGAAGCAGGACAGTGTCTTGGTTTTCAATGAAACAAAGCACTATGTCTCTTTCAACAATCGAAGCAGAGTATGTAGCTCTTGGAAGCTACTGTTCGCAAATTCTATGGATAAAACAACAGCTAAGAGACTTTGAAATTGAAGACTCATGCACGGAGATTAATTGCGACAACACCAGGGCTATCAACCTCACCAAAAATCCAATTCTCCATTCAAGAGCAAAGCATATAGAGATTCGACATCACTTTATTAAAGACCATGTTCAAAATGGAGATGTTTCAATTCAATTTGTTGACTCAAAGAATCAACTCGGCGGATATATTCACAAAGCCTTTGGAGAAAAATCAATTTGAATCTATACGTTCCTGACTCAACATTTTGAGGTATGAGGATATCAAAGTCTAAAGACTTTCAGACTCAGACTTACAAGACTTTATCTGAAAGATAGTCTTGGCACGACCGTCAGACTGTAAGTCTTTCTCTCTCTAATCTTATCTTGAAAAGGTACGATCGTCAGACTGTGTTTTAATTGTTGCTATATTTAATCGACGTAAGTATTGCATCGTTTCATTTTCAAAAAGGAAGTTATTTTTGAAATGGCTATTTTTGCGGAAGAAGACAGTTATTTTTAAAAGGCATTTTTTTATTTCCTTTGTGACGGTTCGTTTATTTCTCTTTTTAACCGATCGTGCACTTTTCGATTCCTCTTCACTTCACTCTTGAAAACCCTAGAAAGCATCGATCCTCCATTCCCGTTTGTCTTCTTTGTTTAATCTTCAAAAATTGTCATCTTTCCTGGGAAAGTCAAGCAAGGAATCTTCCAAAACGAGAAAGATGTCATCTTCAAGAAAGTCTTCGAGAATCGCAAGCGGGGGACCACGGCGAATGAGTGAGGGGCCTACGCACTTCGATCTTACTGAACAGCAAGCGAGCCCACAACATTCTCAGCAGCGTCATTCTCCACCATCTAGTCCTCAAGGCGTTGTTCATCAACATCGGAAGAAATCATCGAGGATGCACTTCCCGTAAGAGTTCAAAAGCCCGCTTTTATTTACAAGCTATATCGTGCCTTAAAAGGAACTCGTACTCCTTTGAACTATGTTGATGACTTTCTTAAAGACAAAGGATATAGGAACGAATATATCTTTCTGCGAAAAATGGAAAGTTTGGGAATTGCTCGTAAAGGGGTGGCTGAGGAAACCCTTGCGAATATCCCAAGTGATCCTCGTGACTGGGGGCCGAATCCTGTAGATGGGAATGATGATGACAATTTGTACAGCCTATTTCAACCGAAAATGGGTATTGCGGCTGAAATTCAAGGAAAAAGGGGAGATTTGTTCAGATCAAAGGAACAAAAGGATATGTACTCGAAATTGCTGAAGCGTGGGGTAATAAACCCTAGGAGTGTGGATTTTGATTTTCTGGATGCTGTGAATGTGAACTTGAGGGAAAAGTTCAATCAACTTCAACTTGAAAAGTTCTGTTCTGACAATACAGAGGCTTATGCTGAATTAACTGCATATTTCTATTCAAATCTTAGCTTTTGGATGCGAATAGATTCTCCTTCAGCGTTAAAGACCAAGATTATGTTGTGGATATGAATATGCTGGCAAATGTGTTAGGAGTTGAAAGAGGAAAATATCAACCGATCAAAGTTTCCATTGCTCGAGCCACACTTGAACTGGTGAAGGACAGGAGAACAGATGAGAAGATCACCTACTTAAGGATGAGTGCATTCAACATCTTGCTTCACAAGATTGTGATTAATTGCCTCCGACCGAAATCAACCTCCAAGACCGATGTTTTAAGTTCGAGAGCCAAGCCGATGTATGTCATTCTCTTTGGAAAAAGGTTTTCTCTCCCCTCACACCGTTATGTTTCACATGTATAGAGCAATGATGAAGGACAGAGGTCAACTCCCTTACCCAAGCCTTGTTACGAAGTTATTAAGACATCTGAATATTCAGCCTCCACAAATCTTTTTGTGTTCGACCATGCGATCATATGGTGGTAGGACTGAAAATGGTGACCAAAATGCGTCTGAAGGAACTGAGCAAGGAATTGGAGAAATTCAAGGAGAAGACTCCTGCCAAATCTCATCAAATCTCTTCTGCATCTAAGAGAAAAGGGAAGGAGCCCATGGTTGCTCCATCCAAGAGAAGAAGAGCTCTCCTCGTTGAGGATGAAGATGATGACGAAGACATCACCATCTCTGTAATGGCTTTGAAGAATTTAAGTCGTCCTGTTCCATAGAAAGAATCGGAACAAATGACGAAAGAAGCAGAGGAGAAGGAAGAAGAAGAAAGAGAAGCTGAAAAAGAAGCAGAGGAAGAAAGACTTGAAGAAGAAAGAAGAGAAGAAGGAGAACCTGAGGAAATCTCTTCTCCACCTGTAGGCATGGAAACAGGGGGAGATCAGGAGAAAGGAGTGAAGTCTTCATATCCTGATGCAAGTGAAGGAGTCGATCGCTCGCCCTGCGACCCGCAGGATGTTTATGCATCTCAATTTCCAGAAAGGTCATGAAGCTTCATCGCCAAACCTGCGAGATTATGCTGATCTACCATCGTCCCATTTACTCCATCAGATCGAGCCGAAGCAAGTACTCAGACTGATAATGGAGCAGATTTTCGCAGAATCATGGATATTCTCTTGGAAATGCGAGGTCAAATTTATGCCTTGGGATGCGAAGTTCAAAGCTTGAAGAATGAAAGTCAAGCTTCTTCCTGTTCATTAAATGATAAGATGCAAGCCCTCTCTCGTTCGAATCAGACCAATGCCAAGAGTGAGGAGATTGCACAGCTGAAGGAAGACTTCAAAAGGCCGGGAAGGCATCGTTCGCCTATGGAAGATTTCCAGCTTGTCCGCATTCCCAAGCAATCTTGAATTCATCTCATCCTTTTTAATGATGACAAAAAGGGGGAGAGATGCTAGATTTGATCAAATTTTCAATCATTAAACTTTTAACTGTTTGTTGGATTGTTTAATTGTTTGTTGGATTGTGTTGTTGTTTAAACTCTGTTTGACAGACTTTAACTTTGTTTTGTGTCTGGATGAGAACTGAACTAGACTTGGACTTGACTGCTTCTATTAACGAGTATTGATATCTTATGGATGGCTTTATCATATACTAGACTAACCTATTTTCTGTGGTTGCAGATTCTAGTGTTATTTTTAGCCATTTATCTCTATAAGATATGCATATGTGTTTGAGAAATGTTTTGCAGGTCAAAGTTATCCAAATCTGCAGGAAAGTTTTGTCACCATCAAAAAGGGGGAGATTGTTGGAGAAATCTTTTTGAAGTGTTTTGAAGTTGACAAAACGTTTCTATCAGTCTAGTCGAAGAAGCTTGCGGACTACGGTTATTTAAAGTCTGAAGACTTCCGGACAGCCGACTCAAGACTCAAATTCTATCCTCATTGACAGTCTCTAATCCGTTGAAGAAAGGTTATCCAGAACTGGATGTTTCGTTAAGGATTTAACCTTATCATCTGGAGAATATCTCATGGCTGGAAAAGACGTAACATAATCCTTTGATTGATCAAGATTGATTCGATGATTGTCTAAATATTATTGGAAGGTTCTACTTATGGAAACCAAGATCCTGATTGTATGGGCGAACACGATTGATGGGCTATCAACACGTTCCTTTAATAGCTTGAACAATCTTCCTAATTGATTCCGTCCAACGGGTAGATTGGAGGAATTCCTTTTGTAAGTGCCAACGGGAATGATGGCATAAAAGGAGTATATAAGGAAGACGATCTTAGTTGTTCAAGAAGTGCGCGATAGAAGAATTCCAAAGTCTGAAGCTCCTTTTTGTTTAGACAATTCCTTTGAGCGAATGCTTGTATACAAAAGAGAGTCTATATTTGTGAGAAACCTTGAGGAGGTGTGGTAGAACATCTACACCGTGGAATCAAGGCAAAGCTGTGCTGTAACTTCTTTTTGATTATAGTGAAATCCAGCCGTGGGCTGTCGGTGCGGAAGAGTGGACGTAGGCTTGGAATAAGCCGAACCACTATAAATCCTGTGTTCAATTTTCTCTTCCTCTCTCTCTCTACCTCGATCGTATTTCCTTTTGTTAATCAAGAGAGAATTTCCTTTCTATCGTTTGCTAAGAATCGCTTCCGTATTTCGATAAATTGTTTATGCACCTATTCACCCCCCCTCTAGGTGTTTATACTAGCTATCACAAAAGGGACCTTACAAATGCATGACTTGATACAATTGATGGGTGTGGATATTGTTAAAGGAGAATGTCGTGATGATCCCGGCAAACGAGTAGGTTATGGCATTATGATGATGTTCTTGAGGTTCTATCACGAGATGCGGTAAGAGTTTCTAGTTTATAATAATTCATATTCTATTCTTACCATTGACTTTGTTTACTATAGTTACAAAGTAACCTAAGTATATTTGAATAAATAAACAGGGAACAAATGCGATAAAAGCCATAGTTTTGAAGCTACCGAATCCCGAAGAGACACACATTTGTTCCAATGCTTTCACAAACATGAGAAAGTTGAGGTTGCTCATCCTGCAGAACGTACATAATTGTTTCCAAGGTCCCATCCATCTTCCTAATCAATTGAGGTGGTTGGAATGTCATAATTGTACCTTGATTCTAGAATTTGGCTATGGTGCAAAGAAGTTAGTTGGACTCAATATGCATAATAGCATGATCAAGCTAGCACCGAAAAATTTGAAGGTACGCATTCCTCTTTTCATTACTTATTCCTGTATGTAGTAAATCAAATTATGTATGTTATTGTCCTGAGGAAAACATCTACAATTACTATATTCCTTATACATATCAAACCATCACATGTTGCTGGCAATCTAGTGCATAGTACCAATGCAACTAAAATCTTCTATTTGTAAATAGTCTACCTTATAATTGACAACTTGTTGATTGAAGGCTTTATTAGTAGTGGGCTTAAGGCCCGTCCGCCCAAGTTGGGCCCAGAAAGCTCGACCCACGGGAATAGGGCCCGTGGAAGGAGAGAGGTATAAAAGGGAGGAGAGAGAGAGAAAAAGGCACCGTTTTGTTTAAAGAAAAAGACGTACGTTTTCTCTCAACGCTCTCTCTCTCTCTCTCGTTTTTCTTCAAAGCGAAACCAGTGAAACGCTCGAAGGATTTTGCCTCCTCGGATTGAACAAGGCCTAGTTGCTCTTCCTCCATTGGCGTCGGTGCTTAATCTGTGGCTAAAAAGGTACGCTCGAATCCGTGGTGTGCTTTAGGATCGGTGATACGTGTTGTTTTCCGGCTCGTCTTCCGCATTGATTTAGGGGTTCGATTTGAGTGTCGAATCCGTTTTTCAGGGATCCAATATTCCCAACATTGGTATCAGAGCCCTAGTTCACGTTTTCCCGACTTGTTTGACGTTTTTTGATTGATTTTTCGCAAAAGCAATTCGGCCGTACAGATCGGGGCGAGAAATCCCGACACCCGAGCGCTGTTCGGCCATTTTTCCGAGTTTTCGTAAGTCCAAATTGCATTCTAATGGCATAGGAAGAAAGGTGACGTCGAGACGAGTCTGGTGATACGTCGAGCGCTGCCGGGAGACGCCGTACGTGCCCACACGCACGGCCGGAAGCCGCTGCGCGTGGGCGTGACGCGCCCGGAAGCGCTAGCTCGCCCAGCGCGTGCGGCACACGCGCCGGTCGGCGAACCGGCACGTGCTTGCCGCCGGCCGGCGAACCGGCACACGCCGGTCCGCGGACCGACGCCTGCTGACGTCAGCACGACGACATTTTCGCCGGGCGGTCACCGGCTGGCAACCCGACCGGCAACTCGACCCGACCCGAACCGAGGACGCCGACATGCGCGCGGCACATGCCGGCTGACGTCTGCGTGACGTCAGCCAGCACACGCGTGCAGCACGTGCCGTCGGTTCGCCCGAACCGGCCCGACCGGTCCGGCCGGTCCGACGGCCGATGGCCGTTGACCGTTGACCACCGTTGGCCGTTGACCGTTGACCGTTGACCCAAAAAAAAAAAGGAAGGAAAAGAATGTGTTTCTTTTTCAATTAAGTCTATGTGGATTATAATGTGAACCCTTATGTGTTCTGCATTTGTTGCAGGAACAATGCCTCCTTTGAGATTGCGCACACCTATTCGCGCAATTACTGATGAACAAAAGCATAGGCTGTCTAAGTTGATAGCTGAGCTGACTGATTATCGATGGGAGAGTGTTGACTTAATTGATCACGTCCTTGAAGTCAACGGGAAGATTCAACAGGTCATATGGAATGGTCGTCCTATGCCACAGTCAGAGATGGTGCGATTTTTCATAAACACTCTTCCACCCGAATGGCAAGATGTGTTGAATCGCATATGGGATGTCAATGGAGCTGCTTCATATAAGAAAATTGTGATGGATTTTGTAAATGAATATTACTGTATTGTTACAAGGGAAAAGATCAAGAAATTGAACAAAAGAGGATCCTTCCCGGTTCGTGTGCTTGACTTGGTGTTAGTTGTATTGGCTGATCTTAGTTAAGTGTGCTTTGTGGACATCTTATGTATTGTTTACTACCTAATTGTGTTAATTGAAAGCATTATTGTTTTATTGGATGTCTATTATATGTTGCTTTCTGTTATTGCTGGTTGCTGTGGGTAATTAGCTGTGGGTAGTTTTAGAAGTTTTTGTAACTTTATAGAATTGATTTTGCATAAGACAATCATATTAATGATAGTTTTAAGTTAGGATTTTTTGGAGGATGATTGGAAATATAGTGACCTTTTGATTCTGAAGCCTTACTTGAAATTATTCATTAATGTGATGGGTCTATGCAAATAGGGATGCATAAATGATAGGCATTAATAATTCGTGCATATTTGTCGATGTGTTCGAGATCAATGGCTTCAGCCACAAAGAGCATAGTTGCCGAGCTGAACAAAGGTGAAAAGCTCAATGGTGACAACTATGAAATTTGGCAAATGAAAATCCAGTATGTGCTGGAAGAGCAAGAAGCACTTGAGGCTCTTAACCTAACCATGGTAGAACCTGAAGAGGGAATCACTGCACAACACAAAAGAGACAAGGAAGCTTTTTCTGCGTGGAAAAGAAAGAACTCTCTAGCTCGCATCACGTTGCTGAGCAGCATGGAAAATGACGTCATGTGAGAGTTTAGGCGTTTTGACAATGCCAAGGAAATGTGGGAGGCACTGACAGCTAGATTTGGTCATACTTCGGTGACCAGACTGAGACAGCTCACTATTAGGTTTGACTCCTATAAGAAGCCTCATGGTCAGACCATGAAGCAACATCTTAGAAAGATGTCAAACATGATAAATGAGCTAAAAGATGCTGGCCATGTCCTCACGAGATGAGCAGCAGTGCAAAAGATGATTCATTCCTTGCCTCGAGTTGGGAGCATATGAATGTGCACCTGACTCATAATGAAAATATCAAAACCTTCGAGGATGCAATGCGCCATCTTGAGCTGGAAGAGGACCGCCTCTTAGCGGCTAAGCCGGATGTTGAACTCTATCATGCTAGTTCTAGCTCAAATGGAGCTTCGAGCTCCAAGCGCAAGCGCCTTAACTGGTTTGATAAAGGGAAAGGCAAGGAAGAAGGTCTTTCAGGAAAGAAACTCAAGTTTAACCAACATTAAAGAGGAAAGCGTCCTCGCATGAAGAAGCTTGCAAGGGTGAAATGCTACAACTGTGACAAGAAGGGTCACTATGCTCGCGTTTGTCGTGAGCCAAAGAAGGTACGCACCCCTTGTACTTTTCAGAACTTTGCTTATGTGTCGAGTTCTGTGTTCTTAACTGAGTCTAATCCTTTGTGGACTGTGGATTCAGGAGCGACGGACCATGTAGCGAAGGATAAAGGATCCTTCGTGGAATTCCGACGAGTACCAACTGGAACTAAGTGGATCTATGTGGGAAACAACTCTAGAGCTGAAGTGAAAGGAATTGGCACATGTCAACTGAATATGCGTGGTGGACGCACTTTGTTCCTTCATGATGTGTTGTATGCTCCGGAGATTCGTCAGAATTTAGTGTTTGTATTAGTGTTGGTTAAATTAGGTTTTAATATGAACTTCTATAGTAGAGGTGTGAATTTGTTTTTGGATACAAATTACTATGGTTGTGGTTATTTTCTAGATGGTTTTATTGTATTAGATATTTATTATGTTAATGCTAATGTTTGTTATTCCCTTCTCACGTCTCCTAATAAATATGATAATGATGTGAATGTGTGGCATGCTAGACTTGATCACATTGGCCAACAGCGTGTGAATAGACTAGCCAAAGAGGGCTTGTTGGGCAACATTGAAAAAGTCGATTTGCCCATATGTAAGCATTGCCTAGAAGGGAAAACAACAAGGAAACCATTTGGGAAAGGTAAAAGAGATGAATTTCCTCTGCATTTAATCCATTCTGATGTTTGTGGTCCAATGAATGTGAGAGAGGAAGGCATGGGGCTGTTTATTTCATCACATTTATTGATGATTATACTCGATTCGGATATGTCTATTTGATTTCTCATAAATCTGAATCAATAAGTTGTTTCAAAAGGTTTATGAACCTGGTAGAGAATCAATTAGACAAGAAAATAAAAGCATTGAGATCCGATCGAGGTCGAGAATATTTATCCGATGAGTTCAGAAAATTATGTGATGAAAAAGGAATAGAAAGACAGTTGTCTATTCCATATACTCCTCAACAAAATGGTGTTGCGGAGAGAAGAAACAGAACCCTACTGGGAAATGGTTAGGTCCATGATGGCGCATGCTAACTTACCTATTACCTTTTTGGAGTGATGCGTTGTTAATCGATGCCTATATACTTAACCGTGTGCCTTCTAAATCAGTTACTTCCACTCCATATGAGTTATGGACAGGTAGAAAACCGGACTTAAGTTTTCTTAAGCCATGGGGTTGTGCTGCCTATACACATGAGTCCTCTCACAAATTTGGGAAATTGGGTCCCAGAAGAAAGAAGAGTATTTTCATAAGTACTCAGAACACTCGAAAGGATATGTGTTCATAGGTGAGCAGGAAAGTGGGAGTATAACTGAGTTTGAATCACGAGATGTCACATTCTTAGAGGATGAATTTCCTAAGAAGGGCGAAATAGGGGAAGATTATTCCCTATTTGAGACCTTGGATTAGGATAATGATGTTAGTGGAGTTCGTCCAAGTGGGAGTAATATGAGAAGTGATGAATTGAATTCAACTCATTCTCAATTGCAACCACATGATGAGACGACATCATCATTACCTAATCCAAGTGGGAGCATGATGGGGAATAATGTGCAAAGTGTACAATCACCCATACGGCGAACAAGTCGCCAAAGTATTCCCCGTCGACGTTTTGACATTGAAGGGGAAACTTTTATGGTTGCTCCACAAGATGAAGATGAGCCAAGAAATATTAATGAGGCTCAAATTGCCCTAGTAAGGAAAAATGGATTAATGCAATGAAAGAGGAAATGGAGTCAATGAAATCAAACCAAGTCTAGGAACTGGTTGATCTTCCAAAAGGACGCAGAGCTATTGGGAACAAATGGGTTCTCGAAATAAAGCGAAAGGCTGATGGCTCGATAGAAAGGCATAAGGCTCGCCTTGTGGCGAAAGGGGTATAATCAACAAGAAGGAATTGATTATGAAGATACATTTTCTCATGTAGTGAGATTTACCTCGATTCGCATTATTCGGCAATAGTGGCTAGTCCGGATCTTGAGTTACATCAAATGGATGTAAAGACTGTTTTCCTCAATGGAGAATTAGAGGAAGAAATATATATGGAACAACCTGCTGGTTTCATAGTGAAAGGCCAAGAAGAAAAGGTATGTCGACTTTTGAGATCGATATATGGTCTTAAGCAGTCATCAAGACAATGGTATATACGTTTTCATAATGCCATAATGGCATATGATTTTACGATGATTGATGAGGATCATTGTGTATATATCAAAATATCCAAAGATCAATTTGTGATCATATCATTATATGTTGATGATATACTAATTGCCGGAAGCAATATGGAGTTTGTTAATACTGTCAAGAGTTGGTTGTCTTCCAACTTTGAGATGAAGGACATGGGTGAGGCTGCATACATTCTTGGAGTTAAGATTTCAAGAGATCGTTGTCTCTTTCGCAAGAAACATATATAAATAAGGTTCTTGAACGATTTCGTATGCAAGATTGTAAACCCATAGACACTCCTATTACAAAAGGTGAAGGATTGAGCCATAGATCGTGTCCAAGGACTCCACAAGAGAAGGAACAAATGAAACATGTTCCTTATGCAAGTGCTGTTGGGAGCTTGATGTACGCTATGATGTGTACAAGACCCGACATATGTTTTGCAGTTGGAATGGTGAGTAGATACCAATCCAATCCAGGTTGAGCACATTGGAAGGCCGTTAAGAGAATACTGAGGTATCTGAAGGGAACTGCTAATTACAAGTTGAATTACCAAGGAAAGGATCTGCGACTTGAAGGCTATTCAGATGCTGATTGGGGAGGAGATTTAGATGAAAGGAAATCTACCTCAGGATTTGCTTTCTTGCCGAGCAATGGCGCCATATCATGGAGTAGTAAGAAGCAAACGTGCATAGCCTTATCCACGATGGAAGCTGAGTTCGTGGCATTATCAGCAGCAGTACAAGAAGGAGTTTGGCTTAAGAGATTCTTGGATCATTTAGGTGTTATTGAGAAAGTTGCAAATCAATTATTGGTTAACTGTGATAGCCAAGCAGCTATAGCGTACACCAAAGATCCAAAGTATCATGACAAGACCAAACATATAGATACCAAGTATAACTTTGTAAAATATATGGTTGCACGAAAGGATGTGAACTTACAGTACATATCTACGCATAGAATGGTAGCAGATCCTATGACAAAGCCAATACTTAGAGATGTGTTTTGTGGTCATGTAAAATCTCTAGGATTGCGTAGAGTCTGATGTACTGAATTGTATTTTCCCTGAATTGTTCACATTTATGAAATTATTAATGCCTATGAATCTTTGTTTGATCTTTATGCATGTTAATACTCAGTGTATTATTTTAAGTTAAGGAAGTATGTCGGACAGATAAAAGATTAGCCCACTCACACGGGTAATCGCCTCTATTTATTGTGTGATAAATAGAGATGAGACTGTATTTAAGCTTATTATCTAGGTGATAATCGAGAGCTCAAGCTTAAAATACGCATGTCGCCTTAACTAAGTGTTAAGATGAGGACATAATACTCATAATGTCCAAAAGTAAAATACCCCACATATTTTACTTTATCTGTCTAAGATGCCAGATGTGAGTTCTGATGAATTTTGTGAATGAGTAGGTACGTGAACTCAAGTTAGACATTGGGTATGTCTGAACTGTCATCTGTACGGTATTGAAAAATGTAGACATACGCTCCATGGGAAATGAGTTAATACCATAATACGTATTTCATACTACGTATGCATAAGACGACCAATAAGAGTGGCAAAAAGTTTGATCTCAATTTTTATGACGTGTGAGACTCTTGAGGAAAAGAGTTCCTCAAATTTTTAGTGCCCTCATGACTTTTACTTATTCTCAAGATTTCTATTTAGTGTTTGCTATCTTAGGATGTTGCCAATGGTCATGAGTTGATTCGATCTAATGGGACATTTCTAGAAAAGCAAGCTGAACTGAAATTGAGAGTTTGAAGGAAAAAGGAAGATCGATTTTGCAGAATCACATTGTAGTTTTGTATTCACTGGTCGACCAATTATGACTGTCTTTGTGATAATTATAATTGTGAATACAATATATATATATATATATATATATATATATATATATATATATATATATCATTGTTTAAAAGGAGATCAAGAGATATAAATGTGATCGATCGATCTAAGGTACTGCATACTAAATCTACTCAAAGTGTGACGCCCAATTATGAGCTGCTATATATTCCTAACAGATGTATAGCAACGAGCTCTCAAAGTATGCTGGTCGCACGGATTATTCACCGGTATGAATGTTGAAAAGAGGTAAAGAGAATCCTGTTCGGCCCACCATGTGCGAGTGGGAGATGAAGGCTTTATTAGTATTGGGCTTAAGGCCCGTCCGCCCAAGTTGGGCCCAGAAAGCCCGACCCACCGGAATAGGGCCCGTGGAAGGAGAGAGGTATAAAAGGGAGGAGAGAGAGAGAAAAAGGCACCGTTTTGTTTAAAGAAAAAGACATACGTTTTCTCTCAACGCTCTCTCTCTCTCTCTCTCTCTCGTTTTTCTTCAAAGCGAAACCAGTGAAACGCTCGAAGGATTTTGCCTCCTCGGATTGAACAGGGCCTAGTTTCTCTTCCTCCATTGGCGTCGGTGCTTAATCTGTGGCTAAAAAGGTACGCTCGAATCCGTGGTGTGCTTTAGGATCGGTGATACGTGTTGTTTTCCCGGGCTCGTCTTCCGCATTGATTTAGGGGTTCGATTTAGTGTCGAATCCGTTTTTTGGGGATCCGATATTCCCAACATTGATCATAGTCGAAATACATATATAGCAAAGATTTCATTTTTTATTCTTGTACTTTAACTTTCCCAATCACGTCTATTTCATTGTTTTCAACCAAGTCATTCTATTTACACAAATTGTTTGATAAAGTTTCACTGACATCAAATATGGTTAAATTCAGTTGACGTGGCCATCGGAGGATGTTGGAGTATAACATGAATTAAATATTGTCCTTGTGGTCACCCCTTGTAAATATGAGTGGGTTGCCACAACCTGTTTTTTTTTTAAACCATAATCTGTCTGACTAGCTTCTGTTTGAAGACAATTTTATGACTACTAACGTATGTATGATATTTTAATCTACGTTATATTGCGAAATGAATCTAATGACCACATTAGATAGATTTAGCTAGATTTGGTATGGGAGAATTTTGATAGAAAATTTATGTAAGTAGAAGGAGTTTATTAGAAAAATTATAAGTACTTGATTAAAAAGGTAGTGAAAGTGGAGGAATGAAAAGTAAAGCCTTCCGTACATATAAAAAAAAACAACAGTGAGCTCAAGCCATCATGACTATGAGCTGAAAATTGAAACCTATACTTCTTCGTATGCAATTTAACGTCTGAACGTACAATGTACTTAAGCTATACAAGGAGACTTTTTATTTGATTTGTAGGCTTTTGATATATGCAATAGTCCCAATATCTTTAAAGACCCCTCCCATGAGAGAATTGAGAAGCCATGTACTCATTATTCTATGGATGGTAATAGATAAATCTACTTTACTTGTTAAGTTTCAAATGGTGTACACGATAAAATATTAGAATGTCAAAATGCAATTTAACAAATTCGTAGAGAATTAACAATTTTATCAGTGTGACTGAGCTTGACTAAGGCTTTGATTGTTCATGCTAAACCCAAGAAGCTGTTATCCATCTCATGTTAGAAAATTACAAAAAAAAAAAAATGCTTTATTCATAATTAAGTACAAAAAAGAAACTTCAGAGAAAAGTCATTGTTCGGTTTTGATTACTTACTCCCAATTCTTGAGAAGTAGCAGCATCGCTATATACTATAGATCTAGCGTTTCGTGCATAAAAAACTCAATACTGTTTCATGCTAGTAATTTCTTAAGAGCATAAGTAAATTTCAAAATCAATGGTAACTAAATTTTGATCAGCAACTTATTTGACGGGTAATTAGTAAATTGCCAATAGTTTTATGGCAGAACCAATAAATACTTTGCCTATAAATGTGCTAGAGGTTACCAAAAGCTTTGTGGAAGTATCGATAGTTATTTGATTATTTTAAATTACCAACTTTTTTTTAAATAACCAATATTACTTGCAAAGCTTCCAACGTATTAAAGTTACTAATTTTATAGGAAATTGCCAAATTGTATTTGAGTCTATATATAAACTTTTATTTGATTTTATAAATATTACTAATTGGTTCAAGAACTTATGAAATTGCTAAAATTAGCATCATATTAAAGTTACTAACTCTTATAGCAAATTACCAATATTAGTTTGAGTGATATACCAGCTCTTCACAGGTTAAGTTACCGTTGTATTTTAGTTAT
Source organism: Eucalyptus globulus (assembly GCA_014182545.1). Classification (NCBI taxonomy): domain Eukaryota; kingdom Viridiplantae; phylum Streptophyta; class Magnoliopsida; order Myrtales; family Myrtaceae; genus Eucalyptus; species Eucalyptus globulus. The sequence continues at coordinate 21,046,156 of CM024724.1, forward strand.
TAACTCTTATTTGATTAAGTTACCCACGCTTATCTAATTGTTGTGAATTCACTTATTGTTTTAATAATTTACCAATGTTTATTTGTTCATGTTTTCAGCATGTTCAAACTAGGACCTCTTACGAAACAATTGCCAATGTTTATTTGAGTACATTTACTAATTTTTAATTGATTGTAACTTAAATGTGCTAGAAAGCTCCCCAAACAAATGTGGGTATATTAACAAAATAATAGATACTTTGAAACTATCAAATAGAAGTTGATAAGTTAGCAACTAAACATTGATAGATTATTAAAATATTTGATAATTTCAAAACAATAAAGAGAGTTAATAAAAAAATTTAACCAATAAATGATGGTAAAGTATTTGAATGATCAAGTAAACACCAGGAGAATGACTCAAACAAGAGTTCGTAATTTCATATAAGAAAAAGTAAATTTAGCGTGTTGGTAAGTTCCGCAAATGAAAACGAGTAAATAATTATGACCGTTGGTAATTTCAAAACAATCAAATAGATGTTGGTAACTTTACCCACATAAGAGTTAGGGCTCTTTTGGTAAAACTAAAAAAAGCAAAAAACTTAAGTACTGAATAAATACAGGAATTGAAAAATACAACGTTGTTTGATAATAGATTAACTTCTTGCCAAATATAAAATAGTGATTGAAAATTTCAAGACAATCAGATAAACACTAGTTAATGGACTCAAATAAGAGTTATAAATAAGCAGTTGAGGCTCGCGCAAGGTTGAGCTACGCGGCATGCTCACGCATGAGCTTTGCTAAATAATTCGGTTTTTATTGTCACTTTAGGAATCTTTTTTCCACATGTCTAATTGTTACACATATTTCAATAATAATTGATATAACTTTATATTCTATTGCATAATTATTTTATAGAATAATGCAAATTTGGGTAATAAATGTTGGAAAATAATATTTATATGTATATACAGATTCTATTTAGTAATACATGTGTATTATATGCTTAAATATGATTATCTATAATGAGGTCTGAAATGAATCTAACCCATCTCATATTTGACCTACATTTAACAAACAATGATAAATGAAAAGATTAAATTCATATTTGGCTCATATTTTACAAATAAATCATTGAAATCATATTTGAGAAATAATCGTGAGGCCGCCGATGCTTAGTGGATCATCCATCCAAACTCCTTGTGGAGTTCATGTTGGGTAGAAACTGATTGCCCAATTATATTGATCTTGGGGATGAGTCTACCATGACCACTTTCTTGGCCCAATAATGATCCCGAGGCCCACTTTCGGTCCATCTTGGATTTGTTAGTTAATCCTATCTACAGCCCCACGCCCTATTGCATGTTGTTGGACCTAACAAAGAAAAGTGCCCTTTAAAAACGAAAATCGATCCGAGAATCCTGGCTTGTCGGATTTATTCATAGGCGGGTCATGCCAAACCAAAAGAAATGCGCAACTAGTCCGTCCGATTAGAACGCATGCAGAAGACAATACTTACAGATACGGAAGTTACTAATGGTGAAAATTATTCAATGTCATTCCTCGATTAGTGCTTTTCAATTTTGCTGGGGGCTTTGCACATAAAATCTATTCAAGAAGATACATGTTTTTGGGCTTTGGTCAGATTCCATTAAGGGACACCCAAATCAACATGTTACTCTTTTTTCCAGGCCATGTACGGTGGGCAAAGGTTATTGCCTAAGGGCATCCAAGTGACGGATAAGTCCTTCGGTGCACGAAGTTGTTAGGAGCAGTACTCATTGATATAACGTGTCAAAAATCAAAGCCTTACTCAGTTTTTCCAATAATGTTCACTATTTTCTGTTTGGATTTAATATCATCACATGTAGATTTTTTGCGTTGAATCTATGATTCTCTAAATCAAATCCGTGTTGTAGTCGTCCGCCACGTGTCTTGATAGATTTGCATTACGAAGGATCGATTTGGGCTGGAGGTATCAACTTGAGATTTTTGTGAGGCAAAAGTTAGCCTGACGTAAATATATCATGGGAGACTAGTTTAGGATCTTTCATGATATTAACCCTCTATATTAGTTAGAGGATAAACTTGCTAATTCCATATAAGCTCTAGCAAAGAATTTCATGGATGTGTATAGTTATTTTGGTATAATTTTTTGCACATGTTTTATCTCTCTTGCTAAAAAGTCATGTCGATATCTAACATTAAGAATATTAAATATAGTTTTATGCATGCGATGCATAGGCATCCAACCGCATCTTACTAGTTTTCTGTAAAAGTCAATATCAACTTATTGGTAAGCTGCGTAATGAAATAGTTTGTAATTTCAAACTAGGTAGTAACTTAAAAGGGGAAAATTGTCCAATAAGTCCTAAACCTATTGCAGTTTTGCCAATTGAGTCATAAACTTTTCAATCTTGCCAATTGAGTCCTAAACCTTTTGTCAATTTGCCAATTGAGTCTATCCGGCCAATTTTGGCCGGAAAATGCTACGTGGACGCCCGGCGGTGCCACGTGGGGCGGCCAGCTGATGTGGACAATTTTTAATAATTTTTAATATTTTTAATTTTTTTAAATTTTTATGATTTTTATTTTTTATATTTTATTTTTTTTTCCTTTTGGCTTTTTCCTTGGCCTTTTCCGTGGCCGGCCCAGCCACGAGCGACGGCCGACCACCTGCCATAGCCGCCCGATTGGCCTCGCCCGCCACGAGCAAGGCCCGGCCCGGCGGGCGCAAGCGGCGCGGCGCCGGGCAAGGCCACCTTGTCCCCGGCGAGGCTAGCCTCGCGCCGATCTAGCGAGGGGGAGCCCTCGCCGAGGCTCGCCCTCGCCTAGACCAGATCTGCGAGGCCGGCCCTCGCCCGGCCAACCGAGCATCGGCACGTGGCGGTGGCCGGCTGTCGCCCGCTCGGCTAGGGGCGAGGCCGACGCTTGGGGGCTCCCCTCGCCGGATCGCGAGCCGCGCTTGCCGAGGCCGGGCGGCCTCGCCCAGCATTGCCGTCGCCCGGCCAGGCCTCGCCTATGGCGAGCGAGGCCGCCGCGAGCGTGGCGGTGGCCGGCCGTCGCCGTGGCCGGTGGCCGGCCCTTTGGAAAAGGCCAAGGAAAAAGCCAAAAAGGAAAAAAAAAAAATATATAAAAAAATTTAAAAATTTAAAAAATATTAAAATATTATTAAAAATTGTCCACGTCAGCTCCAGCCGTCTTACGTGGCACCGCCGGCGTCCGAGTCAGCATTTTCCGGCCAAAATTGGCTAGATGGACTCAATTGGCAAACTAACAAAAAGTTTAGGACTCAATTGGCAAGATTGAAAGGTTTATGACTCAATTGGTAAAACTACAATAGGTTTAAGACTTTGGACAATTTTCCCACTTAAAAGTATTGGTTAAAAGTACTGGTTACTTACCAAAGCATTACTGTTAAACAAGTTTCAGTGAAAATTTTGCTGGCAACAGAATTTGAAAATTGACTTGCCCAAAATTCTATTAACAGCCTTAGCTTTTCTATCGGTTTGAGGATGGCTAGCAGAATTGAACTAAGGTGGAGTCCCCTCTTTTCACCATAAGGAATGCCAAAAGTGACACAAACTTGACATCACTATTAGAAGGGGGATGCTTTTGGAATACCATATAGGCGCACAATTCACTAATATGAAACTCAATAACATGTAAAGCATCGAGTCTCCATGACGATAATTTTCAAATTTTTTACCATATAAAAACTGTTCGGTAAGCCCCTACCTACTAATAGCAACATTTCCATTCACAATGCACATGCGCGAGGGAAAGTGTTGATTAGGTTTGTCTCAATTTATGAAGTTTAATTGATATTCCTGACTTGCCCTGTATAAACACTCACCACCTTTATCTTTCGAGGGATACGCCTTCAAATACAATTTCAGATATGACATGTCAAATCTCATTCCTTAGACTCCCTTTCATTTAATACTCTTTTCTTCCTTCGGAACGATGTGCTATAATTTTAGAAAATTCATTGAAAATTTACCGTATTGAAAATATCCAAATCATCATGGAATGACTACTCATTGATAAAGGCGTCTCAAGAATAAAGTAGTTAAAGCTTAATCAAAAGAAGGTGCAAAAAGACTTACCATGTATTTGGCAGACGTGCACCATAGAGGTTTAATAAATCACACATGAAATCCACTGGATCAAGATGTCAAAGTCTATCGATGCATCTACATTTTTTTTTTTATGTATACAAATGCAAGGTATATATGTGGTGGTTGTGTTTATTATGATATAGTAAACTTTGAGCTCTTACACTACACCAATGTATATCTAGCTCAAAGCAAAAACCTATGCAAGACGGCTCAAACTCTATTGTTTTTCATATTTTTGTTATGTTTATGACTAATTAGGCATACATAATATGTCTTCTTTTTAAAAAACGATCAACCAATCACCACTTCTTAATATGTGATGAATAGAAGAGATTCCCGACCTTCCACTGCCTTTTGCGGGATCTGCAAGCGGTTGGTTGCGAATCTCTACATAAGATTCTAGATGTTAGCTTAAATGCATGTGATGAATCAGTTGGCAAAGGAATGATCGAGGCTAATGTGCTCCCACTAGAGGTTACACAATCTTTCTCCCTAAATCACAAGTATTGTTTCTGCACTTATACGTAGTGGAAGTGGCCACGCCATTCTAGCGCGTAGTGAAATTACGAGCGTTGGTGAATTTACAAGGATTACTTAGTAGACTCATATTTATAAAGTGAGATGGTGTGCTCTATATAAACCATATGATCTAGTGAATTCTGATCACATGTGGCTTCAATTATGATCAAGTGATTTTTATTTCAAAATCACAGCCAAATTTTGAAATGAATGTATATCTCACTTTTTTTCTTTGATCGTTCTGGAATGTCTATGCAAGTTGGTTTATTGTTCTTGCAGGACTTTGAAAACTTGAAGTTCATTAACTTTGGTAAATGCCAGTCACTGGTTTGTATGCCGGACCTCTCTTATATTCCAAATCTCCAGGAATTGGATTTCTCTATGTGCAAAAACTTGGAGTGTGTCCATGATTCAATTGTAAATCACTGTAAGTTACGGGAGTTGAATCTTGAAGGGTGCCATCTATCAGAAGTAGAGTTCCCGGAAAATCTTTCCTGTCCTCGCTTAATCATATTAAAATTGTCTGGAAACAATTTTACTACCCTTCCTACATTAGAGAGACTAAATGACTTGGAACATTTGGAGGTTTCAAATTGCCAACAACTACAAGAGATCCCCGAGATTCCGGGGAAATTGAGAATACTAGAGGCAAATAATTGCAAATCTCTAACTAGAATTCCCTCCAACATACGTGACGTTGAGAACGTCGAGTTATATTCAAGTCGGGAGCTAGTTCGTAATGGGTTCCCCATTACTGATTTGTTCATGCCTGAGGTTGGACTCTCTCTCTTGCATTGATATGGAGTAGGGTACATTGTGGCTTGCATTGGGTGTTTGTGCATTGCAAAAGGCTAAAAATCCTGGAATGGTGGGCTAATTAAAAAAAAAAAAAAAGCAAACATATAAAAAGTGATTGTGCAGACATATCGTGGAGGTTGCTGTAAGACAATGCAAAGGATATTCTCTTTATTTATAGAACTCTAGTTCGCTGTTAAATTACAAGGACCGCCCAATGAAAAACTTCAATAACACATGTTCATCCGATTATAAAATCTTCAATAATTATGTCATGTTTCCACCAATTAAGTACAAAAAAAATATTTGTATTGCTATTGCTAACTATATATAAAACTCTAGGATTGCCACTTAACTCATTCATACTCCTTTTAGGTGCCAATTTCAAAAAAACTATCTAACAGTCTATATTTATGACAGAAATTTCATTGCCAACCAAATCATCGAGTTGTTCTACCGGAGGAGAGATGCCAAAGTGGTTGCTGCCCAATAAAGATGGTTATATATCTTTCATGGCTTCAAAGGACTTATATGAAAAGATCCTAGGAGTAGCTTTTTGTGTTGTATTTCAAGTGTTGTATAGGTCACGTGAGAGTACTGCATTTGAGGTTATAGGATATGTTAACTGCAAAGTCGCAATACACAACAGGCGTTTCAAGTTCTTTGATTTGGATAATGTGTGGCTGGAGTATATGGAATAAAGGATTTGTGGACAGTAGACCATTTTGGTCCAAATGATCGGACTCATTTCCGCATTAGCATTAGAGTATGCAATTATCACGAACTACTTGTGAAGAAGTGTGGATTCCGACTAATATGCAAGCCACTAGAGAATAATTCAGAGGTTTTGCTTCAAGACGATCAGTTGCTAGATCCAGCTTTATTCTATGAGGTTTCGCATGAAGATAATCCAATGAGCACAAAGGAAAAAGGATTGAACATGGTTGATTCGTCAATCGAGGTATCTCTCTCTCTCTCTCTCTCTCTCTCTCTCTCTCTCTCTCTCTCTCTCTCTCTCCCCCTGTCACGCCCCGATCCTCAGGCACGCACACATCCTTCTCACTTGGTCGATTTTATAATGCGATATCCCAGGACAATGTATCGCCAACCCTTTCATTTATTAAACACATGCGGAAGCAATTAAAATCCACAGACAATAAAACGATGGGATAGAAAAGCAGGGCCATATGTTTCATATTGAAATTTATAACCAAACTTTTATACAAAACACAAACCAGAGCACTCTACAACTTTTTACTCAATACTTTAATCACATCAAAAAGGAGATCTCAAAATAAGATAAACTCTCAGCCATCCGGGCCGTACTCAAGGCCCTCCTCGGGATTATCTTCCGCTCCCAAAAATCTTTCTCCTTAAGTGTCACCTCTGAGTTCTCCTTCTCAGACTCCTCCTCATCAGCTCATCATCGGGGTCCTGAAATGTTTTCCCCAAACTGGGATGAGACTACGTCTCAGCGAGTTCTACCCCACTAAGCCCGATTAGTAAACCATTATACTATAGGCTGCCTAAACACGCACAGGGCAGAAGACTTACCTTGGCCTCAGTTCCTTCCTGCAAGTTAGTATATATATATCAAATATACATCATCACATCACATCACATCACCCAATCAGATCGAATCATCGATCAATCGACCTAGTCGATTACATGTCATCCAAATTATCTCTTGATTGACTCCTTCCATACTTTCTGTAAGTCTTATCAACATCCAAGACTACTCACCCTAAGTAATATATAGATAGTATACTATCTTATCTCCAGACGACATATAGAGTCATCGAGCTATCAAATCATACCGTACTGTCTCAAGATGATCTGTAGGATTATCGAGCCGATATATCATACCGTACTGTCTCAAGATAATCTGCCAGGAGTCACCGAGCCGGTAGATCATACCGTCCTGTCTCAAGATGCTCCGTGGAGTCATCGAGCCGGTATACACACAATTTATCTTACCGTACTGTCTCCAGATGCTCCGTAGAGTCATCGAGCCGGTAGATCATACCGTCCTGTCTCAAGATGCTCCATGGAGTCATCGAGCCGGTATACATGTCATTCCAAGCAAACAATCAAATAACCAGTTTTATCATTCCCGATAAAAATGCCATGAGTGGGTACTCAATCGGCCTTAGCCAAAATATAATAATTTCCTTTTTATAAATTCCACCATTTTCTGTAGCCCACTCAGATCCTTTTGACATTATCAACCGATGCCCGGTTCTTTTCAATTAACAACCAAAGATTATTCAATTAAAGAATAATTCATTCTTTCACAAATAATTCAATTCAACATAAAATAGAGCTCAATTAAATAAACGGAATGTGCCACGACAATCAGCATAAAATTTCGGTAGTCGGCCATCTCAACCTTAATTTCCGAAAAAAAAAATAATTAATTAATTAATTTCGAAATTTAAATAATTAATATTGAAAATTCAATTTAGCTCAAAATAAAGCCCGATTCAATAAACAGACTTCACCACGGTCATCAGCATAATATTCCGGTCCCAGGCCATCTCAGTGGAATTTTCGGAAAATAAATAATTATTTAATTTAATTCCGAAAATTAATATTTAAATACTAAAAATTCCACTTAGGCCCGAAAAGCCTAATTGAAGCCCAATAAGGGTCGGAAAAATCCCGAGTACTTCCAATAATTAGTAGACCACGTCTACTTGTTAATTGCGCAATCATATCTAAATCGCATCACAATTGATTAATAATTGTTAATTTATTCTAATCTAACAACCTAAATATAATTAATTAAAACTAAACCAACCTTAAGCATAATTAGCCAAATAATCCAGGATTAGTGAGATTACTCACCAAATCGCGCATAAATCGGATCAATCCGACGGGGGCGAGGCGACGCGAGGAACAATTCTTCCCAAAGCATGACTCGAGTTCGGGGCCCGGAAACGGCCCAAAACGGCCCACGAACCGGCTGGATACCCACTTCGTGGGTTGCGGTTCAAGGCTTGCCGAAGCTAATCCGGCAGCTAGGGTGGCGAGGGGAGGCCGGCGAAGGGCAAGGGGAGCTCCAGCGGTCCGAATGGTGGCCAGAGATGGAGCTGGTCGGCGGTTCGGCGGCTTCTTCAGCTACTCCCGAAGCTGGACAGAGACCAAACAGCTGCCGGACGGAGCTGCTAGGCGGCGGGGACGCGAGGGACGAGCGGCGGGATGCGTGGGCGGCGTGCGGGCAACGGAGCGCGGCGGCGGGAAGGGCGGCGACGGGGGGCTGCAGCTTCTGCTCGAGCTTCTGTCTTCGTTCGCTGGAATCCGCGAAAGGGAGAAGGAGAGAGTGCGAAAGAGAGAGAAGAGGGAGAAGAGAGAGATAACGATTGACTGGTCAAAGAAGAGAGAGAGAGAGAGAGAGAGAGAAAGAGAGAAGTCGGTGGGGGGAAAAAGAGAGCTGTCCGCACGAAGGGGAGGGGAGAGGAGAGAGAATAGAGAGGACAGAAAGAAAAAGAAAGAAAAGAAAAGAAAAGAAAGGGAGAGAGAGAAAAGAAATAAAACAATAGCCTTAATTTTCTTTTCTTTTCTCTTTCCCTTTCTATTTCTTTTCGGGCTTCAATTTTTCTTCCGATAATTTCTTTCTTGAAATTTCGGACTCGTCAATAAATTGACGAACGATGAGACAATGTCCTAAAAAAAAGAATCATGACACGCTTAAAATTCGATTCCCGAAATCGAGTTCAATTTCGTGGTTAAAAATCGATCAGACGTGATTTTAGTCCAATCCAACAAATTGAGTAGCTTTTAGGGATATTATTGCAGATACGTCCCTTGACGGCTTCACCCAATAGGTTAGTTAACTCGTAAGTGATCAGCTCAGAGAAAAAGGACCATAGGCACGTTGACGAAATGCCCATTTCACTTTATCGAAACGGGGTCGAATTTCAAGATGTCACACCCCCTCCCCCTTACCCTTCTCCCAATGTGCGCATGTGTATATGCATGTGTTGATATGGTGTACATTGGGTGCATGTAATGCAAAACTGTAAATTCTAGACAAACAAACAAATTTAATATAAAGCGATTCTGCACGTGTATAAAGCTTAACAAAATCTCAACTTGATGCAATGACGAAGACCCGATGTTCGTAATTCCTGTACTGAAAAATACGGTTGAAATCTTAGAAAATCTAATGAACAAATGGACACGTGGTTCTTGATGTCACGGTTGATCATAAGAACTGACACCAATGATAGTACTAGATCAACTCTACGGACTAAGATAAAACTGCACAACTATAATAATTCAATAATTCGACATGAGACCTTTTTCACTCTTAGGTGTTTGTTGCTATTATGATAGGGGACCATCGTACTACATGCCTTGCTAGCCACATGCGGGTTACTTGGACAGTGTGATTTAATTTTATTAATAAAGAGTATTGCATTTGAGATTCTCCTTTTATATAAAGTTAAAGCGGACATAAAAGGGTCAAGTGATTGGATGAGGCTGGTCTGTGGAGAGGGCATGCATTAGATTTTTCCTTTCCAATTTTCTGTTAGTTTGAGTGCAAGTAGAATTTTTTTTAAAATTTATTTTAATAATGTTAAATTTGTTGCACGTAAGTAGGAGTTCAATTAGGACAGTTTATACTAAAGAATCAGTGATCTCCAAAGTGAACTCATAACAATGAACATTAGACAATGGGGTCTGATGAGGATGATTAATTTCTTGGATATGCTGTTCTATTTTCCATCAATTTTTCACTTCCTATTTATTACACTTGTATTGTATGAGCTGCGTTTAGGGTGATTCAATCTAACATTAGGGGTGGGTAGCACTTGCAGGGGGATGATTTCCAACATAAGCAATGATCAATATGTCTAATTATTATAGAACTCTTGTTTTATTTGAATTACTAGGAATATGCACAAATCAAACTCTTTTTCTTGAACTAATTACAAACTTGGATACTTCTAACAATTTACACATATAACAGAGGCATCGCTATTCCAGCCTTTGGTCTTATCATGGGAATGTTAGCCCCGGAAGAGAGATGCCAAAGGGGTTCGTCCTTGTTGAAGACGGTAGTATATCTTTCAAGGCTTCAGAAGACTTGTACAACAACTTCGTAGGATTTTTTCTCTGTGTTGTCTTTGATGTAGAAGATGGAGAAAAGGAAGTATCTTTCGACATCATACCACGTGTCAATGGCCAAAGGCGGAATGAGGTATCAGGAACTCTCGGTTCATTTGATACGGATCACGTGTGGCTTCAATTTTTCAGAACAAATGCGTTGTGGGGATTGTTGGAGGGAGTAGTCGACTTTCGTCAATTTGACGAGAGTTATCCGATATTTAGCCTTACTATTAGAGTAGTGGGTGCAACCATTAAAAAGCTAGGATATGTGTTGCAATCCAATCCTCTAGAGGATGCTTTGAAGGTTGAGATTGAAAAGAATTGCTTAATGGATCCGGCTTCACTCTTTGAGGATAAGGTGGATCCATAGATTTATGCATGGAGAGGACGTATGCCACTCCATGGGAGCAGGAGCAGAGGATGGAAGGCATTGTGCAAGAGACTCGAAGAAATGCATGGAGAGAGAGACTCAATATATTAGAAGAGGGGCATCATGCCTGGCTCATGTGTCTTCAACATGGGGGTGCTGCGGGAGGTAAAGCAGATGCTTTGCGAAAAGATTCGGAGTCATTTCCAAGTTATTTGTATTAAGGTTTGTGTGAATGTGTGTGAGTGAGTGATAGTATCCGAGCGTATAAGGGTTGCGAGTGTTTCTTATTTTTGTTTTTTGTTTTTTTTTTTCAATATTTTTTCTTCCTTTTGTGGCCCAATGGGGGCGGGGTAAAATCCCTCCCTTTCTATATTTGGGCTAGTTTCTCGCCTTAGTATTTCTTTTTTTTTCTTTTGTTAAACAAATCATTTGATTGAAGAACCATTCCAAAAAGAAATTGCTATTTGTATTGTTAGTTGAGCAAACCCAATGAGTTTTGCCATCTCAAGCTTTTGCCAAAAAAAAAAAATTATATAGATACCCCATGCATATATTAAAATACACTATGCTCGTACATAACTATAGATGGACGAAATCATAACTTGAGATAATGAAGATGATTCGCAGGTTACCAATTAACGTCTTATCTTTTAAATATGAATACAAAAGAATTCTCTACTATTTATTGTCTTACCTTCTAAAAGAGGTTAAAAATTTTACATACTAACAAATATCATGACGTTGCATGTACATAAGAAATTGATATTTTGAAAGTTGGACAAAGTAAATATATTATTTGCATGTAATAAACATGACAGTACCATTTTGCTATACTTCTTGTCTTGTTTTATTGTGCTTTAGCTTTAAATCCTAAAATTTTTAGCATTTAATACTAAATGCTACAAATTTTGAGAAATTTATACAATGTTCTAGTAATTAAAAATCATTTGAAATGCTTTTACATGCTTACTTTGTTTGAAATATATGTGATCTTAAACAAATGAAAGAATTATATAATCAAATCTTCCGTAAAAGTTATACGTGATGTCATGTGACTGATTTAAATTATATTGTTACATAATGGTCAAAATTATGTTATTTCGTAATATTTAAATCATTAAGTCATGGAAATAATTATTTCGTAACATGAAAGAATGCGATTGAGGATGCCACTTCCTCACGGCTCCATCACCATCAATCGATCGTCTGTACCATCTCCGATCGGTGACACCCGCCGTCAAATCTCCCTCGCCGGTCACCGCAACCACGGCCGCAACGGAGCAGAGTGCGGACGCTCATCACCACCAATTGAAACTTCTCTTGGTGCGTGCGGGAGAGCTGAGGAACCAAGCGGAGCCAGTTGCAGCTGAATATCTTCGTTAAGCAATTTCGTCGTTGAAATGATTCGTCGCCTTAGCTTCGTTTTCGTGAGATTCTCCAAGTCTTTCAGTGTCTTCATTTATTAGTAGGTAACCGTTCGGATCGGATCTCCCCAAGGTAGGATGCGGTCGATTCATGGAGACTCGATCATGCGATTCTTCTAAGTTTGCCTTTTGCTGAGAGCTTCAAATTGTTATCTCAAATTGCTCATGTTATATTGCTCGCCGATTGATAGGAAGTCCTATTTCTAGAACACCTCACCATTCATGATCACCACCTGTTCAGCGTTTTGCCTCGAGATGATAATGGCAATTTGTCTTCATCATTGATCAATCTGAGATTGCATAGAGTGATCTGGATGTTCTTGTTCGACACGCTGATCATATATTGTGAATTTTGATGCTTCATCCTTTGATAGCAGAGAGTTCTCTTTCCCTTGGTGCTTCGGTTTACTTTGTCTCCTTTGGTTGTGTGACTGAATTGTCGTCTTGTATAACAGTAAGTCACCATACATTGGCGGTGAATAAATCACAGCCAAGCTATATCAAGCTCAATGTCGTTTCGATGCTCATAAAAGACCATTCCACCAAAGCTCGAGAAAGAGAGTCCTCAACCTAATTTAAATTCAAAATAAGCGGAGGCAGTGCACGAAAAATGCTTAGGGATCAAGTTTAGTTAAGTTGAGAAATTGTCGATATATGAAAGCGGGTAAGTTAAGAAATCATGGATATAAAAAAGAAGTTAAGTTAAGAAATGGACATCAACCTAGTATAATCAAAGGGAATTTAAGACTTATGAATAAAAGATATGCAGAGGAAAAAGATAAGTTGAAATTATGCCGGAATACTGCCAAAATTACTGCTGATTTCCCTTTGAGTATTGTTGTAACGTTGATCTCGATGTCTCCAATCAAGCATCATTTGTACAAACTGTGATTAATTACAATTCCAGGAATGTAATGTCCTAGTAATCTTCTTTTCAGTTAATTTTGTTCGGCTCGCTCCTTTGAGTTTAGTGTTCTTTGCTTTGATTTCCTTCTGCATTGCACCTTTAAATAATTCACAGTACTTTCACTTTAACTTCTGAGCAATTTGATATTCCTGTCATTTTGATTGATTTCCATCAAACCATTTCATCCATTGCTTCCAGGAGCTAGCACGCATGCACGCACACCATCAAAGCCATCTTTGGCAAAATTGTTTGTGGACAGTTTAATCACTTTAGAGCCAAGCTAGAATTAGAAAGTGAGCTCGTAATTTGTTTTCTCAATTGCTTGACAGTCTGATCAACTGACATTGAGCGAATTTGCTACAACAATGTCATATAGCTAAAATTGAGCTGGCTCTAGAAGAACTTGTTACATGTCTACTTGCTAAATTCCAATTCAAAATCTATAGTTTCTACTTTCCCTTTTGATATTAAGAAGAGCAGTGCACTAGACCAAAATTTGGTGATTGCAACTTGGAATTTTCTTTGCGGGATTTCGGTGCGTAGACTTAATTCTTACTCGCTCATAAATCCGAAAATTCTCAATATGAATATTAGTATCTTTTGGCTTGATCAACACGAAAATATGAGAGAGCAAGCTTGCTTCATGTCATGGGGTGTGTTTGATTGATACCTTCCATGACTATGATAATGACATATTCTTCGAAAGTCGGTTCAATAGTTATTTTATGAGTGGAGTGAATAGATTTTACGAAATGAGACGGTATATTATGTCTTTTCAGTTTAAACAGGAGAAGTTAGATAAAAAGGTATTTTGGTTTTATAATGTACCATTAGTTCTTGAATTTTTTATAGCCGATTGAGATCTTCAAACAACCTAATTTTGTTTTAACTACTTTACAACTGTGGTATTCTATCCTCTCATCTTCTTCAAAGAGTTTACTTGCATGTTGTGAGTTTTGCTTCACGCTCAATCAAAGGCTGGGGCACAATTACAAGGAGAAAAAGGAGTGCCACGAAGGAAATGATGATCAATAAGGCAGAAAGCAAGGGTGATAGTCTCTTTGGACTGCTCTGTTTTGTCCAACATTCCACGAGGTAAGAATGGAACAAGATCATCCATGAATTTTGAATAATGGCTTGGGTATAGAGCGAGGGTATAGAGCTTCCATAGCCATTGACAGCTGCGAGAACAAGATTATCTCCCACTGCCAGTGCTTGTCCCTTCTCTATTTCGTCTTAAGAAACCCCACTGCTTGAAGTCCGCCAGGTGTTTGTGATTTTGCCTAAATGAATCCAGCTTCAAAGCACCCCCTACTCCCAAAAAAAAAAAATGTACGGGTTTAAATGTTTTGACTACTATTATATCAATGCTTGGGCCAATTTAGATGGATATTCCATATACAATTTCATGTAAAAGTTTTTTTGGAGGATTGCTGCTATCCCTCGGTGTAATGCTGGAATAAAACCGGCATAATGTGATCGTGTCTTGTAGACTTGTCCTGGATGAGAATTGTTCTTATTGTGCTTGGGCGGCAGAGTCTATTTTGCTATCATCCTGTTGGTACATAAGCACTAGCATGTATTTGTTTTTCTTCCCAAACCTGTTAAGTTTTTCATTTTTATATTGATATAGTAAGGACTTATGTTCATCACAGGTTTAAAAGTACCAACTATGGACGTAAAGTTGAAGTTAACTCTTAAAAATACTATTCAGTGGGAAGACTCTAATTGAGCCTAACAAATCGCAAGAGAGACAGCAGAGCATGGGGGCAAGTTTCTGTTGGTATTTGGAAATTGGTGAAGTTATGGTTATGTACCATTTGAGAAGGTTATCTTGTGGTAGTTTTGATTTTTTACTTCTGTGCTATCATTCCTAGACAATATGATGGCGAGATGACTTTGTTTCTTATGAATTAGAAAGTAGAAATGATAAACGAAGTTTGAGTTGGATGGCCTTGACTCAATGCTAGATGACCCCAAGTTTATAATGCATCAATTGTGGTGGCATAGATGGAAATATTCTTGCATGCTAGAATTGGTTGGATATATGGCATATGCATCAGATCCAGGTCATGAGTTTAAGAAAGATATACATGGGGTTGTTGAAAAGGCCCAAACATAATGGACTCGAACCAAACCTCTTATTTTTGGGGGGTATTCTTTGTGTTTGGGTATTATGTGGAAAACGAGTGTCATAGGGTTGTTGAAAAACCAAACCAAATCAACTCGAACCAAAGTTCTTATTTTTGGGGGTATTCTTTGTGTTCGGGTATTATGTGGAAAATCGAGTGTCATAAAATATCCTATACTCTTCGAGATCGCTTCCAAATTTATCGTTTGGTCTCTTGCTCCCAAATCCATCTTCTTTGTCACAGACTTTCCAGCTCCCAAATCCGTTGTCTCCATTGCGAACTCTCCAAGATCATGAAGCTCCCTCACATCCGAATCCATCTTCTCCAAGATTGTGAAGCTCTCTTGCTTCTATTCCTTTTCATTGTCTTTGCGTCTACTCCACTCCCTCCCTCCCTCCCTCCCCCAACACCCCTCATCAATCCTCATGACTTCCATACAAAATCGTCGGAGCGACCTGTCAAATCAATGAGGAGGACGACAATTCAGTGTGACATCCAAATTTTCGGGCTCTGATTTCGATTGGTTAAATTGGGCATTTTATCGACACGACTACAGTGTTTTTCTCTGAGTTGGCCACTCATGAGATAACTAGTCTAGCTAGGTAGGCTATTAAGGACTTTAAGGCAAATAGACTCAAAATTCGACCATGAATCGACTTCTTGACCGTGCTCATCTTTAGAGATCATTACGACACAGTTAAAAATCGAATTATAATCAAAGATAGGTCGGTTTGACTGAGATGAATGACCGTCGTGGTGACTCCTAAATTGGAAAACTCTCGTCGACCGGCACTAATTTGATTTTACTATCGTTTTGGTACCACGTGTCCGTATTTGAATCATCGAGATTTTCACGATAATCGAGAGTTGCCAATGTGTCGAGTGGGTTCATCGTGGCTCGAAGAAAATCGACCACGGATCATTTGTCTTAAAAAGTTTTTTTTAAAAATTACTCGGTAGTCTATGTCACACTAAAAGCGTGTCCGAGTGAAATTAACCGCCAGTCTAAGTCCGATTTCAGAAATTGGAAGTTACGGTATGTCGCGAGAGTCATTTAGGAACGTCGACTAAGTCTCAGAAGATTTTTCGGAGATGTCGAGATTTTTACGGAAAATTGGTTAGGACGCCGCAGAAAATCAACGGAAATTCATATGGGCTCAATTAAAGGAAATTTTGACTTGGCATCTTGGGTGATGGGAATTTGTGGAGATGTGTGGGATTTTTCTTCGATGGAATTGGACTTGGTTTGAGAAATTGATGATGGAATTGAAGTCTGAAATTTGGTGAAATTCGGAATAAGGCAGGGGCAGCATTTTTGAGTATCAAAATTTATTAATTGGTTAATTTATGGGATTTACTTGGTTGGATAAGTGATGGGGACAAGGAGTTAATGGAGAGGATAAAGTATTGACTTTTAACTTTTCTTTTTCTCCCAGCTTGCCGTGTACGCCTCTACCGGTCTTGATCTTCTTCAAGCTTCGGTCTTCTATTTTCTTTACTTCGTTTTCATTCTTTCCTTTCGAAGCCGCAGCCGCCCCATCCTTCAGCATCATCGAAGCAATTCCATCATCATCTCTCCTCCACTCACTCTCTTTCTTAGCTGAAGAAGCCCACAAACCGAATCCCCATCCCTTTTTGCCCCACGCGTCTGAGCTTCCTCCTCGTTCGGTCAACTTGACTGGAGCTGTGCCGCCCCACCATCTTCGATTTCTGCTCCACCAGTTCTTGTAGTCACCAGTTCTTCATCCCACTGAAGCTTCTCCGTGCGCCTCGCTGCAGCTCCATCGATCCCATCTCCACGAAGTCTTCATCCACACGGCTCCGCGCATCCAGCAGCAAATCCGTGGTCACGTCTTCAGTCCAGCGAGTCAACCGAAGAAATCCAGTCCGCTTGCTGCCGCTTGACAACGCCAGCCCACTTCTCGGTCTTCCCCATCTCACGCCAGCGAAGCTGCTTCCCGTTCGTTGATTCCATCTCCGTGCTCAGCTTCTGCGGGACAACTGCACGCCGGTCAACAAACGAGCCAGCAGAAGCTCCTCTGTTGACTCCGCATCTCCATCCCACGAGCCACCAGCAAGCCCACGCCCCTGCCAGGCATCCCCTCTTCTTGCGTACAGCGCCGAACGAAGCAGCTCCGTTCTTCACCGCGTCTTCTTCAATTCGTGTGAGTAGCCCAGTCACAAGTCCACCGAAACAGCTTCGGCCCAGCAGCTCCTTCTTCGCCCAGCAAAGCCCGTCTTTGGCCCAGTCTTCAGCAGCAGTCCACGCAAGTTTTTGTGGCCCAACAGCTGGGCTTGTCTTCAGCCCATCAAGTCCAGCATATTCTCTTGTTGCCAGCCCAGCAGTTGGACCATGCGAGGCCCACGAATAATTCTTTTTCAGCAGGCCAAGAAGAAAGTCCAGTCCAGCCCAACTTCACCAAGTTTTGGGCCCAACAGATTGCTCAGTTCAGCCTATCTTGGGCCCGCAAAGCAGGCTCAGTTCGCAGCCAAGCCAAAGCCCAGATCAAGCCTAGTGAATTTCTGTGGGCTTGTAAAGTTTCTTGGCCCGACTTGAGTGTCTATCGTCGCCGCCGAAATTTTGGAATTCGGCCGCCATCGCGTCGTCGTCGCAGTGTTCTGATCTTCGCTTTGCCAAGTGAGTTTTGCTCACTAATGCCTTCTTAGTTTGCTAATTATACTTAAAGGTTGATTAGATTTAATTAAGTACAATTAAATGGTTAGATTAGAATGGATTAGCGATTATTAGTTGATTGCATTGCATATTAGTTAGGTGGTTAGTGTACTTAAATAGAGAATTGCCTATAGTATTTATTAGATGCTTCTTGGGATTTTTCCTGACCCTTATTAGATGTTAATTAGGCAATTCGGGCCTAAGTGGAATTTTTAGGAATTAAATATTATTTTCGAAATTAATTATTTAATTATTTATTTTCCGGAAATTCAACTGGGATGGCCAGTGACCAGGATTTTATGCTGATGATCATGGTGCAGTCCGTTTATTTAATTGAGCTTTATATTGTACTAAATTGAATTTATTGTATTTATTTATTTATTTTTCGAAATTAATTATTTAATTATTTATTTCACGGAAATTCAAGCTGGGATGGCCGGTGACCGGAATTTTGTGCTAATTGTCGTGTACAGTTCGTTTATTTAATTGAGCTTTATTTTTGTGCTAAATTGAATTATTTGTGAAATTTAGAATTATTCTTTAATGGAATAATCTTTGGTTATTAATTGGAAAATAACTTAGGGTGTTGGTTAACAGCACCAAAAGTGTTTTGGTGGACTACAGAAAATGTGGGAGTTATGGAAAGGAAAATATTATATTTTAGCTAAAGCCGACCGTGTCCTCACACACGGCTATTTTATCGAGAATGATAAAAGATGGAATGGATTGAATGGTCAAATAGTATACTATATCATCCTACGGGCTCTGATATGTCAGCTTAGCGAAAGCAGTATACTAGTGTACTATATCAACCTACGGGCGATATGTCAACTTAGCGCGAGCAGTACACTTTATCAATTTAAAGTGAGCATCGGGAGTATACTATATCAGCCTGCGGGTGATATGTCAGCTTAGCGAGAGCAGTATACCGGTATACTATATCAACCAACGGGCGATATGTCAACTTAGTGAGAGCAATATACCTTAACCCTATCAGCTTAGTGCGAGCTATACTATCTAATATCAGCTTAGAGTGAGCAGTTCTAGACTATGGTCAAACTTATAGATAATATTGAATGTGCCGACCAAGCATGGGTCGTGATGACATATAATCGACTAGGTCGATTGTTTATTAGTTCATTCTGATGATGTGAATTGATTGATCAAATGGAAATGACTGTGAGTGGTCTTGTTGACGTGTAATCGACTAGGTCGATTTGATCGATGCTTCGATCAGTGATGTGATTGATTGGATGCATATTTGATCTATGCTAATATGTAGGTGGAATCTGAGGCCAAGGTAAGTCCTCTGACTCATGTTGTGCATAGGCAGCCCTAAGATGTATTAGTTTACTAATCGGGTCTTAGGAGGTAGAACTTGCTGAGACGTGGTCTCAATGGTTATTGAATAACCATTTCAGGACCCAGATGAGGAGCCTAAGGAGGAGGAATCTGACGAGGAGATCCCTATTGAGGAACCCAAAGAGGAGTACGTGGAGGAGGACCCCGAGTACGACCCGGATGAGGACTGAGATCCCATCCTATCTTGTCAGACATTGTTTACACGTGAATAAATGTTAGATCAGACTTATGTATATATAGTATTGTGGAATACTATGAGATGTGTATAAAAAGAGAATAGTTGAGAATTTCAGTATGAAAAATATGGCCCGCTTTTCTATCCCATTGTTTTATTGTTTGGGGATTTATAACAACTTCCGCATGTGCATATATAAATGAAAGGGTCGGTGATACTTAGTCTCAGGATATCGCATTTTAAAATTGACCAAAAGTAAGGGATGTGCGCGTGTCTGAGAATCGAGGTGTGACATCCAGTCTGGCTAGAGAGCAACTCAAACCAAATTATTTTGCTTGCTATCTACACTACATTGTCGTCAATTTCTCGTTTTTCTTCTTTTGTTGTTCTTGATTTTGTTTCATCATTGTTACATTTGCTTCGATTCGTGATCCGGAGGAGATTGGTCTACTGATCTTTGCATAAGTTCCAAGTGAGATTGATCATTGGAGGAGCTTGATTTTGCTCTATACCGTATGATGAAGTTAGTGTAAAATTGAAGTCTAATTTGGAGATGTGGTTTGGCGGTACTATAGTGGCCATTGGGAAGACGAAAAACAACCAAAAAAATATAAGAACAAAATAGGATGACCTGATAAGCCGAACTGTATTTAGGGAGATGCACCTTCTATTTTGAAAAGTATGATATTCTGAAATTAATTGACAATCAAATTAAATGAACTGACATTTTCACAACAAAAAATTGTTAGTTCACAACTCTTTCATATTTTGATTTGACTATCTTACCTTATTTACATTATTTTTACAACTTTTTCAAATTTCTTGCCAATTGCCTTTTTAAACATTTATCTCTTTTGCACACAATTAATATATTCTCTTTTTCTTCCGTATGCGTTTCTTTTCACGGACATGGATGTGGTTTTAATTGTTCACAAATCTGACGATTTACAATGTATTTTCGTCATGTGTAAAATGGGTGTCGTATACATCTTAAAACCTTAAAGAAGAAAAAAGCAATCGGCATTTGCCAATTTGAAAGCTTGAGGCACGTTATAACAATGCACTGTAGAAATCCCACTGGCTCTCTGTTATTTTGGGCATTCCCACATCCCACCTGCACCACCACGAGCAGAGAAAACGGGAAAATATTGCAAATGCCATGTCATTGGCTGACGTGACATGCACTTATTTTTAACTAATTACAAATTGACACATGGCATCAGAGAAACAAATTAAAAATCCCCTAATCCCCAGTGACCGCCCAT